>JAJQQW010000010.1:1540000-1877500 GCA_025583905.1 Ia io | reverse complement strand
GCTGGCCGGTGCTGCAGTCTCTTCGGCCGTGTGTGGTGTGTGTGTGTGTGTGTGTGTGTGGTGTATGTGTGTGTGGTGTGTGTGTGTGTGTGTGTGTGTGTGTGTGTGTGTGTGTGTGTGTGTGTGTGTGTGTGTGTGTGTGTGTGTGTGTGTGTGTGTGTGTGTGTGTGTGAGTGTGAAATAGAGGGAGGGGGAGGGAGGGAGGTCACCAGTCTTCACATCCACACCACGCTGGCCGGTGCCGCAGTCTTCGGCCGTGTGTGGTGTGTGTGTGTGTGTGTGTGTGTGTGTGTGTGTGTGTGTGTGTGTGTGTGTGTGTGTGTGTGTGTGTGTGTGTGTGTGTGTGTGTGTGTGTGTGTGTGTGTGTGTGTGTGTGTGTGTGTGTGTGTGAGTGTGAAATAGAGGGAGGGGGAGGGAGGTCACCAGTCTTCACATCCACACCACGCTGGCCGGTGCTGCAGTCTTCGGCCGTGTGTGGTGTGTGTGTGTGTGTGTGTGTGTGTGTGTGTGTGGTGTGTGTGGTGTGTGTGTGTGTGTGTGTGTGTGTGTGTGTGTGTGAAATAGAGGGAGGGGGAGGGAGGTCACCAGTCTTCACATCCACACCACGCTGGCCGGTGCCGCAGTCTTCGGCCGTGTGTGGTGTGTGTGTGTGTGTGTGTGTGTGTGTGTGTATGGTGTGTGGTGTGTGTGGTGTGTGTGTGGTGTGTGTGTGTGTGTATGTGTGTGTGTGTATGTGTGTGTGTGTGTGTGTGTGTGTGTGTGTGGTGTGTGTGTGTGTGTGTGTGTGGTGTGTGTGTGTGTGTGTGTGTGTGTGTGTGTGTGTGTGTGTGTGTGAGTGTGAAATAGAGGGAGGGGGAGGGGGAGGTCACCAGTCTTCACATCCACACCACGCTGGCCGGTGCTGCAGTCTTCGGCCGTGTGTGGTGTGTGTATGTGTGTGGTGTGTGTGTGGTGTGTGTGTGTGTGTGTGTGTGTGTGTGTGTGTGTGTGTGTGAGTGTGAAATAGAGGGAGAGGGAGGGAGGTCACCAGTCTTCACATCCACACCACGCTGGCCGGGGCCGCAGTCTTCGGCCGTGTGTGGTGTGTGTATGTGTGTGGTGTGTGTGGTGTGTGTGTGTGTGTGAGTGTGAAATAGGGAGAGAGGGAGGGAGGGGGAGGGAGGTCACCAGTCTTCACATCCACACCACGCTGGCCGGGGCCGCAGTCTTCGGCCGTGTGTGTGTGGTGTATGGTGTGTGTGGTGTGTGTGTGTGTGTGTGTGTGTGTGTGTGTGTGTGTGTGTGTGTGTGTGTGTGTGTGTGTGTGTGTGTGTGGTGTGTATGTGTGTGTGGTGTGTGTGTGTGTGTGTGTGTGAGTGTGAAATAGAGGGAGGGAGGGGGAGGGAGGTCACCAGTCGTCACATCCACACCACGCTGGCCGGGGCCGCAGTCTTCGGCCTCCTCCCCAGCCGGCTCGGTGGCCGCACCCACAGCGACCGCAGGAGGCGGGCGGCAGGAGGACCCGCTGCTTGCTGGCCGCAGTCCCCACCACCCCCTGTCGCCTCACTCCCAGGCTCGCACCACCTTCCCTCGCCTGCCCAGGCCTGTGGGCCGGGCGGCTCCCAGTCCCGGCCTGGGGTCGAGGGGACGTGCATGGGGACACCGCTCCTCCGCACCCTCAGCAAGGGCGCCTGCGCTGCCCTGGCCCAGGCTGGCCGGCCGGCGCCTGGGGCCGCCCCGGCTGCGGGGTCTCCGCCAGGACCCCGTGGCCCGCCGCGTAGACGAGGGGAGCGGAGGGGCCAGGCGGGACGCTGCCAACTCCCTGGAAGACGCTTCCAAGTGGCGGCCCGCCCCGCGCCCCGCGCAGGGCCCTGGGCAGAGCCTGCCGAGTCGGGTGGGGGGGGGGTCTGGCCGCTGCCCCACCCCCGAGGGTGACCGCACTTCACCGGGCCCCCGGCCGACCTCGGGCTGAGGGCGGGAGACGCCGGTGCGCATGTCCCTCCGCCGGCGCCAGGTGCGAGCTCCGGCGAGGCCGGGCCCTGCGCGCGCACCCGGGCCGCTCTGCGCCTGCGCACGGGCCGCTCTGCGCCTGCGCACGGGCCGCTCTGCGCCTGCGCACCGGGGGTGGGGGTGCCGTTCCGAATCCGCCTCCCGGGTGCACGCCACCCAACAGCGCAGCCTCCCGGTGCCTCCGGCCCTGGGGGCCGGCCGGCTCCGGGCATCTCCGGGCCGCCTGCCCGCGGGCCCCGGCACCCACACCCGTGCCACCCCTCCGGCTTGTGCTGCTATGGTCTCCACCCACCTTCCCGTGACACGCTGGTCCCCGTCTTTGGAGGGTCCCCCCTTCCTCCACGTCTTCAGAAAAGTTAATTACCGACTCCTCCTTCCTCCCGTAGAATGGTATGTGTAACGATTATAAAAATGACCCTCTTCCGAATAACGCTAGGTACGATTCGCTTACCTTCGTATGTATTCTTCGGATTGGATTTGTTGATTTGCAGCCATCCTTTCTTGGGAACAAGGTAGCAGATCAACGTGGACTGCTTTCCCACCTTGCATTCCTTCAGAAATAAGGTCAGCCACAGGAGCCACAAAAAGGAGCCACAAAAAGGTCGGCCACGGGAGCCACAAAAAAGGTCTGCCACAGGAGCCACAAAAAGGTCGGCCACAGGGCCACAAAAAGGTCGGCCACGGGAGCCACAAAAAGGTCGGCCACGGGAGCCACAAAAAAGGTCTGCCACAGGGGCCACAAAAAGGTCTGCCACGGGAGCCACAAAAAGGTCTGCCACGGGAGCCACAAAAAGGTCGGCCACGGGGCCACAAAAAGGTCGGCCACGGGAGCCACAAAAAGGTTGGCCACGGGAGCCACAAAAAAGGTCTGCCACAGGGGCCACAAAAAGGTCGGCCACGGGGCCACAAAGGTCGGCCATGGGAGCCACAAAAAGGTTGGCCACGGGAGCCACAAAAAGGTCGGCCACGGGAGCCACAAAAGGTCGGCCACGGGAGCCACAAAAAGGTCGGCCGCGGGAGCCACAAGGTCGGCCACGGGCTTCGGGTGGCTTTGGGATTAGTCTATGGCTGTTCAGGTCGTCACTCTCCACCTTAAGGAGGCAGTCTTTAAAAGATGAGAGCACACATCTATCTTTTCTTCTCCGGTGGCTCAAAAGCACCAGGTGTGGCAGCTGTCCGTGATAAAGCCAATAGCTGCGTATGTATGGCCATGGCAGCCTCATTCTTTATTCAAACGCTTTAACGCTTACTCTTTATTCTCTTCAGTTCCACCGCTGAGGATTGCTGAGCCCACACTCAGGGATCTCTCCTCTGGCCACGGGTCTGCCTGAATTTATCTTTTACCCTTAGGCACCTAAGCAACCACAAAAAATGCCGATTCACTTTCCAAGGAGCCAGGGGTCTCCTCAAAGATAGCCGAACTAGACCAATAGACATGTGTATTCTTCTCTTTGTTAGTACCTTGATTACAAAGATTCAAAGAATACCTAACAGTAGAAAGGCAGCTCCCTCCTCAATCCCCCAATATGGCCATTTGTCTCAGACATGGCATTTCTATAGACACTGTTTCATGTATTAAATTTTCTAATTTTTATACCCATAAATCATAGGATACCAACCACTCTACTTAATCAACAGTAGGAATGTTTCTATATCGATACGTCGTCTCTTTGGTTTCTATTTTGACCAGGCCATAGAAACCTCTTTGGAAAAGAGTGGCTTGGATAAGAAGGAGAAGATGGAACATGATGGGAAAGCAGGCATCCAGATGTCACATCTGTCGGCGTTGGTGGTATAGTGGTGAGCATAGCTGCCTTCCAGATGTCACATCTGTCTCTCAGACACGCCCTTTCCCTCCCTGGAGCAAAAAAGCCACATTCTGTGGTATCAGAGAAAATCGTCAGAAAAGCACAGAATTTAATTCTTAAAATTAAACGTAATCCTGGCCCCTTTATGTTCACATCTTCAGTCCTATCGGGTCAACGTGCGCTGTTAGCTCACTCAGACTCGAACACCAGACTCTGACCAAGGAGGCGTCTTGACGAGAAAAGTGTCCCTAAATTCGGAAAACGACGAGGAGCCCAGCAGGTTGGGTTTGGTGGCAGACTTGACTGGAGCTCTGAAATCTGCTCCCACCACCAGTTGCCGTTGGGAACATCTATTTGTGCCACGCGCTAGACAAAACCTGCTGTGCGAGCCAGAAGCAGGCAGCGCCCGGCGTCCTCTGCACAGGCGCCAGCACAGACGGCTGTCACGCAGCACTGCGGTGACACCGGGAACGTGTGCACGGGCACCGACTACACTCTGACCCGCCGCATGGGAGAGCCAGGTGATTCCAGGTGATTCTCCCGGGATGCAAAACCGCACCCGTGCAGAACTGTCCTCCAGAGCCGAGTTCGTGTTCCATCCTCACAGAAGAAACTTCCAGAAACCCACTGGGGAGAACAAAGTGCAAATGCCACCTCTTGAGCAACTTGTTCAGCGATGCGTGGGCAGCCGAAAACAAAGCACAAAGCAGGGCACCTGTTCGAAAAAGGCCCTTCTGGTGGGCATCGCCCCAAAGCACTAACTAACACATGGCCCCACGCTGGCCCCAGACACCAACCTCTGCCGCGCCTCTCACCCAAGTGCTGGGCGCCGCACCTGCTCCCCAGCGCCACCTCCCCTCCCTCCCCGCATCGCCTGGGCCATAATCAACATCAGGGGAAACACAAGATGCCAAAGACAAAGGCCCAGAGCCAGTCCCTCCAGCAGCACTGAGCTCTGCTGCGTGCCCCTGCCCCTGGACGTGTGCGCTACCCCGCAGCAGCTGGGAGCCAAGGGCCGCGCTTAGAAGCAGGTCAGCAACAGAGGAGCGAGCGGGAAGAATGACTGTGTGGAGCCAGCCAGCAGGGTGTCCCCTGAACCCCGGGAAGCGTAGCCATCCGCAGCTCAGCCTGCTCGCTGTCTCCCGGGAGGAGCCGTCTGGTCTGACCGGGAGGCCACCGGCCACCAGCCTGGCCGCGCTTGGACGAGCTTGGGCTGTGCGTGTTCATCAGGCGCTCAGAGCCCCGCTCACACACCAATAGGTGGCATCTCCTCATCCTGGGGACAAAAATAAATACTTAGCAGGAACAGGGGACACGCCAAGACAGCGCCCCACTGGTCTGGAAGCCTCCTCCTAGACTGAGGATGGTGGAGGCGCTGGTGCTGTGGCTCATGGGCCTGGTACCGAATTGCCCATCACTTTTCCAGGACACATGTCTGGTCCCTCGACTACTGCCAGCCTTCGCAATGTATTCTTCCTGAAACCCTCGCGGCCCTGGTCTCAGCTGCTCGGCCGGCCCGTTCCCACCGAGCGGTGAGCTCCCGGCTGCCATGTGGCCTGTAGGCTCCATTGTTCGCTACCTGAGCGGGGCTGCTTGCCCCCCCCACCCCCAGACTGTGCTAGTCTGTCGAGATGCAAACAGCTGATGACACTCAGCATCGAGTCCTGGGAGCGCACACAGGGGCCTCTGTTGCACAATCCGCACTTGTCCCTGGCGGAGTGGCGATCCGACGGGCTGATAGGAGATCCAGACGGCGATGGGAGGCCAGACTGACGGCTCGCCTTCACGTGGGCCTGCGGACACTTATCTCCTCCTCCCCGCTCCTTCTCGGGTTGCAGCTGGACCCGGGGAGACGTAAGTATGTAAGGAAAACCCAAGGCCACACTCACAGGTTATCCTTTCAAAAGGCTAGCGCTGCTCAGCAGCCTGATCACCGGCTGATTCCACGTTTTATTCATAAAGAAAAGGCCGATAGCAAGAAAAGGCAGCTCCCTGTGCCCGAAGATGGCAGGAGGCACCGCATACTGATCTTTTTGTTCTGATGCAAAGTGTGTGGGCTCGGGCTGTGGGCAGAGTTCCTCGGGCGCTCTCCCAGCCCCCAGGCGAGCCTTAACCCAGATTCCTGCTGAAGAAGGCCTTTCTGGGGCAGACGTGACATAGGAAACCTCAACAATGGCTGCTGGTGTTTAATGTGCACTGAACACCCACCACCAGACCAGGCTCTCCACAGACGTCTAGCTTGCATCTTACTAGAACTTTCTGGGGGAAACATGCTGGCCGAAAGCTCGATGCTGTTCAGCTATTGTGAGGATAACAAGCACACACATTCCTCACGTGTCTCTAATCGCTTCCCGTAAGGCCGTGCAAGGTTCTGCTTCGTCCATTAAAAGCAGTCATCAGCCCTGCCCTGACCAGTCTGGCTCAGTGGATGGAGTATTGGCCAGTGGACTGAAGGGTCCCGGGTCCAATTCCAGTCAAGGGGCATGTACCTTGGTTGTGGGCTCGATCCCCAGTAGAGGGTGTGCAGGAGGCAGCTGATCCATGTTTCTCTCTCATGGATGTTTCTAACTCTCTATCCCTCTCCCTTCCTCTCTGTAAAAAATCAATAAAGTATAATTTTTTAAAAAGTCATCAACATAAGACACCCTGAGAGTACTTCTTTAAACATTCAACTAAGCCACTGGTAGGTTGAGCTTGGGGAGGAGGGAGAGTCACCATGTTAAAATATATTTTTGTGTTGTTGTTTTTTGTTTGTTTCAGAAAACGTGTGATATAATTAGAAATAAGACTCCTTTTCAGACTGTACAGTGTTAGTCCTGGTTTGGGTTGTCTCTTTCTCTTCCTCAGGCCTCAAGATTGGAGCCTCCGACGGGCGGGAAGCCAACTCTACCCCCTCTCCTGCGGTTGTCCCACCAGGAAAAGGAGGAACGCAGTGCTGTAAGCCTGCCATTCGGACAGCGCGGGGCTGAAGGCGCGTGTCCGGGACCCGGTGGCCTTGCATCCTGTGCCCACCTGCTCACTGGCAACCAGCTCTGCAGCCCAGCTCCGAGCCCAGTCAGAAGGCTGAGCCTGTTCCTTCCCGCAGCCTTCGTTCCCAGAGCTTGACCCTGCATGCTGGCAGGGCTCCCGAGCAGGGAGGAGAGTTTCCAGAACACCTATATTCCTTGGCACCAGTCTGCCTGCCCTACTGGTCGGGTATTGGTGAGCCTCTGAATCATTGCTTTTACACCTAGAAAAACCCCTGGATGGACGTACACCAAGGCATTAATAACCATTATCTCTGGGTGGTGAGGAAACACATGATTTCAATTTTCTCCTCCACTCTATTTTCCAAACGTTCTGCAGGAACACATATGACTTTTGTACTCAGGGAAGGAACAAGGTTCGGTGTTTTGCTTAAAGTCCCCGCAATGTACTGTTACCATCCCCCCATTTCTGCTTCAGTTAGTTCTCTCCTCTCCTTTCCAGGTCGAGGCTGGAGAAAAGGAGCTCTCCCACCATGAAGCAGGCCCAACTGTAAGAACAAATCCTAAGAGACGACATTTTTAAAAGGTTTAAACATCTTGTGTGACATAAAAAAAAAAAAAAAAGCTAGATTTTGAAGGCCGATCCTTTAAAACAGAAAGGGGAAGATAATGACTAATCAATGATGCAAAGCATCCCAATTCTCATGGCACCACGAATTGGAAAATAGAAACCGAAGCCACAAAGAGGGGAAGGCAGGCCACGAGAAAGTATACCCTAGGCACAAAACGGAATGACCTCCAGCTTCGAAGTCACCCTCCACCCCCCACCTCCCCCTCCCCCACGCCAGGACTTTCTGTAATTGGTGGGGCACTGGCTTCCTGGAGTCACAGTCTTCACTCTCCCGGGAAACCTGTTCCCTTCTGAGACTGGCCATTTCTGGTGCACAGCGGGCTCTGCGCTGCCCTCATGGCCGCACCCACTGCGTGCCCTGAGCTTCTTTACAGGAAGTGTGCGGGCTGCGGCCATCTGTCCCCTCCTTACAAAATCCCTTTGTGGGACTTCAGCTTCAAGTAGAGTCTATTGTTTAAAGAAATAACACAAGATACCGATTCACACCTATGAAGACAGCTGTAATCAAAAAAGACAATACCGAGTTTTGACAAGAATGGGGAGAAATGGGAACACCCATTGATTGCTGGTGGAATACAAAATGAAATAAACAGTTTCCAAAATACTGTTTGGATAGCAATTTGGTAGCATCTCAAAAGTTAAACATATACTAGTACATCACATGATCCAGGAAGTCTGCTCCTCGGTGTAAAGACTCAAGATAAATGAAAGCGCCTGCCACACAGAAACTCGCATGCGTGTGCTCACAGCTGTGTTATTCCTGACAGCTAACAAGTGGCAGCAACCCCACACCCATCCGCTGATGGCTAGACAAGTGAAATGTGGTCTGTCCATACAATTACACATTATTTAGCCATGAAAAAGGAATGGACACCAATACATGCTACAACATGGACAAGCCTTGAAAACATTGTTCTAAGTAAAAGAATCCAGATACAGAAGGCTATACGTTGTATGATTCTTTTTACGTGAAATGTCCAGAATGGCCAAATCCATAGGCAGTAAAATAATGGTTGCCAAGGGCTAAGAGAAAGGAGGTATGGGAGTGACTGCCAACGGGTACAGACCTTCTTTAAAAAAAAAAAAAAAAAAAAACCGACACACCCACAAGCCATGCCCACAAGCCACGCCCACCATCCAATCAGAGCGAGTATGCAAATTAACCCAAACCAAGATGGCTACAGCCACAGAGAGCAAGGTTTCCTAGGTAACAGAGGAAGCCAAGCTTTCTGCCTGCCCTGGCCAGGCCTAAGCCTCCACTCAAGCTACAAAGTTTCAATTATAGAAGGTAAACAAATTCAAACAAATGGCAGCAGAATGGAGCTTGAGAGAGCAGGCCAGGGTTGCCGCCGGGAACAGGGGAAGCAAAGCTTTCCACACACCCTGGCTGGGCCCACCCGCTTAAGGCAACAAAGTTTCCATTATAACCCCAACATAAATGGCTGCCAGCCTTGGAGGGAGCCCCAGGCTTGGCTCCGCTCCAGGCTACAAAGTTTCAATTGTAGAAGGAAAATAAATTCCAGATACCAGGGCCTCTGCTTGGGTTGCCAGGGGGCATGGCCGGCCTGCAAACCACCACAGGCCCCTCGCTCAGGCCGCCCCACACCCCAAGGGAACCCCCACCTGATCCGGGACGCCCTTCAGGGCAAACCAGCTGGCCCCCACCCCTGTACCAGGCCTCTATCCTATCTAATAAAAGAGTAACATGCAGATTGATCATCACTGCAACACACAATATAGCTGCCCCCATGTGGTCAAAGATCCTGCCCCCATGTGGACACAAGATGGCCACCACAAGATGGCCAGCAGGAGAGGGCAGTTGGGAGGCACCCGGCCTGCAAGGGAGGGCAGTTGAGAGGGACCAGGCCTGCAAGGGAGGGCAGTTGGAGGTGATCAACCCTGCAGGAGAGGGCAGTTAGGGGTGACCAGGCCGGCAGAGGAGGGAAGTTGGGGGCAAACAGGCTGGCAGCCGAGTGGTTAGGGGGTGATCAGGCTGGCAGGCAGAAGTGGTTAGGGGCAATGAGGAAGGCAGGCAGGCAAGCAGTTGGGAGCCAGCAGTCCTGGATTGTGAGAGGGATCCCAGATTGGAGAGGGTACAGGCTGGGCTGAGGGACAACCCCCCTCCGTGCACGAATTTCGTGCACCGGGCCTCTAGTGTATATATATATATATATATATATGTATGTATATATATATATATATATATACACATACATATATATATATATATATACTAGAGGCCCAGTGCATGATTGAATCATGCACGTGTAGGGTCCCCTACATACTTTCGCTTTTCGTGGTAGAGCTGGGTGCCTGTCTGCTGGTGCACCAGACCTTTCAGAAGCCTCTAGCTCAGCGGAGGCTTCTGAAAGGCCTAGTGCTGGAGCAGACAGGCACCCAGCTCCGCCGCTTTTGATGGTCCGCGGCCACTGAGGGGGCTACCCTGCTGTTGAGAGGCTCAGGGGGCGGGACTCCCGCCCCCTGCACCTCTGAACGGCCGCTGAGGGGGGCTGCCGCGGACACCTGGCTACCCTGCCGTTGAGAGGCACAGCTGGGTGTCCGCGGCAGGCCCCCTCAGAGGCCGCGGATCTGGCCGTTGAGAGGCACAGGGGGCGGGAGTCCCGCCCCCTGCGCCTCTCAACAGCAGGGTAGCTCCCCTCAGTGGCAGCGGATCCGTGCCTCTCAATGGCCGGATAGGCCACCCCGAGTCCCGCCCCCCAGCCTCCCACTGCCCAATCGTGGGCGTAGCGGAGTGATGGTAATTTACATGTTACTCTATTATTAGATAGGATATGTAATTGATTTCAGAGAGGAAGGGAGAGAGAGATAGAAACATCAATGATGAGAGAGAATCATTGATCAGCTGCCTCCTGCACGCCCCACACTGGTGATCCACCCCACAACCCAGACATGTGCCCTGACAGGGTATCGAATTGTGACCTCCTGGTTCTTAGGTCAACACTCAACCACCGAGCCAAGCTGGCCGGGCACAGGGCTTCTTTTTATAGTAATAAAAACATTCTGGAATTAGATCATGGTGATATTTGCACAATTCTGTGAATAGTCCACAAACCACTAAATTGTACCCTTTTGAAGAAAGAATTTTATGATATGTGAATTATACACCAATAAAGCTATATTTTTAAAAACTGGATTTGGAAGTATCAATATAAAAATATTATTCTTAATGGTTATTTTCTAGCTCTGTTTATTAAAATCCAGAGAGTTTCCACTGTCACTCCTCTAGCAGTGAGCACCCTCCACACCCAGACTTTAACCTCTAACACCATTTCCAATTATTTAGAAAACAGGGCCCTTGAAGGGACTCCCACCGGTCAGAACTGTGCAGATGCAGAAATCCCTGAGTCTGTGAACATCCAGGAGTGCATCATGGTGTTCTATGAGAACCAGTCTTTGAGAAAGGAAACAAAGCAAAAAACAAAACCATTTTTGTCAACATCACTTGAAATAGCCATTCAACCAACACCTTCCTTAGAAAATATGTAAAGGGGGAAAAATAAACATGTATTCTGCCATCAGTATAAGGTTTCAAAGTAATAGCCCAACTTATAAATACATATATATTTATCACATATTTTTTATTATATATGATCTATCTTATATAAATTATATGTATATTACAATTATATATGATTAATTATAAAAATATTTGAGCAGAGACCTGAAGAGGGAGCAAGCCAAGGACATATCTGAAGTAAAAGGGTGTTTTTTTTCTCTGTTTAATATATTTTATCTTTAAAATTACAGTTAACATATAATATTATATTAGTTTCAAGTGTACAACCTTGTAGTTAGACATTTATGTAACTTACAAAGTACAGCATGGGGGATATAGTCAATAATAATCAGATGGGTGCTAGATGTAGCACGGTGATCACTTCGTAAGTTACATGAAGTGAAAGCTTTTCAGGTTGAAAGAGCAAAAATGCAGCGTGTGAGGCAGGAATGCGTTTGGAGGCCCATGAGGCTGCAGAGGAAGGAATGAGAATCACAGGTGAGAAGGTCAAGCAGGACTTGGGGAAAGTGCCTAGCAGCACCCCCAGGGCTCATAAAAATGATTCCGTCTACACCACCTATAAACAAGGCCTTTCCCCTCTCTGTCCGTGGATGTAATTACCTCCCATTCACCCTCATCACCTTTGTCTTCTCATCTAAGGATGGAAAATGGGGGTGGATGACACAGCTCCATCTGCTACCCAAAACAGATATTGCTAATGAATCACAGCCTTACAGTCCTTTTCTCCTCTCCCCACATCAAGTTTACCTAGTTTTCATTCCCATCCTAGAATCCCAGGAAGCATACTTGTGTCATCTTTGTCCTAAAAGGAAAGTCTTTGTTGTCTACGAGTAGAAGAGACCAGATAACCTATGGCCTTGTGGGTTCCTGGAAGCGTGAGCAGGCTTCACTTCCTCTGGACCTTCGTGGAGGTCCCCCAGAAAGCCAACCCGGGAAGCAGGAAGGCTAAAGTCCATGCTCTGCTGGAGAGTGTGGCTCGGGGGCCAATGGTGGGAGTGAGGGCAAAGCAGAAGGAAAGGAGATCTGATACGAAGCTGCATGATAGAGCGGGCACCTTTACTGTGACTGATTGTTCCATCCCACAGGACAACCTGACATTTGTCTCAGGACCATCTATCTGGGGGAGAAAGGGGGAGTATTCATCCATAGACTGCTGCTGGGGTCATTGTTCTGTAGACTGACCCCTTGCTTGGATTTCTCTGTTTCCCTGTGGCATAGTTCTTCCAACTCCTGAATTTCCTGCAAATGAGAAGTTAACATCTTGGTTATATTCCATTTCTATCTTTTGGCTGGAATCCATCATGGGTGATATTATTTCTTTGCATTCCATTCAGTCAGGTCCCACCTATAGCTGGTTGCCCACTGTAGTGATACCAAGATTAACCTCTGGATTTGGGTGAAGACAGCCTGGTCCCTCCATTGTGCCGTGGATTTCATCTGAAACCAGAAAGTCATCTCGTTTCTTTGGCCCCACATAAATGTCAATTCCCCATCATTTATCTAATGTTGTTACTATCAATTGGCACTCAATTGTATTCCACCAGTTCTCTGCACACAAGAAATACTATTACATATACAGAGAAAGGTCAGACGTAGCTGGAAATGGACTTCTCATCTATTCTCTCCATGCCCAACTAGGAGATGGGTTTACCCAAGACAAAGATGCCACACTGTTGTGTATCTTAATGGCGTATTTGGGCCCCTTTCATCCTATCCCCATTTGAGGTGGGGTTTTTTAAATACGTTTTTATTGATTTTTAGAGAGAGAGGAAAGGAGAGGGAGAGAGAGATAGAAACATCAATGATGAGAGAGAATCAGTGACTGGCTGCCTCCTACACTCCCCCTACTGGGGATCGAGCCGACAACCCGGGCATGTGCCCTGACCAGGAATCAAACCGTGTCCTCCTAGTTCATAGGTTGACGCTCAACTATTTAGCCATGCTGGCCGGGCCCTGTGTGAGCTTTACATCTTGAGTTACTGCTACCCTTTAAAGTTAGAGCTTAGAAAGTGCAAGGGAAACATGGGTTTTCTTGAGAATTGGCTTATGGAACAGCCATTCCTTCTCATTCACTTGTTTGATTAGTTCACCCTAAGGTGCTTTGTGTTCTTGGTTGTAACTGGTCTTGATTTGGCTCTTTCCAGGGTCAAAAAGGAAGACTGACATGTGTTACCCATAATAGATTTATTCATAAAGATAACCCTGGCAATTTAGGGCATTCAAAATTTCCTTAAACACAAGTCCCAAACAGAAACCTGCCCATCTTCCATATTGTTTATCTCAGAAAATGATACCACCACCCACTAACTTATTCATATCAGAAACTCAAGACTCATCTTTGTCTCCTCCTTTTCCCTCACCCCCCACGTCCAGTCAATTGGCAGAACCTATCAATTCTACCTCTTAATCATCCCTTTTTAAAAATATATATACTTCTATTGATTTCAGAGAGGAAGGGAGAGGGAGAGAGAGATAGAAACATCCATGATGAGAGAGAATCATTGATCGGCTGCCTCCTGCACGCCCCCTACTGCGGATCAAGCCCACAATCCAGGCATGTGCCCTTGGCCAGAATCGAACCTGGGACCCTTCAGTCCGCAGGCCAACACTCTATTCACTGAGCCAAACCAGCGAGGGCAGTCACCTCTTGGTTTATCTGTCTCTTTAAGCCAAGTGTCACTCCTGATAGAGCTCTGCTCCTGGGATGGCACCCAGAAGGCAGCCTTTCCCCAGGGCTGTGCCTTCCTCGTCTCTCTCCACAGTTCGGGCACACAGAATGCTTCCAAGTGAAAAATGGCTCATGCCACCCTCTCCCCTGAAATATTCCCATGGATTTCCTCTGGGAAACCAAGGAACCTAAGGTTTTTACAAGAGCTTATAGAATCTGCACCACCAACTTCTCCCATTTCCTTACCTTCCACTCTTCCTCGCAAAGAGGTCATTACCAAACTTCTTTTGGTTCCTCAAGTGATTCCTCTCTTGCCTCCTAGATTTCTGAAATCCTCTTGCACCTTCTCCCCAATCACCACCGTCTCCTGGCTAACCCCTCCTTGAATGCAAGGTCTCAGCCAAATGTCAGTGCAGTGGGCAGGCCTTCCCTGGTCATCTTCATCGCAATGTAGTGTACGCACTTGTTTGATATCTGCCTTCTCTGCTATCCCAAAACTTCCAAGAGAGCCGCAGAGGGATTTGTCTTGTTTGCTTCTCTATCCCCATCACAGAGTCTGAAGAACACAATAAACATTGACTACATATTTGTTGAAATGATGTTGGAAACTAAGCCGTGGAAAGACTATGGGCTATTTGTGCCGGCATGTTCTGTGTGCCTCTACTGCAGATTTGCGAATACACAGTAGAAAAGTATTATCTGTGGAAGCATGTTGTTGAGAATAAAGTAGTCATTTCAGCGCTCTTTCTTTTATTACTCCTAAGGTACAATCCCTTCCCAAATGCTGGGCTATAAAGTGTTCCTGGCTCAGCTTTGCCCTAAGTTTTGTAGAGTTATCTAGAAAATGGTGATGATAATACCTATCTAGAAAGGTAGTTAAGAAAACAGAGGTGATATATTTCATGTCCCTGGTATAGAATAGGTACTCAATGCATGGTAGCTATTGTTAAATAACAAAATAATAGATAAATGCATATGGGTGTGTGTGTGTATGTGTGTGTGTGTGTGTGTGTGTGTGTGTGTGTGTGTGTATGTGCTTGTGTGTACTCTTTCAAGACAATTGCTGTAATGGTGACACTGATGAATTTGGTAAGACACTCTAGTATATAGAATTATTCCAGAGAGGACCCTCTGGCTGAGGTCTGAAAGGTTCTTGAAAAGCAAGTAGGCTGACTGAGGTGCACGGGCAGAGTAATCATCTATCTAGCAGCTGGATATTTCAAAATCAGGGGTCTTCATACGGGTCCATGGAACTCTGGAGTATTTCGAAATGGCTATGATTTTCCTTGAAACTGAATGAAAAATTTGAGTGGGTGTATATGTGTTTGTGTCTGTGCGCTATTCTGGAGAAATGGTTCCTAGTTTTCAATAGCTTCACAGAGGAACTGTGAATAAGAAGAAGCTAGGGATCGCTGCCGCAAGCTTTCTTCGAGAAATCTGGTGCTCTGGCAAGAAGCAAATGTTGGCAGCGTGCTGGCTGTGTCATCTGGCTGGCCAAAGCAATGCTTTCTGCTAAAGCAAAGATGAGAAATTTGGGGCCAAAATGATCTCAACTAAGTGGTTCCTCTCCACCATGCTTCCAGCTGCCCAGCATGTGGGCTGCTCACACATGGTCGCTGCTGATTATTCTCATATCTCTACTTGCAAGGAAATGGCAGTGAAACCAGCTCAGAAAAGAATTATGTAGCTAATGTATTGGAAAACACATAAATGAGGCCCATGTACACTAACAGTTTTATATTGCTAAAGAGTGACTGTGTATGGGATATGGAGCACACATTGAACAAGGCTGCGTCTAAGTCATTCATCTGCTAGGATTCATAACGTATACATATTCCTATCCTAATCCAAAAGCTAGCGAGGCTCGCCATGTGTTGAAACAATTTATTTCAACACTTAATGCATCATCTCTCCTGTATTTCCACATGTTGTGTCATCACCATTTGACCTCAACCCATTGTTAAATATTTAATAGCACTGTTGGATAAACAATACAAAGTATAGTTTACTTTTGAATGTAGCATTTACATGAAAAAAAAAAAGAAAAATAAGCCAATACATGCTGCAAAAGGTACAATGTGAAGGTTAGAATAGAGATCCTTCTGGTGGACAGAAAAGGAGCTACAAAAAGGAAAGGAAACTGTGGGAGGATGAATAAATCAGGGAGAGCAATGACTAATGAAAAGACGCTGTAACTCTCCAGTAAAGAACAAAGGCAGAAAGCAAATGCCACCCAAATGTTGGCGCAATGGACACTCCGTGTTTCCACCTCTCAGAACTTAAGCATGATGATAAATTGCTTTGAGTAGGCATCTATTCACATGAAAATGATGAAATAATATTCAATAAAACACTAATCAGCAGAGGACCATTTTTAACATTCACTACATGTAAATCTCATAGTGACAGAAATTATTCATTAGAGGAGTGACTATGGTCTAAGAGAATGCACACTAGAAATTCTGATGAGTTAGCACAGTGGTCGGCAAACTCATTAGTCAACAGAGCCAAATATCAATAGCACAACGACTGAAATTTCTTTTGAGAGCCAAATTTTTTAAACTTAAACTTATTCTAACGCCACTTCTTCAAACTAGACTCGCCCAGGCCATGGTATTTTGTGGAAGAGCCACACTCAAGGGGCCAAAGAGCCGCATGTGGCTCGCGAGCCGCAGTTTGCTGACCACGGAGTTAGCACACCATTCCTGGAAAGTGTGCTCAATACGTTCTTTTTGACTGACCATAGACAATCGCCCTTGGGACACATCAGGACAAGGATAAGCCTGCACCAGGAAATCTTCATAACCCACAGAGTCCCTTTGAGATAAAAAGCTGGAAACTGCATTTATGACCCCTCTTCTACATGTTTTTCAGTGTCACTCAAAATAAAAAATAGGTCTACAAGCCATAGTTAAAAGGAATTTAAGAAAACCTAAGTAAATGGAAAGCTATACCATGTTCATGGTGTTGAAAGCTTAATGCTGTTAAAATTTCAATTCTCCCACATTGATTTATCCCTGCTATACCAGTAATCATCTCATAAAGCTATTTGTTTTTTTTAGAATTCAACAAGTGGATTCTAAAATATATATAAAAATACAACCAGAATACCCAAAGCAAACTTGAAAAAGAACAAATTGGAGTGATTGTATTACTTGAACTTATGACTTACTGCAAAGTCACAGAAGTGAAGATAATGTGGTCCTGGCATTGAATCAACAAAGAGATCAATGGAACAGAACGGCGAAGCCAGAAGCAGATCCACACTTAAGAAGCCGTTTGATTCCTGACACGGGGGCAAAGGCAAACTGCAAACTGGATTTGGGGTGAATTCCCCTTTGAGGAAAGATGACTAAAAGCCAATCAGAAGATACAGTGCGTCGTGGCTAACTGCCTTGGGAACTTCGGACCTTCGGAAACCTAACATTTCATCTTGGGGGCAAAACAGACCTAAGACATGAGATAGGATTTTGTCAAATGAGGAAATACAGATGAAAACACGGATGATCAAACAGCCGTTGTATCCACTACTGATGGCAATATTGAATAAG
This sequence comes from Ia io, assembly GCA_025583905.1. Lineage (NCBI taxonomy): Eukaryota > Metazoa > Chordata > Mammalia > Chiroptera > Vespertilionidae > Ia > Ia io. The sequence goes on along the minus strand of JAJQQW010000010.1, from coordinate 1,860,349 downwards.
GCGAGCGCTTAGCAAAGAAGTAATTACTAATTGTGCAAACCACTGCTGCTCTGTGAAAGCTAAAAGGAAGTAACAAAAGCGGAAATGTGAAAAAGCAGCTACAGCACACCAGCTCCCCCTCCGCCAGGACCGGCCAAGGGAGGTGGCTCTGACGTTGCTGACTGACGCGTGATTTCAGTCGTGAAGTAGTGGAACCAAACAGCCACTATGGACTGGCTGTGGTCACCCTTCACTGCAGTAGACAGTGTAACTGGAATTGGGGTTCAAAGGGCTCAAGGTCACACCCTGATCGGTAATAGCCAAATAGATGAGTCGTTTGGATTGTCAAAGTGACCTAAAATATAGTAAACCATTAGGTGTTGCCATCGATTCATTATAGCATTCCTATCCTGGGGCATACTTTGAATGCCTTACTAAGGTTTGTGTTAATGAATTATGTTAAGCTTGAATATGCTGATACAGTTAGTGTGACATATCTCAGATGACTTCTGGAAACCCAAAATATTTCTAAGCTTGGAGGGGAAAATAAGGCAATAAAAGTGTCACTCAGAAATGAGCAGTATTGGAAAGAAAGTTCTGTTCCTGATTGGCTGACTGCATACCCTCAAGGAAACCTTGAAAACAGAAAGGTTCCAATAATCCATTCATTTTTCTCAGCCCTACACAGAAAACATACATTCTCGTGGCTTTTTTAAAAAACACTTCATCCCCGGGTGGTTTGGACAAAATAGATAAACATTGCTTTTACACACATTTGTTAACGTTTTTGTTCTGCAGCAACTCAGCCAGGACAGACTCTCCCTCCACCCCTCCTCGAATCCTCAGTCTCGCCTGTGCAGTTGCACAATGCCAATAGGCCATGACGCATTCAGTCACTGTTTTTGTACCTAGAAGGACAAAATCTGATTTTTAAAAATGTCAGCCTATTTCTCAAGTGCTTAAATCCTGCTGTTTAATTAAGATTGAGTATTTGCATTTGAAAGTTTAGTATTCATTTTGCAAAACACCTAACTTCAAAAAAGTTTGACGTTGAATTTTTAAGGCAAAAAAATATATGCTACTCAGTTCGTGACTTTCCAATTTTCCGTGTATAACTTTTTCAGGACTGAAATTTAACCGGGTCAGTTCTGGTCTCAAGCAACCATGTCGTATGATCTCACATGTCTTCCTTAGGAGCTAGATTCAATCACTGGCTAAACTCTAATATTTTAAATTTATAAACTTCTGAAGGGAGATAGCTTTTGAAGCTGAGACACACACACACACACACACACACACACACACACACACACACAACCAATCCTAGAACAGCAGTCTTTTTGTGTGCTGCCCAGAAAATCAGTTACAAAGTGGTCTTATTGTGTTTCTCATCATTTACATTTACTTTTTTGGCAGAGCAGAAAGGAAAAGAAGAAGTCAAACTCGGAGGCATACAAGAGAAATGAAAGAAGGCATTTTTATGTTAAAATGTGCCCTTGACATTTAGACATCGACAAACCCAATATTGAACATCGACAGGAGACGAAACAGCCCAAGAAACAGCCGCTGTTTTCTGTGATGTCACTGAGCAGGTGCGATGCCGGCTCATACCAGAGGAATTGGGTGGCTCTCTTGCCGATGCCCACGGGAGGCCCATATGGAGCCGGCGCTGACCTGTGTCTCGGCTCCTCAGATTGGCCCCAAAATACCCCGGCGCCAACAAGAGTCCTGATGACCCATCTGTGCCAATTCACAGCAGACATTCTCCCAAACAGATCAATACTAGCCAAGGGGCAGCTGGAAAACAGGATGAGCCTGTATCTCTGAACAAACACCACGCTGCTTATTCACAAGGGCAAGAGCCACACAGCACTTGTGTTTTCCACAATGTGTTTGTCAGTGACCGCAACCCTGACCCGCAGAGCCACCCTCCGGGCGAGGGGTAACCCTGTGGTGGGTCGTGGGTCTGCTCTGATCCTGGTGCTCGCTCCGAGAGTGGAGGCTTTTTTTTTTTTTTTTTTTTTTTTACATGCTTGCCTTACACTATCTTCATATTTTTTTTTATTCTTCTTTCTTTTTGCTTTTCTTTTCTTTTTTATATCTTTATTGATTTCAGAGAGGAAAGGAGAGGGAGAGAGAGAGAGAGAATCATTGATTCGGCATTTTTTACAATGAGAGCCACTGTGTCTGCTCGGGCCTCGCCTAGATAATTCCACGATGCCAGAGCAACTAGTCAATGCCGTCGATTCAGTCCAATGGCAGGCCTGAGTGCTTGGCATTGTGTAGACAAAATAGAAACGGTTTTTTACTTTCTACTCATCGTACTGGAATTGTGTGGACACACCTTGGATGAAATTAATTCAGAAAAAAATTTTGGGACACCAGTTGTTTCTATATATATAAACTGAAACAACTATGTGGATAAACCAAATACATTTGCTCAAACATCCAGGTAAGTATTTTTTTATTAAGCCCCCAAATTTGCCACTTTTCTATTTTTTTATTTAATCACATACTCTCCCCCCCCCACAAAAAAAAGGTCATATTGCACATATCTGTGTGCTCTTTTTATATTAATCTATATATTTATACTTACCTATGTGCCCGTGTAAATGAACAAGAGTTAAATCTAATGAAAGCATGAACGTTTCATCACTATTATCATTGCTCTAAGGCTACAAAATATGAGGAAGTTACGGTCTTGAAAACAATCTCCCCAAAAGTGCCGAGAATAAAACTCGGGGATACAGTGTGGCCCTGCATTCCTGTAGGCACGGTGACGGCACGTATGACGCAGCCTGAGTACAATTTTAACGCTTCGCGGGGTACTAGGGCCACACGTCTAATTAGAAGTGGATGTTCCCAGCTTCCAGCGCCTGCGGCGGACTCGGGGCCAACAAACCCACGCAAACGGGGGCAAATACAGCCGGGTCCGAGTGGCTCAGCGGTTGGGTGTGGACCTGTGCCCCAGGGGGCACGGATGGATTCCGTGGTCCGGGGCACGTGGGCTCGAGCCCCGTGGGGAGCGTGCCGGGGGCAGCCCGCCCAAGGCTGCTCTCACCACTGACGTCCCCTCCCGGAGGCCGGTGATGCACTAGGAAAGCAAACACAGGGGCAGGGGCAGGGCCCTGGAATGGCGCCTGGGTCTCGGAAGGTTTAACAGCCGGGGCACCGCCGGCCTCTTCCGTGTGCAGGCACCTTCCTTCCCGGGGGGACGACGCCAGCCAGAGCCGGCCGTGCCCTGGCCGCTGCTAACAGGCACCGGCCGGCGCAGTGGTTCTCCGCCTCCGCTTCTTCACCCACGCTCCCCGGGGCGGGGCACTCCGAGGGCAGAACAAACGTGCCCCGCACGTCCCGACTGTCGGGGCGCTCAGTCCAGGCCCCCCGGGAAGGAGGAGGGCGTCCCCGCGGAACGCCGCCCTGGAGGACGCGGGCCGTGGCGCGGCCTGCCGGTAGAGGGCGCTCAACAGCCCCGCTGCAGCCGCCGCGGCGGGAGCGCGGGGAGGCGGCGGGAGGGGGGCGGGGCGGGGCGGGGGGCGAGAGCGGAGCGGGGCGGGGCCCGTCTGGAAGGCTGAGCGGGAGGTGGAGTCGCGGGGCTGTCTGAAGTGAGCCCGCCCCGCGCCCCGCAGCCCGCCCCGCCGCGCCCCGGGCCCTCGGGGCCGCGACTGTGCGGCGACGAGCGCGGCGGGGTCACCGTCGCCCGCGGCCGCCGCCCCGGGAGCGCGCGGTGCAGGTGCGGCGGCCGCGGGCTTTGTGCTCGGCCGTCCGGGCGGCACCGCGCAACTGTCCGCTAATATTAGCTCGGCGGTGCGCTGGGGTCCGCCCGACGGACCCCCGTAACGGGATCTGGTGCCGGAAGATTAGCGCCGGCTCCTGCAGTTGGTGGAAAAACGTCTGTTGTCGCCGAGTTATTTGCAGTTGTGGACGGGGTGGGGGTGGGGCGGGGCGGGGGGAGGGGGGGCGGGGGGAGGGGGGGCGGGGGGGGGGGGGGCGGGGGCGGGGGCAGAGCCGAAATCCGGCGGAGAAAACCCCGGCGACCTGCGAGCGTCCGAGGACTGTGCCTGCGGACCCCGCTGCCTGTTGTCCCCGGAGCGCGGAGGAGAGACCTTTTCAAAAGGCGGCTTTTGGAGTAAACAATACAGCGCTTTCCGTGAAGTAATCGTTTTATATGGAAGGAAATATCGCCGCCTCAGTTTCATTCAGCGGTGCCAACCGTGTTATAAATGAGGGGCCCGCCAACTTGCAGCGAAGAATGCCAGGCACTGTCTTAATAAACTGAGGCTGCACAAGTTCATTATCGATGTTGCAATCTTTTTATTCCGCGAACCGAGGAAGATGGGGGGGAGGGGGGAGGGGGGAGGGAGAGACAGACACTCGGCAGAAACTGGGGAGCTCGGCGCGGGGGAGGGGCAGACCGCCTACGTCGGCGCCCGGCTCCGCGGGGCGACTCCAGACGCGGCGAAGGGAAAGGGCGGAGAGAAAGGGAGAGGGCGGCGGGCGGCGGGCGGCCGCCGAGGTGTTCAACATTTTTGTTCGCTCCGGACCCGTGGAGACCCGGGGCCGCGCCTGGGCCCCGCTCAGCCGGGATGCGAGGGGCCGCGCCCGGGGGTCGTGGCCCCCAGTCTGGGCGGGGCGGTGGCCGCGGAGCGAGGCACGCACAGACCCAGACACAAAACCTCGCGGGTCCCGCGACCAGGCTGCGGGCCTGGCCCCCCGCGCGCCCCGACCCGAGCGCGGGCGGGCGGTGCAGCGGCGCGGGGCGCCCGGGCGTTTGCCAAGTCTCCCAGGAGCGGAGCGGAGCGGAGCGGAGCGGCGGTGCGCACACACTCCGGGTCCCCCCGCGCGCGCGCAGACACCACCTTACACACTCACACTCACTCACACACACACTCACACTCACACTCACACTCACACACACTCACACACGCTCACGCCCGCCGCCCTGCGCGCGCCGGCGCTGCCTGTGAGCGGCGTGCAGGCTGGAAGTGGGTGTTCTTCGCTGCTCCCCACCCCCGAAGCGTCGCCCCCACCCCCGCCCGGTCGCCGCCCCCCTCCCTCGCGCTCCTACGCAATAAGAACTCGGCGATTCCCCTCCTGCGCTGGGACTGCGGGCACCTCCAGCCGATGACTGGGAAGGGTTTCCAGAAGGTGGGAAATGTCACCTGATTCACACTGAACTTTTAAAAGCTCCCCGCCCCCCAGGAGCCGCGCACGCCCGCGCCGGCGGCCGCCCTCCCGCGGCCCCACACCCTGGGAGACCGCCCACCGCACACCGCCGAGACCCCGGCCGCATTTAAGCGCGGCTGCGCCCGGCTCCCGACGTCCATTGAAGCGCGCGGCGGCCGGCGGCGAGCGCGGGGCTGCGCCAGGATCGCTGCGCCCTCCGCTGCCCGCCTCTGCGCCCGCCCGGGCCCCCGCCGCTGCTCGCCCGCGCCTGCCCCGAGATGGGCCGCTCCCGGCACCAGCCCGGCGGGCTCTGCCTGCTGCTGCTGCTGCTCGGCCAGTTCCTGGAGGACCGCAGCGCCCAGGGTAAGCGGCGCGGGGCGCGCGGGGGGCGCGGGGGGCCGGGGCTCGCACTTCTCCGCGGTCCCCGCGGGGTCTGCTCGGAGCGATGCTGCTCTCGGGTCCTCGGACCCGCCTAGCGACTCGGGGATGGAGAGCGTGGGGGACCGGAGGCAGGGAACTTGGGCAGCCGAGCGGGGCGCGCGGCGATCCTGAAAAAGGACGGGGAGCGAGCGGGTGCCTCTCGGTGGTTAGGGTTAGATGCTCGCGTCCTGGGCAGAGCGGGAGGAGACGTTATCCTGGGGCTTGGCTCGGAAGAGGGGGCCAGCATCAGTAGCCTGCAGAGCCCGGCGCCCCGACCTCGTGCAGGCTAACGTCTCCCCCGCATCCTTGGGCACTTTGTGAAAAATGACTGGGGGGGGGGGGCGCAGAGAGACTGAAATTTCTTCGGTGCCTGGGGGACGTGGTTTCAGAAACTTTGCCCAAACTTGGAAATGAGGGTGCTGGAAATTGTAGAGGGACGTCCCTTGCTTGCTCGGCGAACGCTGCTTCCAACCCCTTCCTCCGAACCCCGAAAAAGCCGACGCAGACCAGGACTCGGGAGTGCCGTGCGCGGCCCCCCGTGTCCCCCTGCGGACTCCGTCCTCCGCCTGTAACTTTCTGGGCAACAGGAAGGCGCCCGCCGCAGATGCAAACGCAGATGGACGGAACGCAGCCCTCTCTGGTTTTGTTTGAAGTTGGGTTTGTTTCCTTCGGTTAGTCCTCGAGCAGACTTCTCACGAAGCCCAGTAGCCGCTGGCGGTCCGGTGATGGTGAAGGAGGGTTCGGGAGAAGTCCGCGGACCCCAGTGCAGGCGTTAAGGGGGGAGGGGGCTTGCAGAGATTTCTGGTCGGGACGAGATAGGCGTGTGCCCCCGGGAACGGCGGGAGCCCCCCCCCCCCCGGCCCCCGGCACTTCGCTGGAGACCAGGCGTGCGGGGCCCTGCTCTCCGTCCACGGCGCGCGCCCCGCACTCCTGGCCGCCTTCGGGGCGAGGCGCTGCCGGGCGCCGGGGGACGGGGACGTGGGCGCCGCGGAGAGCAGCCCGGGCCGATTTCGAAAGAGCGCGGTGGCCGCGGGCGTCCCCTGGGCCCGGCGGATTGCGACACGGCCCGTCGGGCGGGCTGCGCCCCAGGCCGGCGGGACCGGCCGCTGTTTGCTTTCATTTTTCCCGGCGCCTCTGGCCGGGCTCGCCCTGCGCCCGCGCCCCGGCCCGCGCGCCCCGTCTTTCCCGAGCCCTCCCGCCGGCTTCACCGCCGTCACGCCACCCCGCTCCGCCTGCGAGCCCCCGACGTGCGACAACATCCGTCGCGTCCTGTTCTGGCCAAGTTCTCGAATCGGCTCTTCGAGTCGCTGCAGGTTATGAAACGGGACGAGCAAAAGCCCGCAGTCCAGTCAAGGCAGCGCGGGCTGCACGTGTGGCGTCTGGGTCACTGGAGACGGACACGGATCCGGCTCGGGGGGCTCGGGGCTGGGGGTCCGGCTCCTGGCTCTCGCCCTCCCCCTCGCCCACCGCCCACCTCTCCAGTCTGGGCTTCCCCTCGTCTTCCCGACCCTCCACCGCCTTCCAAGTGTTCTCTGCGGGTCCCGGGCTCCGGGCCGCCGCACCCCGCGCCCTGCGCGCCCCTCGGGTCTGCTCCGCGGCCCGCCCGCCGCGCCCGGCGCGCCCACCGCCTCCCTGGTCTCCCCGCAGCTGGGAACTGCTGGCTGCGCCAGGCCCGCAACGGCCGCTGCCAGGTGCTGTACAAGACGGAGCTGAGCAAGGAGGAGTGCTGCGGCACCGGCCGCCTCAGCACCTCGTGGACGGAGGAGGACGTCAACGACAACACGCTCTTCAAGTGGATGATTTTCAACGGGGGCGCCCCCAACTGCATCCCCTGTAAAGGTGGGCCCCCGCCCCCAGCGGCAGGCCGGCCCGCGGCAGAGGGCGTCTTCCTCTGTTTCCCCACCGCCCAGCCCTGTGCCGGGTCCCTTCCCGGCCCCGGCCCCGGCCCCGGCCCCGGCCCCGGCCCCGGCCCCCGGCCCCGGCCCCCGGCCCCGGCCCCGGCCCCCGGCCCCCGGCCCCCGGCCCCGGCCCCGGCCCCCGGCCCCCGGCCCCGGCCCCGGCCCCGGCCCCGGCCCCGGCCCCGGCCCCGGCCCGGCGAGCAGGGCGGAGTCTTGCCTGTCACACACTTTACGCAAAACAAGGTCGGCGGAGGCTCCGGGGCTGCCTCGCCAAGTGTGGCGGTGGAAGGCAGCCACCCGGGCTCTGGGAGAGAGATCTGGGTCTGGGGCGAGGCCCACGGCCCGGCCCTGCCCCCTCCACCCTCCCCGACTCCTGGGAGGGAGCCAGGGCCCCCGGGGCGCCGCGTGCGCCATTGCGCAAGGCCTCCCCGCAGCGGTCCTGCTGACCTGCCCCCGGCCTGGCCCCGTTGAGTCCCTGCCTCTTTCCAACTGGTAGAAACGTGCGAGAACGTGGACTGCGGACCCGGGAAGAAATGCCGGATGAACAAGAAGAACAAACCGCGCTGCGTCTGCGCCCCGGATTGCTCCAACGTCACCTGGAAAGGCCCGGTCTGTGGCCTGGATGGCAAAACCTACCGCAACGAGTGTGCGCTCCTCAAGGCCCGGTGTAAGGAGCAGCCCGAGCTGGAAGTCCAGTACCAGGGCAAGTGCAGAAGTAAGTGGCCCCCAAAGGCCGGGATGGGCGGCCGGCAGGAGGGGCCTAGCCATGGTAGTAAAGACCCCAAGTAAAGGAACACTTTCCAACTTCCAAAGACCCCTTCAGAGCTCAGAGCGGCCCCTGCATGGCTCAGTGGCTGAGCATTGACCTGTGACCCACGAGGTCACGGCTCCATTCCCGGTCAGGGCACATGCCCAGGTTGCAAGCTTGATCCCTGTGTGGGGCGAGTAGGAGGCAGCCGGTGAATGGTTCTCTCTCATCATTGAAGTTTCTCTCTCTCGCTCCCTCTCCTTTCCTCTCTGAAATCAATAAAAATGTATTTTAAAAGACAAATACCATGGAAAGGACCAACCCAGAGTTGTAGGCTTCCCCCGGAAAACCACAGGGCTCCCCGCTGCTTGGGACGCCTTCCAGTTGGGGATCTATTTCCTGGGTGATGTCGGATCCTCCCTCCCCAGGACCAGAAGCTGCCTGCTAACCGTCTCCCTCGTTGTTGCAGAGACCTGCCGGGATGTCTTCTGTCCAGGGAGCTCCACGTGTGTGGTGGACCAGACCAACAACGCCTACTGCGTGACCTGTAACCGAGTCTGCCCGGAGCCCACCTCCTCGGAGCAGTATCTGTGCGGCAACGACGGGGTGACCTACTCCAGCGCCTGCCACCTGCGGAAGGCCACCTGCCTGCTGGGCAGGTCCATCGGCCTGGCCTACGAGGGGAAGTGTGTCAGTAGGTATTCCGGATTGAGGAACAAAGAGAGGGAATGGGAAGGAGAAGGCTAGTGCTGGCGTTCAAACCGTGGGGTTAACCAATAAAGAAGCCCAGTGCTTCCCATTTGCAAAGTTTGGCCAAAGAGAGAGAGATCCTCCCCGTGGCCCAGCGTTCCCCAGGGAAGCTGTTGTCTTCCCGAAGCAGCGCTGGCATCTATTTTGAAACGCCTGCAAGAAACAGGAAACAGTTTTCTGTCTTAGAAAACGCAGAGCTCACTCAACTTTGCACATTCGTTCTAAGTGCCAGACTTGCTGGAAGCAAGAAGCAATTACTTACCAGTTCCTCAAAGCTGTCATTGGGTTCTGATAACTGACGGAACGCGTTCTTTTTTTGAAAGATCCCACTGTGGGGAAGCATCCGATGCATGTGTAGCTCCAGGACACTGGAATCCTGTTCCAAACATACTATTTTCACGCACACGTATAGTATGTAGGAAACAGGGGGGATTTGTGTGTATTTCAGTTTTATTATCAAGCATTTTTGCATCATGTATCTTCATTACCCCCATTAGCGAGCAATTACATGTAAGTTATATGTTTAGCCTTAGCCAGTTTGGCTCAGTGGATAGAGCGTGGGCCTGTGGACGGAAGGGTCCCAGCTTTGATTCCAGCCAAGGGCACGTACCTCGGTTGCAGGCTCCTCCCTGGCCCGAAGCCCTGGTCGAGGCTCCTGCAGGAGGCAACCAATCCATGTGTTTCTCTCACATCAGTGTTTCTGTCTTCCCCTCTCTTCCACTCTCCCTAAAAATCAATGGAAACATATCCTCAGGTGAGGATTCACAAAACAAAACGGGAAAAGGTGTAAGTTACGTGTTTATATTTCTTGATAGGGAAGCAGAGGAAGGGCGCCAAGGGGGACTGAGGGAGTCCACGTCCTAATCACAGGTCCATTATATCCTAGAAGCAAAGTCCTGTGAGGACATCCCGTGCAGCGGTGGGAAGAAGTGTCTGTGGGACTTCAAGGTTGGCCGAGGCCGGTGTTCCCTGTGCGACGAGCTGTGCCCGGAGAGTAAGTCCGAGGAGCCGGTCTGTGCCAGCGACAACGCCACCTACGCCAGCGAGTGCGCCATGAAGGAGGCCGCCTGCTCCGCGGGCGTGTTGCTGGAAGTGAAACACTCCGGATCTTGTAACTGTAAGTGCTGTGTTCAACTTGCTCCAACCTAAGGCTTCCCCAGCCAAGCCCCGAGGGAACGGAGATGCGGGACCCCGTTACCAGCGCCTTGCCCTTGAGGTTAGGTAGCTGCTGAATTCCGCCAGCCATTCCGTGATCCGCAGGAACATTCCCCGGGATGTGTCCAATGACCATCCAGCGGGGTGGCCTCTAAAAGCCTGTTCCAATCACGTGCCCCTAATTCCTTTGCTGTCGTCCTGTGCTTGGCTGTTGGCTTTATTAACCCTTGAACCTAAACTAACTGCTCCAAAAGTTGTTGTTTTCTTTCTCAAAGGCAGCTTTCTGTTATCACGCGTGCGCGGCTGCATCGCGCGGTCGCCTCCACTAACTCTGAAATAAGGACCCAAAGCAGTTGTACCTAGAACACAAGAACGCTTTTTATCTGATTTCAGGATCTGCCCGTTAAACCTGAGCCATTGATTCTTCAGAACTTTCTGCAGTTGTTGACTTCATAGATTATGGTGGTGTTTTCGGTGGTTTTTTTTTTTTTTTAAGTATTTTTAAAAAACGTGTTGCAGAACAGCAGATGCCAAAAATAAAATAAAATAAAATAAAGCATCTCCCTGCTGCAAGTCACGTAAAAGTGCATCGCTGTAATGTGCTGGCAGAGGGCTTGGCAACGCCCCTGAGCTGCTCTGCGCCGGTGTTGTCCGCATTAAACAGCAGCTCCCTGTGTTCCCCCATCTAGCCATTTCGGAGGACACCGAGGAAGAGGAGGAAGACGAAGACCAGGACTATAGCTTCCCCATATCTTCCGTTCCAGAGTGGTAAAGCCGCCAGCCGTGTTCAGTGTTGGCACAGCCTCTGGGCAGAGAGCAAAAAGGAAGGAAAGAAAAGAAAGAAGAAATATATATTGTCCATACTGTACATAAGTGTACGCTTATTTATTTGGGGGGAAAGTATACATAGAGGACCTCGGTCCTCCAGCGCTCTCCCCGGCCACCTGTTACTCCTCGGACCGGAGAGGCCCGTCGCTGAGACGTGTAGACATTTATTTATACTGTGTCATGTTTTATAATTTATACATAAAGTGTCTGGTTGACTGTACACCTCGTTTTTTTGAAGAAATTTATTCGTGAGAGGAAGAGCAGTTGTTATTTATTGTGAGGTCTCTTGCTTGTAAAGTGACAGCTTTGTTTGCCTTGTAAACCATCGAACCATTCCTTCCTGGCCACGCACTCCCCCGCCCCCTCCATCGCGCCGACCTTGGGCTCCGCTCCACTTTAACGAACCTGCATGTCGGTTTGTCCCGTTTATTTATTGGATTCTCTGCTGCCTGTTCTGTGCGTACACGATCCCTCGGGTTTTGTTTACAAGGAATCTTGACTGACCAAAAGGCATTGTCAGTGGCTCAGACAGGAGGTCCAGGGGCGACAGCTTTGAGGAAACGCCGACTTCCCTTCTCTGGTTGTGATGGAGACGGTGGTGAGACTGAGGTGATGGCGACCTCAGGCTTCTAGTAATCAGAACTTTTAAGATGTTCCAGATCCAAAGAAATGGAGTGATGGGTGTCGGGGGACGGACGGAGGGGGGGGTGCTACCCACTCGCCTTTCGTTCGGTGTTTCCTTGAAGCTGGGCTCCTGTACCTTTAAATTCGTTCTTTTTCAACCGGTGTGTCACTACAAGTTATATCAGAGCTTTCTCAGTTCAAGTTTCTTGCTTTTCATAATACTTTTTTCTGATGCAATTTTATATTCTCAAACATGGCAAGTTAAATAAAAATTCACTTAAATATATAGTTTTGTACTTTTCTACCATGTAAATGTGCAATGTATATAGAGGTTATAATGTGTATTTGTAAATAAACGATGAGTGAAAAAATAAAAAAACTTTAAAAAGCCTACTGGTCTCAATCGTGAATGATGTCAAAGAAGTCGTTGGGGCTTTGGGGCGCAAAGGCGTGTAATGCGTTTGCTGGGACAGAGAGCGCCACAAGTCAGCGGCCCGGGCAGCAGCCGCTCCAAAGCAGAGTGAACGACCAACCCCTGGTGGGTGTGAAATGGAAAGGGATCTGAGGTCCAGCAGCCCCTGTGAGAGCAGACGGGCTGTCCCTCCAGCAGACGGGCTGTCCCTCCAGCAGACGGGCTGTCCCTCTGAAGCACCACCGAGCCTCAGCTTCCTCCTGGAAGTGCCCTCCTGGCTGCTCCCGCTGCGGCTCCCCGAGCCAGAGCGCCTGCGTCTCCTAAGGTGGCTGAGATCTCAGCACAGCCGCGCAAGGGGAGGGGCAGATAGGCCACGCGCATGGCGGACACGGGCCTGGCGGTGCCGGGTGATGGGGACTCTGCGAGGTGATGGGGACTCCATTCCACGATGATGGATGATGTCCGTCTTTGATGGCGGGGGGAGGGGAATAATGCCCGGTGAGAGGATGCGGCATGTCGCTGTTAACCTTAGAAGTCATGCTGAGAACTGCAGGTTGGCCTTGGAGGCCTTCGGTCCCTGTAAAACATGATGCTACATAGTAACAAGGTCATCAACACACCTTTCCAGTTCATTGGGTGTTAATTCCTTTCTTAAAAAAATACGTTTTTATTGATTTCAGAGAGGAAGGGAGAGGGAGAGAGAGAGAGAAACATCAGTGATGGGAGAGAATCATTGATCGGCTGCCTCCTGCACACCCTACACTGGGGATTGAGCCCGCAAACTGAGCATGTGCCCTGACCACAGAATCAAACCGTGACCTCCGGGGTCATAGGTCAATGCTCAACCACTGAGCCATGCTGGCTGGGCAGGTGTTGATTCCTTAACTAAGGATATTAACAATATCAAAAGTGCAAGATGCAAGATGGGACTGGAAGGGAAAGCAAAGAACAGTTAATATTGCCAACGTTGCTCAACAATAACTATTAAAAATGACTAGGTTTGATTCCAAAAAAAATGAAGTTTTTTCTTTCCTAAAATAAATAAAGAAATCGATAATGATGATGGGGGTAGAAGACTGTTGGCTCTCAACTGTGGTCACCAAATGAGAACTGTGGAGACCGGGAGGCCTCGGGGGAGGCGGAGGCTGTCCAATGGTTCGGAGCCTGGAGGGTTTTGTTAGCCTTCAGCCGGATTCCGGAGAGGAGGAGGGCGGCCAGGAGAGGGACAGGCTGCCGTGAACCCAGAAGACGGGTCAGGACGATGCCTGGGAGCTCCGCTGCCACTGGAACAGGCTCCCGGGAACGGGAACGGGAACGGGAACGGGAATGCGAAGACAGCTGGCAGCCACGGCTCCACGGCCCTCCCTGGCGTGGGCTTCTGACTGCCCTGGGGTGCTCCAGACGCGCGAAAGCTCAGCATTGCCACGGACCAGGGAGGAGGGGAAAGCTGTCGCATTCAGCAGGCACCCCTGTGTGTCTTGGCAAGGGAGAGTGATAAAATCAGCACTCAGATTATTTAAGAATTTTCTTTCACATTTGTCAGAATCAATCATGCCTCTCAAGAAAAAAAAAATCTAATTTTCTTCCTTGGAGTTTCCTATTTTTCCAGTAATCCTGCATTATGCTAGTGAGTATCGAGAAATAGAAGTCTCTTTTAAAACTCAAATTAAATTAGTATCATTAAGCTATTGTTAAAATTTCAGCTGTGGCCCAAAAAAGTAATTCACTTAGGCATATAATGTAATTAATAGAAACCATTCTAGTAACTAGTTTTCATAGGAATGTGTACATCTTAATGATCAGGAGTTGCAAAACATGGAGCAATAATGAAAAGTATCAGAAGTCTGAGTTTCATCAGATGTCCACCTCAGATGGTTCTATGTCAGGTGGGGATGTTTCCTAGCGCGTGGCAAAAATAAAACTGGGCGCAATTAGAACCATTCTCCGTGCAGAGGCTGGCCTCTGGTGGGCTCTGCGCCCGGGGGCGGGAATGCCACACGGACAGAGCAGGGCCCGGGCATAGGTCACAGCATAGGTCACAGCACTGCGCAATGTGAAAGGTCCTGCGAGTGGCTGCTGTGGTGTGGCCCCGTGAGAGACTATCCCTGCACTTAGGAAATACACGCTGAAGTTTGTGTTTAGGGAAAATGGCCAACATGGATATAACGTACTCTGGAATGATTCAGAAAGAAAAAATGCAGCTTTGCATAGTGTTTCCCCACATGTACTCAAAAGGGAGTCACACAAAGGTTAAAAGAAGTAGAGTGAAATATAACAATACGTGAATTTGAGTAAAAGGTATGTGGGTATTTTGTTTTGTTTTTTTTTTTTGTTTAATCCTCCCCCGAGGATATTTTTCCATTGATTTTTAGGGAGAGTGAAAGAGAGAGGGAGAGACAGAGAGAAACACCGATGTGAGAGAGAACACATGGATTGGTTGCCTCCTGAAGCCTCCTGCACACACCCCGACCGGGGCCCAGCCAGGGAGGAGCCTGCAACAGAGATACATGCCCTTGACCGGAAGCAAACCCAGACCCTTTAGTCCGCAGGCCGACACTCTATCCACTGAGCCACACCGGCCAGGGTGCATATGGGTATTTTTTAATACTACACTATTGCAACTTTTCTGTTAGTTTGAAATCATATCCAAATAAAGAGTTTAAAATTTTTTACAGTGAGTCTCATAAAGGAGGGGTGCACAGTAGATGGCTCCCCGTTCTCTAGGAAGACAAGGGCAGTAGCTGTCACTTAACAGATCATCTTGAATGACCAAAGGCTCCAGAGAACGGTCACGGTGACTTCCCCAAGCGACTTACAGAATCAAAACTGGCACGGAGACTCCCTGCCACCCACACCACACCCGCCTGAGAAGCAGTCTTTTCTTTTCTGTAATCCTCTTACGATGTGGAGTGGTTGCTAGCTCCGTTAAAACGCTCCAAACACCAAACCCCGCTGCTCCCCCTGCTCGCTATCTGCTATGTGGACAGGTCACTGCGCCTCCCCGCGCCCGTTTCCCACGCGGCCGTCAGGATGGTGAAAGGGCCTGCCTCATAACAGTGTCGTGGAGACCGAAAGACAGGCGGTGTCAGAGCTCGGAGGCCAGGGCCTGGCACCTAAGAAGGTCGGTAAGTCGGTGTCTTCTAGGGTTATAATCGTTGTTATTAATTGAAGACAAAAACGACGGAACTGGGGCTCATCAACCAGCCTCTGCCTTGACAATGCGGTGAGGAGGCACCGGGCCAGAGGCACAGACGTGAACACTGTGTGTGATGGAAGACAGCCTGGCCGCCAGGCGGTCCGGCCAGGTTAACGTTAACACGTTTCCGGAAGTGGGTGCTACGGCAAAAGGGCCCCGTTCAAACAACAGGTTTAGACACATTATTCCCCTCCGCGATTTGGAAAAAATTCACTCGCCCTCCCACATTTCCAAAGCCACAAAACATGCCTTCTGTCCATGTAGTCACACCCCAACACAACCCCGGGCAGTCAGCTACATCAAGTCCATGTTCTTTCGTTCTCACACGACGTCCTATAGGAGGACTACAGATTCCTAAAGTGTAATAAACTATTTCCAAACTATCAGGAATCCTAACATAAATTATACAAGTGCCAGGTATTAAAAAAACGACATATTATTTAATGAATAAACGTGTTTATCAAAAGGCATTTTTCAAAACCTGGGTCCTCACGTGCCCCCACGCCGCTTTCCATTCGGACCAGCACGCCGGCCTTCCCCAGCCAAGGCTGTCATGTAAATAGCCTGCCCGCGGCCCGGCAGACCTGCCCGGACACGTCCAAACCCCAGCTCCTACTCACTGGAATCCCCCCGTGAGGACAGGATGGTCCTGGGCTTGGCCCTCCTTGGGCCTCAGATGTCTTGGCCGGTGCCATTGAGATTCCTGTGGCTGAGTTCTTCAGACACTTCAAAACATATTCTCTGGATTACACCAAAGGCAGCCCTGGCCGCGCTGTAATTTGTCATTTTTCTATTTTAAGAATATGGCCCGGGAACCAACTGGTACTGTTGGGAGCCAGATTCATTCCCACCCAAAGTCTCTTGTAGCCATTCGCTAAGGACTCAAGTCTCTGGCTAAAGAACCAGCATAAGTTTTTCTCAAGAGTTTGGGGCCAGCAAGAAATTGGGAACAAAGGTACAATGCTGGTGAGAAAGAGAGGCTCTGTGTCTGTTCCAGTTCCAAGAAGAGATCTTGGTAAATCTCTGTCTTTTCAGCACCAAAAATAAATTGGGGGGATGATTTTTATGGTCAGGATGCATCCCATAAACAGTGGTGTCAGGGAGAGAAGGCCAGTCGCTATGGTTTCTTGAGATTGCTGTGGGCTAATGGCCCAATGGCAACACGTAGCCAAGGGATTGGATTACGAAAAGGCCCGCAATACTTGGAACCTCTACGGTAGTCTTTTGTGGGATCAGTGCCCCAAAGCTATCAACATGGACTTAGGGCAATTTATTCATGGGGTCTGTGAAACCAGGACCTAGTCAATAAAATTCCCCAACATAAATGTTCTTAGTCAAGGTGGAGTGCCCAGGCCAGCAGCATCAGCATTACCTGGGAGCTTGTTAGAAATACAAGTTCAAGCTCTACCCCGGAACCCTGGAACCCCGGAACCAAATTCACCAAGGGCAGGGTCCCAAAGCCTGTTTTCCCAAGCACTCTAGGTAATTCTCCCGAATGCTCAAGTTTGAGGCCTACTGTCCTAGAATCATCTAGGCTACCTGAATACCTATGCGTGGGTCTCTGGGAGAGCTCCCCGTGCCCCCCGCCCGACCTGGCCAGGATCCCCACACATCATCTGACCTGGGCCCCAGGAGTGTACTCTCAGTGGCAAAGGCATTCAGCCATAGATATCACAAAGCACATTTTTCCTAAGAATGTTCTCATCCTCTATTATCTTCAGGGAGATCTTCCCAGTGAGACTTAAGCGGCGCTGCCTGGGAGTGTGGACTTGCCTCGCATCCCTCCCAGCCAGGTGCAGCGAGTGGCGAGCTTCTCAAGAAGAGACTTGAATGCTGAATGGAGCGAAGTGGCACTCCAGCCCTGGCCCTCTCCTGGTTGACATTTGGTTCACTTCTCTTCCCCGGAACGTGCCTGCCACTTCTTCCAGGAACCGCACGGTCTTCCTAGAGCAGCTCCTGGGCTCAGCCACGGGGCAGGCGGCCAAGCGCTACTACGCGGCTGACCTTCGTCCAAGGACAGGGAGAGCTGAGCAGCCACGTGCCCCGACGCCGCTTTCCATTCGGCCTAGCACGCCGCCCTTCCCCAGCCAAGGCTGTCATGTAAATAGCCTGCCTGCTCGCTAGCCACAGCCATGCAGGCTCGAAGCCACTGTACCGGAGGCAAGCGATATCCTCCCAGGACTCCCGGGCGCAGCGCGTCTCGGTCCACAGCCTGACCGGAGGCTGAGAGGGCCATCCTAGCTCTCCTGGCCTCCCAGCATTTCCTACCTCAAGCACCTCAATGCCTCTCTCACCGGAACTGTGACTCTGTACATGACTCTCTATTTCTCTCCCCACACCCTCTGGCCGAAACTCTAACTGTGGATCTGTGCAATCCACCTTCTCCACACCTGCACCTGTGCTGCCGGGCAAGCATGAAATCCTCAACACGTCCCAGCTGGCCCCTGCACAAGCGTGAGCCGTGATTTCCGCTGGCTTCTCCAACCTCCTGAGCAGTATTCCACCGCCTGCTGGTGCCCAGTCCCCTCTCTGGCCTTTCCACGCTCTTGCCATCGCCCCAAGCAGCAGACCTACTCCCACTCTCCCCACTTTCCGGGAACTTGATCTCACCTACTTACCTGGAAAATGGCTGACATCAGGAAAGAATGCCCTCCGCTTCCTCCCGCCAGCATTCACCAGGTTTGCCCAGGCCCCTTCCATTTCTAATTACCTTCCCTCCAATCACAGAGAATCGGTTTGCATATCTGTGCTTTTCAGCACGCCCCTCCCGTCCCTTCCAGAAAGTCCCTCAATCAGCAGCTTTCCCTCCATCATTTTTAATTCCTCTCTCTGTGGTGATTTAACTTGAGCCTTAAAATACGTTTCATTCGAAGTTTTCAAATAAGGTTACCTAAAATTGAAATGATATCATTAATAAAATTTTCCTAACTCAAAGACACACACACACACACACTCAACACACACACTTCAGCCTTGCCTAGCCCAGGGGTCGGCAAACCGTGGCTCGCGAGCCACATGCCTCAATCAGATTGAGGACGCTTTTAGCAAAGGCCAGCTTAGGAGTACCCTAATTAAGTTAATAACAATGTACTTACCTATACAGTTTAAGTTTAAAAAATTTGGCTCTCAAAAGAAATTTCAGTCATTGTACTGTTGACATTGGCTCTGTTGACTAATGGGTTTGCCGACCACGGGCCTAGCCCATAACATTTTTAAAAAAGCCTTGTGACTCCTTCCAGACACAACTTGTGGAGTAACCTCCGCTCTGTCTACCGCCTCACCTCACCCTCGTTCCTCAGCCCTCTGCAGTTAGGACTCATCTCCTCTTAGTCATCGGAAGAGGTGTGACAAAGGTTACCAATGACTTTCGAGCTCCCAGTACAATGGACATTATCCCGTCCTCATCTAGTGGCCCTCTCTTCGATTGGCACCCTGTGCACCAGGCCCTGGGGACTCCCCCGGCATGCCCCCCCCCGCCGGCCCCACTCCTCCTATCTCACATTCTTCTGTGGCTTCTTGATGACTCGTGTCTTCTTACCAGTGAAGCAGGGATCAAAACTGCCAGTCCACACACTGTATCTGACGTAGGTTTTATTTGATCACACAAACCTGTGAAATAATTTTGAATTAGTTGACACTATTTAAAATGTAGGAAATTCCAACAACCAAAAAAATCTGGATGTCTACTTTCTCTTGAAAAATCTGAAAAGCAGGAATCCCTGGGTCTTTGAGTCCACTCAGGCACAATCACCAGAAACAGCAGACGGCAAGCAGCTCCCGCATTTAGGCGGGGTGAGCCTCCCTGGGTCCTTCACTTGCTTCAGTTCACTCCCCCTGCCTCCCCTGACTGCCCGGGGCACAGTCTCCCATGTAAGTCACAGAATTCCAATATCACCGCGTGTTCACTACCATCCATAGCTAGTGGCTGCAGACCTCTGTGACCAGCCCTCACACTTTATGGAGCTTGGGAGCATAGTTCCTCCTCCATGAGGAAGAAATCTCCTCACCCTGCTTGTTTCCGGACACAGATTCCTCCCACATCAGAATCTGGTGGGAGAGCATCTGATTGGTGAAGCCAAGTGCAGAGCCAGGGAAGCTGGGAAGTGCAGGGTTCTGTTCTGCATTGGGAAGGTGGAATTCAGCGAAATGAAGAATAACATTTAGAGAAGGTGTCTGTCTCAATTATGCCCCAATTAATTAATTATCTGTCTAGACTCAGTGGGACAAACACAGGTGACCAGGAGTCAGCAATAACGGCCTATCTCCTGGTACTTCAATGTCTAGACAGCTGAGCTGAACCGGAACACATGACACACAGACAGAATGAGTGTGCAATCACACAGGGTTATTTACCTATTCCTAGTGGGTCCTAGGCTCCGGCAAAGGCCACCCGGCGATGCACACCGAAAGATGGGACGAAGACGGGGACAGACAGGCGGCCGCAGTTGGTTCAGGCTCGCACAGCAGAGCAGTCAGTCAGGGGCTCGTCTCACGGAGCGACGTGGAGTCCTCCTCTATCGGGCAGGAGACGTCGACTGAAGAAGGTCCCAGGCTTATATAGCCGGGAGTAAACAACTTGTGTCTTATCGGTGTGGGCCAGACGGTGTGCCTTATGCTAGGAGCAGGGCGTTCACATCAAGAGAGTGGGGCGTTCACCAATTTGGAAGTTACAGAGTATTGGGGTCTCCACACAGCAAGCATTTCACACAATAATCATTTCACACATCAGAGGGGTTTCCTTATGACCATAACATTATTATAACAGTGTCCTAAAGGTCTTGGCAGCCGCCAAGACAGGTGGAGACCACTAGGAAATCCAGGCAAAGCTAGGTATAAAGTTGTTACAACTGGACCTGCACGTGGCTGCAGCAGAGGGACGGTATATTTCCTCACCCGCAAGCTTCAAGAGTATTTTCTCAGAAGCACTCAGCAACTCAGGAGTCGCCCACAATCTTCTACCTGTCCAATGCTCCATCCAGTTTGACGGCAGCTTAACACTCGGCATTGTCCCAGCACAACTCCGAGGACCGTGGCAAGGACAGGGAAATGGAGTAGAAAACAGCACCCTAAGCAAACACAGAGAAAAGCCATTTCCCAGATGATGACGGAAAGACTGTTAGCAATTGGCAGCATGTTTTTAAGGGAAAGTTCTTGACCTCCAGCACCTAGTGGGCCATACAGGAGCCTGTGTAGACACATACTGACCAAAGAGAGAGTCTCAGCCCTCGAGCAAAGGTGGTGGAAAATCAATAATTCTCTGACAGCACCCAAGACCCTTCTCTGGGAAAGTCAGATGCCCGGGCTAATGACAGGGACAGAGATCCAGGTGACAAAGAAGGACCAGATCAAGGTACACCATGTCCTTCCCTTCTCTCCAGGGGCAGCAGGAATGAATGGAGGCTGATGTAACATTGGGAAAGTTGTTTGGTCTGATTGATTGATTGATTGATTGATTGATTGTTGATCTGTTTAAAATGCTACTGAAGTGCTTTGCTCTGTGCCCCGGATGTTGAGGCTTAAGGCAGGGTCTCCCCCCTGCCCCCATGGGGGCTGGTTTCCCTCTAGGGTTGGCCAGGCCCTGGGAAAGGAGCAGAGGGTGGGAGGAGAGAGGGGGAGGTACATACCCCCTGCTCCCTCCCTGTCTCAGCCTCAGCTGCTTCTTCCCTCCAGGACCGCCCAGGAGAAGTTGGGCAGCCCTACCTATCCACTTCCGGCCCCTCTGAGCTCCAGAAACTCCATTTCCTCCCCCGGTCCTTTCTCCCATAGGGACAGTAAGGGCTTCCTCCTGAATGTGCTGGGCCAGGTGCCTGCCCTCGCCTTCTTCCTCCCCCACCTGCTGCAGAGAGTCCTGTCCTGAAGGTAGTTCCCACAACTGTCTGGGCTAAATTCTCTCTTTCTGCCAAGAACCCGGGCTGACACAGGGGCCACTAGACTTCCTGCTCAGACCTGGTTTGGGGTTGATCAGTCCATAATTCGTACGCGGAAAGGGAAGGAGAGAACACCCGGGGACAGAGTAGTTTCTCTCCCTCAGCCTGATGGACTGCCTGCTCCTTGTGTGATCAACCTGGTTTTGTACCATTAAAACACAGCTACTGCCCTAGCATTTTGGCTCAGTGGATAGAGCAGTGGCCTGTGGACTGAAGGGTCCTGGGTTCAATTCCAATCAAAGGCAGGTACCTCATTTGCAGGTTCCCCGGTCCTGGTTGGGGTGTGTGCAGGAGGCAATCAATCTATGTGTCTCTCTCACATTGAAGTTTCTCTCTCCTTCCCTCTCCCTTCCACTCTCTCTAAAAATCAATGAAAAAATATCCTGGGGTAAGGATTAACCAAAAACAAACAAAAACAGCCCAGCTCCTAAACTTTGGGTCCTTACCCAACACACCTGAATGCATTTTTGTGCCTAATTTAGTGAACATGGCCAGTTAATGCACTCACACTGGGACTAGGCAGCAAAGACTGGCAGCTGCTACTGAAATCCTGGATGGAGAGTAAGCCACCTAGTCTACCACGTGCTGCCGAGACCTGTCTCCAAGGACCATGGTGCCAAGGGGTCTGAAAGCACGCTTTCCCGTTGTGCGTTCGGCACTGAGTGTGCTGTAAGCACTCTTTTCTTTCCTTGCACACTGAGAAGAGCAGTCTCGCCTCAGAATCTGCTACATGTGGAATGAACAAGGGAGCTTATTCTATTTATGCAACAAGAGGACTATCGCAAGACCTGAAAGATCCTAGCCGATGTGTTCACTATCACACGGAAGCAAGTAAATTCAACTTCCGAAGACACATGTTTATGGCTTTAAGTGAGTAAATGTAGTTTCATAGAACAGATATTTAAGTGCATTGTTTCTTCCAGTAAGCATACTTACGCGGTAAGATTACATAGCCTTAAGACGCTAGGTTACAATGGTTAACCAAAAGACCTTGAGATTTAGAAGCTGCATATCATCGAAGACTTGTATACATAATTATGTATAAAAGAGACAAAATTTGTACAAATTTAAAGTGAAAACCTGGCCAGCATGGCTCAATGGTTGAGCTTTGACCTGTGAACCAGGAGGTCACGGTTCAAATCCCAGTCAGGGCACATGCCCGGATTACGGGCTCCATCCCGAGTGTGGGGCTGTGCAGGAGGCAGCCAATCCATGATTCTCTCTCAATCGTTGATGTTTCTATCTCTCTCTCCCTCCCCCTTCCTCTCTGAAATTAATCAACCAATCAATACACTTTTGTATATATATGACTTTAGTAAAAAAATAAAATAAAATAAATACATAAAGTGGGAGAGCTTTGCTCCCCCTCCCTCCCTAGGCTGAGAGATGTTTACCTGCCCTGTTCTTAAAAGTTCCTGAGTGCTTACAAATGAAAAAGGTGTGTTTGCTGGACTCGAATGGGAAATGCCTCCACATCTATAAAGTGCAAAGAGAACAAAGGGGTACCCACAGAAAAGCATGCTTTCCACCGTCCTGCCCTCGTCCCCAGCTCCCTTCTCTGAAGTCACGAATGTCACTCGTTTCCTGTGTGTTTCTCAGGAATACTTGGTGCGTAAGCAAGCAGGTACCTGTATTTTTATTTTGTTTTGTTTTGCAAAAATGGTGCCAGACTAGAAATTCCATTGTGCGGTTTGCTTTGCCCATTTGTTATATCTCACCCATTGCTCCGCATCGCTATGGAGCGGGCTCATTGTTTTTAAAGTGTTAAGCGCGTAGATGTAACGGCTTAGTCTGTTTTATAAGACCTTCCTTGCTTTGGGGCCCTGGACTAGCTACTCATCAACCCTTCATTTCTCCCTTACCTTTTAGTCACTGTGTACCTTTTGTTTGTTTGTTTTCACGTATATAGCAGGGAAGATCAAAACCAATGTGATGATTGATGAAGAAGGGGAGGGGGAGGAGGGGGAGGAGGAAGAGAAGGAGGAAGAGGAGGAAGAGGAGGAGGAGGAGGAGGAGGAGGAGGAGGAGGAGGAGGAGGAGGAGGAGGAGGAGGAGGAGGAGGAGGAAGAGGAGGAGGAAGAGGAGGAGGAAAAGGATAGAAGGCTATATGAGTGTGAGGAGACAATTGGCTTCAGCTGAGGGTTTTCCAGCAGTGCACTGGGAAGTGCGATTCGGCAATCAGCTCTCCAGGGAGGAGGTTTGGGGCGTTTGCTGATTATAGTATCACAGTCAATTTCAAGTTACCAATGTGAGGTCACTGAGCCGACAGCTGGGATGGGACACGCCCCATTCTATAGTGTTTGCACTGAACAGATAGACTTAACCTTGTCATCATAGAAAACAGTAAAATAATGAGGAAGGGATTTTCAAATGTGTACTATTTTTGTTTCAGTATAATTCATTTCATACACTTTGTACATTTTTTTCATAATTTTCTATTTTAAAAAAATTTCAGTTACAGCTGACAAGCAATGTTAAATTAGTTTCAGATGTACAACATGATGATTTGACTTTATTCATTTTTACAGCTTATCTTTTTACCAACAGTTTGTTAATGTTTAACCACTGGCTCTCAAAATTCCTGCAAATGTAACGTCAGCGTTTGCGAACTGGTGTGAGCCAGCTCTCGCCCACCTCTCGGTGTGCTGACCCTCCTTGAAGAAGTACCCACATTAGCACACGCCTACAGACATCATCTCTCGACTAATAATCATCTCGAATTTAATGGGTCAAACACCACATCCCTGATCACCCCGTCCTGAAACCCTCCTTCACGGTCTTCTGTACCCTAGCAAACAGCAACTCTGCCCTCCCGATTGCTCCCCATGGAGGCCCTCGAGTCATCCTTTCCTCTCTTTTTATGCACTCCACGTCGACTCTGTGCGTGAGTCCTCCTGTCCCTGGCTTCAAACACATGCAGAATCCAGCCCCTTCCCAGCATCTCCACTGACACCAGCCCTGGTGCCTGCTGTGTGCCCAGCACCCAGAACGTGCCCCGAACAGAGCAGATACTGAACGAATATTCAGGGAAACAACAAAGGTATGAAGGCGAGGTGGGGTATTTTGAAAAAGTTTTAATCTTATTTATATAGGGTTTAACTTTCCTGTGACTTTATCCAACCAAACACCTTCAGTGGGTCCTTATTTCCTAGAAAAGTGTTTGCAGTTTGTAAGTTATAGAGTCTTCAAAGGGTCCACAAATCCACATACATGCCAAACATTGCAATATGTCTGGTCACATGTGAATGTCCATTTTTTCCTATGGCTGTAGAAGCTTTGGTGATAAATACAACACAAATTTATTTTAAAATATCATTGAATTTATAGTAGCTTTTTGTCATTATACATTTTTTTCAAGAAAGGCAACATGATTACAAAGGAGTGCCTCAACTGGAAAAAAAAAAAGGAAAAAAAAAAAAACTAATGTAGGGAAACAAGTCCAAACGCTGTTGCATTTAATGTTTAAACTCACTAATTAAAGTTGTGCGGGTTGGTACCTATAATACAAAGGTGTGTACTTGGCTTTGTGAGGAACAACATGAATAGGGCATGGTCTTCGTCCTACAAGAATTCTAATCTACTTGGGAGGTAGACACGACTCTCAATATTTCTCCCAGGATGTCTATCGTGAACGGGTGAAATGTGGGTGAAGGTGCACAGTGGGTTCAGAGAACCACGATAGAATGAATTTTTATGGCTAAAGCACCAAGTATAGGGCTGGAAGGGGGGAGTGGGAGGATAAGCTAGAAAGGCACGTTGCAGTCAAATTGTTGTAGGTTAGGCTGATGAACTGGTCTTTGTTATGGAAGGAAAAAGCAGCCTTTGATGTTTTTCAATGGCATTCAACAAATACCTACCACACACCTGCGGCGTGAGCAGCAGGGAACCCATAGGAGAGACGCCATGGTCACCAGGAGAGAGGAGATGCTGCCGGTCCTCATCTTCAAGCAGGAGGGTGACGTCATCGGATCTCTGGTTTTGGAGATCAGATTTCTTGTAGAAAAGATTGACTATTTTCTTGATTCTTGATCACTTGTAAGAGGAAATTATCTGGGACACATAAAATGTTGTCGTTATGAACAATTGCCCTCACCTGCAATTCTCTCCAACCCCTTTGACAGGGAAGATAGAGTCTAAAGAAAGAGTCTTTTCTTTATGAAGAAGGATGAGAAGCAGGAAGATTGTTGTGGGTAGAATCATGTCCTCTGAAAATTAACACATTTGAAGTCCTACTACTTCAAGATACGACCTTACAGAATTATTAATACATATATATATATATGTATATATATACATATATATATACATATATATGTGTATATATATATATATATATATATATATCCTTATTTGGAAATAGGGTCATTGCAAATGTAATTAACTAAGATGAGGCCATCCAGGTGGGACCCTAATCCATCACGACTGTGTCCCTATAAAAGGGGGGACCTGGATGCGGTTGCACACACAGGGAGACACCATGAGAAATGAAAGCTGACATCGCGGTGATGGTCTACCCACCAAGGAATGCCAAGACCGCCAGCCCACCGCCAGAAGCTCAAGCGACAGGCATGGACAGATTCTTCCTCACCCCCCGGGAAGGACCCGGTCCTGCCGACGCCCTGATCTTGGAGTTGTGGCTCTACAACTGTGAGACAATACATTTCTATTCTAGAACCATCAGTTTGCAGAACTTGGTTATGGCCATTATAGGAGGCGGGTAGGAAGATGGAAGCGAAAATACTCTACACTTAAAAGGAACAGAGAGACCCTCGTTGCCATGGTGAAATCGGCCTGATGAAGGCTAAGAGTCTGTGAAGCCGATAGGTTGCTTGGAAGGTCAAGGGGAAGACAGGAAGTTAAAAAGGAACTCCAAGGGGGAGAACAGAAATGTCTAATAGGAATTTTCAACTAAGCTTTACTGTGTGGTATGTGATATTCTCCAGCTCCCCAAAAGTATTCAATAAACTACATCAGTGGTTCCCAACCTTTTTTTGGCCATACCCCACCCACACATCTCTAAAATCCTGATGCCCCTCCTGTGACATAGAATTCTTATTATTCAAAAAGTGAACTCCTGTTCACGTGGAGGAAGCCTAAAAGGCCATTAACTTGGTCTAAACCAGCTTCCAAAGAACATGGCATCCATGAAAGAGAAAAATAAAAGAATGAAAGGATAGTTGAAGTGCTGAGGAAGAAATCACTAAGAAATTGTTTTAAAAAATAATAATATGAAGTGATAGGAAAGAATAGCAAATAAAGTGTCAAACATATCATGGAGAACTGAAATGCATAATAAATATGTCACAATACCTACTGAGTGGCCAGATTATTATGATCTCTGAATGCATAATAATCTGGCCACTCAGTATATATATTAGAGTCCCGGTGCATGAATTCATGTATGGGTGGGGTCCGGCCAGCCTGGCCAGGGGGAGAGGACATGGGTGGTTGGCCGGACTGCCTGCTGGTTGAACCCCTGGTCAAGGGGACAATTTTCATATTAGCCTTTTATTATATAGGATATACACTGAGTGGCCAGATTATTATGCGTTCAGAGACCGTAATATTCTGGCAACTCAGTGTACATTTTTATACTGTATATGAGGCCCCTGGAACCATACGAAATGCAAAAAATTCACTGTTAATAACTCATTCTCAAATTGCCCCCCTTAAACATCAAATTGCGCCCCTGTGGGGCATGCACCCCACGTTGGGAACCACTGCTCTATATCACTTGCTTTCTTAGGTGACTGAGACTTGAAGTTTTTGGGTGAAACAGAAAGCCGAGTCCTGGCTCAAGGCACACAGGAAGGCAATGACAAGGTTCCCACGGAGCCCTGTCACATCTGCGTTACACTCTTCCCAGTCCACAGACATCCCGCCAGCACCACGGTGTCAGGCACATGGCAGGCGTGTAAGGTTACATAATAAACAAGACAGACACCATCCCTGCCCTCCTGGAGCTTCAAGTCTAGTGAGAAAGACAGATGATAAATAACTCACCACACTTCTATGTAAATGACTATTGGGTTGAGTAGTTTTACTTATGCACGCAACATGTGTTAAGGCAAAGTATAGAATGCTGTCGCTGTATATCCTAGACTGGGGGATCTCCGAAGTTGAGTCTCAGAGGCTGAGGAAGGCTAGCCGAGAGCAATGGCCTGGCGTTGGGATGGGTGGCGGTGAAGGTTATCCTGGAGACGGACGCAGTTTGTGTTGGTACTCGGAGGGACCACAGAGCTTGGCTCGTGTGGGAAACAGCCAGCGGGTCGCTGAGTTCTCAGCACAGGAGGCAGGGAAAGGCACACGTGACGCTGGAGAGGGGGGCAAAGGCCGGAGCCCGCAGACAATGAGTCAAGATGAGATCTTCCAAAGAGCATGCCCTTTCCTTAAGCCTAATTGAGACAGTTTTCAAAAAAATCTATTTCAAAGTATTATTTAAACTGAAAAAAAAAAAAAAAAAGTCCAAACAGAACGTCCAGCCGTCACTCCGCACTGGAAACACCTCCATCGACCACCGCCTGGAGGTGCGATGCTTCCTTTGCTGTGACGCGGAATATTCTGGGCCATGACATACCTGACCCAAACCTGGGCACCTGCGACAAGGCATGAGAAAGGCAACGGCGTCGGGGTTCTGCTCGCTGTCCCCCTCAGGAGCATCGCGCGCACCAGCAGGCCCCCAGTCACCGAGATAAGAGGAAGAATCCGTTCAGCTCACCCATGCTGCTATCAGTGTGTTCCTATCAGCTGACTCTGAACTCCCAAGTCCAAGAACAGCATCTGTCTAGTTCCCGGCAGCTCACCCATCACCCAAGACAGTGCCTGACATGGAGTAAACCCTTGATAGATGTTTGCGGAGTGAAAGCTGCACTCAGTTTTAACATAAGCCATCATTACATAGATTGTTGTCTATAATTCTTCACTCCAGAGAATTCCATGCAGCTGCCTAATCTACTATCCCCTAGTACTCCCTACCACTGGACCCACATAAGGAAATTACTTAGCTCACATCCCCCTGGACGCCTCTGAGAAGTCCTATATTACATCTGTGGATCTGTGGAATTCGCAATCACGAGACTGTGTGTTTCTTTGACCAATTACAATGCCCTTTGAACTGAATTCCTCAACCCAAGGATAGAAGCCTTTCTGGTTAAAGGATTCTTATTTCAGCGGACACACCACGGCAAAGAGCATATCATCATCGACATTCTCGAGATAGAGAGACAAGAGAAAGAGCCACATGCCTGACAAATGTTCAAGGGCTCTGATGAAAAACAAATGAGAAGCTCAAGGTTTGCCAAGTCATCCAAAATCAAAACTGGAGCCTGCCCTCACTGAGCTATCTCTGTCATCTCACACTGTGCCAGGAGAGCCGAGCGACTCCCCCGAGGCCGCCAGCAGCTCCTCTGAGCTCTGCTGCGAGCAGCCCTGATCTGGGCAGCGCTGTTGCTGCCAGAGCGTTTCATGTTGGAGCTGGGTGTGTGCGTGCAGGGAAGCACATGGGGTGCTGCTTGGTTAGGCATTCTTCTCCTGATGAGTCAATTAGCAGCAATACATCAGCACACACCGTACTGACTTTGCCTCCACTTGAGGCCAATCTGTCGCTCTACTTGCACGTGGTAAAAGTAAAGGCAAGAGAAGTGGGAGTGCGCCTGGGTTTCACGTCGTGGAGAATAGTGTCAGCCCCTGTCACTGGTGAAAGGTGTGCCCACTGCAGAGCTGAAGGTGCTTCAACAGAGCCAAGCTCAGAATCGCTGTGGATGGAAAAACGCAGATTGCAAGCAGCAGAGCCGTGTCGAGGGGCTGATCCTCCTTTGTGCTCCCTGACCTGAGCTACCATGACCAGCAGTTGTATGAACAAGTGGTTGGAAGAACATACAGTCAGGAGCATGTCTCAACTCAGGATACTGGAAGAGGATAGAATCAAAATGGTCAATATAGCCCAGTCAGTGTGGCTCAGTGGTTGAGCCTCGACCTATGAACCAGGAGGTCATGGTTCCATTCTTGGTCAGGGCACATGTCCAAGTTGCAAGCTCAATCCTGAGTAGGGGGCGTGCAGGAGGCAGGCAGCCAATTAATAATTCTCTCTCATCATTGATGTCTCTCTCTCTCTCTCACTTCCTCTCTGAAATCAATAAAAAATATATTTTGAAAAATTGTCAATATAATTGACATGCCCCTCTCTGTAAATGCATCCTTGTGCTAATAGAGAATTAGTATATTAAAATGATTGCGTTTGAAAACTTTAATTTTTAAAATGAATCATCACAGACTACATGTGTAGTTGACTCAATTCAAGCAGCAGTCTTTTGTGAGGCCCAGACTCTGCAGAATACATCAGGTTTATAACCGAAATACAGGTTTCTTCCCATGAACCAGAGCCCAAGCTCACTGGCAAGATAAGGAACTCGCAAAGAACACAACTGGAAATAATACAAAAGAGTATATAATTAGAGAGAATAACAAGAAAGGCCCAGAGGAAGTAGAAGGAAGGAAATAATAAAAATCAGAGCAAAAATAAATGGCATAGACATTTAAAAAAAAAAGACCAATAAAACCAAGAGCTGGTTCTTTGAAAAGATAAGCAAGACTGATGAACTTTTAGCCAGACTCGTCAAGAAATAAAGAGAGGACCCAAATAAATAAAATCAGAAATGAAAGTGGTGGAGTAACAAATGACACCACAGAAACACAAAGGATTGTAAGAAAGGACTATGAACGCCTGCATTCCAACAAAATGGACAACCTGGGCGAAACAGACATCTTTCTAGAAAAATTCAATCTTCCAAAACTCAGGAAGAATCAGAAAACCTAAGTAGGCTGATAACCACTAATGAAATAGAAGCAGCAATCAAAAAACTTCCAGCAAACAAAAGCCTGGCCCAGGTGGCTTCACAGGGGAGTCTTACCAAACATTCAAAGAAGAACTAACACCTGTCCTCCTCAAACTATTCCAAAAAATCCAAGAGGAAGGAACACTTACAACCTCTTTTTACAAGGCCAGCATTACCTAATTCCAAAACCAGGTAAAGACACTACAAAGAGAATTACAGGCCACTATCCCTGATGAACACAGATGCTAAAATCCTCAACAAAATATTAGCAAATTGGATCCAGCAATATATTTAAAAGATCACACACCATGACCAAGTGGGATTTATTCCAGGGTTGCAAGCCTGGTACAATGTTCACAAATCAGTAAATGTGATCCATCACAGAAACCAAAAGAAGGGTAAGAGTCAGAGGATCATATCAACAGTGGGGAGAGGGGCCAGAGGAAATTAACCAAAGAACTTACAAGCATATAAGTCTGGGTGGGGTGAGAACCAGAGTAGAGAAGGGTATTGGGGAGAAAATGGGGGACATATGTAAAACTCCTAACAATAAAGATACATTTTTTAAAAAAGAAAGAGAAAAAAGGGGGGCTGGGATAGAATATAATTAGGAGCTGAGCCATTTAATGTGAACCACACAATCAATTCTATTTATTTATTTTAGTATTTTTTAAATTTTTATTTATTGAGAGAAGGGAAGGGGGGGGGGAGAGAGAGAGAGAAACATTGATTTGTTGTTCCACTTATTTATGCATTCTTTGGTTGATTCTTGTATATGCCCTAACTGGGGATCAAACCTGCAAGCTTGGTGTATCTGGATGCTGCTCTAACAAACTGAGTCACACAGCCAGGGCTCTATCAATTCCATTTAAATTGAACAAGTCCAGGCCCCGTTCATAGCCAGCTCAGGACTTAATCCTGCTTTGTGAAGTGTGGATAGAACGGGAATCCGAAAGGAGGATGAAGGTATTCTCCACAGAGGAACATCAAAGTCAAAGCCGAGCCCGGCTGGTGTGGCTCCATGGTTGAGCATCGACCTATGAACCAGGAGGTCAAGGTTCGATTCCTAGTCAGGTCACATGCCCGGTTGTGGGCTCTATCCCCAGTAGAGGTGTGCAGGAGGCCCCAATCCATGATTCTCTCTCATCATTGATGTTTCTATCTCTCTCTCCCTCTCCATTCCTCTCTCTGAAATCAATAATAATAAAAAAAAAGTCAAAACCGAGAAGTGAGAGCCAGCCTGGTGGTACCACACAGCGATGAAGGCAGCTTGGAGGAGAGTCTTTCTAAGGCCCTGCCTTGGCGCTGACATCAGGGTTGAAACCACACTGGTGATGAAGCGGCTTTCCCCCAAGGCACCCCGTTTCCCATGATGGTAGCCCGTCGGCACCCTGTAGTCTTGGCTTCAGGCTACCAGCAGCTGCGGGGGCCAGCAGCTCTGCCTTCCGTTCTGTGGCAGCGTGCCTCAATGCAGCGAGATGCGTAGTGACCTACTTTATCAATGTGCTTCATAATTGCTAGGTTCCCTCAGTCAAAACAATTCGCCTCGCTTTTGTAACACGGGTCGAAATGTACCCACTCTCACTTAGCTATGCAAAATATTATACCTCTATTTATTTTAAATAATCTGCTCTTGTCCTTGACTCCCCGCTGCCGCTGATAACTGAAGGAAAACAGTGCCTCGTTAAAATTAACTGTCCCCTCTACTTCAAAGTCTCTGACTGAACCCATCATGTTAACTCTGTCCCTCACTGCTAGGCCTTTCTTGCTGCTGGAGGGTCTCCTCGCCCCCTCGTCCTGGTCAAGACTGTTTCTGACTCAGAGAGGGAAGCTGCTCTGTCATGTACCTGCGGTGGGAAGGAGAGGAGCCTTCGGTCTACCTGCCCTTCTCTCCATGTGTGGGGTCAGTAGAGTCTCACTGGCCACATGTGACTCTGAGCTCTTGCAATGTGGCTAAGCCCAGTGAAGATGTGCTGTGAATATGAAATACACAAATGCTTTCAAAAGTTTAGTAAAATATATGTATAATTAATAGTTTCTATTGATTTCAAGGTGAAATGAAAATATTTTTAATATATTGGGTTAAATAAAATATGCTCACTATTAAAATTAATTTCACCTTTTAATTTTTTACCTCTTTAATGGGGCTACTAGAACATTTTATTTTTTTAAATATATTTTTATTTAGTTCAGAGATGAAGGGAGAAGGAGAGAGAGATAGAGATGTCAATGATAAGAGAGAATCATTGATCGGCTGCCTCCTGCACGCCCCCTACTGGGGATCGAGCCCGCAACCTGCGCATGTGCCCTGACCAGGAATCGTGCCATGACCTCCTGGTTCATAGGTTGACACACAACCACTGAGCCATGCCAGCTGGGCAACTAGAACATTTCAAATGGCCTGTGTAGCTCACATTTTATTTTCATGGGACAGCACAGCTTGGGGCCCGGTCTCCCGTGAAGTGAAGCGGATCTGCCCCTCCACAGTGGGCACTGGCGGGTGCTGGGCATGGTCTGGTCCTGCGCGAGGAGGCACTGATGGCGCCCTGATGGCACCCTGATGGCGCCCTGATGACGACAGTCCCCAGTGTGACCGTCCGTCCGCTGTAAATTCTCCATCAACTACAGCTTCCTTTCCCGACCTCAGCCACTTCCACATGTCGGTGTGTGACATGGTGATTTGTAAGAAATGTATACAGTGTTTGGTCTTCCCTGTTGCCAGCACAGAGCTCCTAAAAACCTTGGAATTTCCTGTGATGCTGCCGATAAAGGCTTCTCTTGTTGTGTTAAAGAGTGACCTTGGAAACACACCTAGGGGCCGGGCTGGTTGCCCGGAGAACCGACCAATGATTAGAGGATTGGAATTTTCTGTCCAACACTTCGACCTCCAATGGCCTGGGCCTGGAAGCTGAATGGATCAGCAGTGGCCAAGGATTTAATCAATCACTTATGCCAAGGTGATGAGGGCCCATAAAACCCCAAAAGAACAGGGTTCAGAGGGCTTCTGGAGAACACGTGGAGGTTTGGGAGCCTGGCATGCTCGGAGAGGGTATTGAGGCTTCGAACGCTCCCACATGCCCCCCTCCTCCCCCTCCCCGCATCTCCTCCATCCAGCTGCTCCTGAGTTGCAACCTTTTACAATAAACTGGTGACCTAGCGAGTAACATGGTCCTCTGAGCTCTGTGAGCCGCTCTAGCACATTCACTGAACCCAAGGCGGGCGTCATGGGAGCCTCTGATTCACCGCCAGTGGGTCACAAGCCCCGGGGACAATCTGGACTTGTGGTTGGCATCTGAAGTGGATAGGGGGAGGGGACAGTCTCACAGGACTGAAGCCTGAACCTGATGTTATGGGAGAGAGGGGCAGGCAGACTTCAGTTAAGTTGTAGGACACCCAGCGGCGCCTGAGACTTGCTGCTGGTAGCCTGGGAAAGCCCCCACCTCGCCCCACCCCGGAACTGGGTCTCACACTCTGCTTCCCACCACCAAGCAGCATGAGGAGCTCCGTCCAGGCCCATTGCTCCAAATGCCCCCTGCCTGCGCGGCCGTTCCAGGGCTGTGGCCGATAAAGCAGGAGGCAGGCCAGCCGGGAGCTCAGAGACCCCGTGCGCCATCGGGACCACTGTCCTCGGGCCACACCCGCCTCTGCCCAAGGCCCGGAGTGACGGTTTACCAATTCCTGTTCTGGAATGCAGGTCTGCTTATCTGGCCTCCATTGCATTCCTGCCTAATCTGGCTCCTTCGCTTCCCTCGTAGAAAGCTTTCTCTTCCCTGGTCCTGCCTGGGGGTTAGACCCTCCATCACCTTCTCCCCGCTCCCTGAGGAGGCTGAAACGCTAGAATCGGGGTCAGGAGACTGGATCTTGATATTGACAAGAGAGCTTGGAAGGTCGACTCCAGAGGCATGGAGCTCCCCTGGAGCGACGGCAGCATCCCTCAGCCAGTGACACGAGGCTCCATCGCCACTTCGGCTGGCCCCTCGGCATCCTGCACCCTGCCCTTCCCTGCAGAGCAACCGCTTCCGGTCTCCTCCTGAGCGGCTCCACTCCTGCCTCTAGCATGCGGCAAAGAATAGATGCATGTTCATGTTTTAAAATTCAAACGGGACAAGCAAGGCCACGTAAGGAAGACCGCTGTGCCAGAGGCGGGCAGAGCGGAGCGTGCGGGGGCTTCTTTGGAAACAGCCGCCGTGAAGAAGGGAAGTAGGAAGGAGGGGAGCAGAGCTGGCCACCCCCAAACATGCCCCTTTGGGATATGGAGGGTTTCAAGCTGGTTATTTTTAAGCCACGAAAGCCTCGGGAGAAACCTTTGATCTTCCCCAGAATTGCCTCAAAGATTCCAGATCGAGGCCCGGCTCCAGGGAGCTATCATCGCAGATAAGTGCCGCTCAATGCGAACACGCGTGTCACGGGCCGGGGAGCCGCGCCAGGCCTGTGATCAAAGCGCCCGCGGCCCCGTGGTTACAGATGGCCCGCGGCTTCTATTTACCAAACATGTGTCCTGGGAAGTCCCCTTCTCCTCCGCTCGGCTCGGGGTGGCACGGGAGCCCCAACTGCCCGGACCCGTCCGTGGTCCTCTTCTCGGGGGACCCCCGGAGGCGCACATGTCAGTAAAGCTCTCGGCTCTCTCTCTCGTATCCGTTTGATCGTTAGACCAGCCAGAAGCACGAGGAGGAAAAGGAGGCAATGTCCCCTCCTGGCCAGGAAGGAGCAGGACGGGGCATGGAAAGATCTGAGGGGGACGCAAGCCTGGAGGTTATGGGACTCCAACAGGAAGCTCTGGGCTGGAGGTGCTTGTGCAGGGAGCGCGGGCGGCAGGCAGGCTCCCACGCTGCTCCGTGGCGGGTCCGCTCCTCCTGGCTGCGGCTGCCCAGCGGGCTGTCCAGGAAGGTCTGTCCTCGGCCCGAGAGCCTGGGAGCCGAGGCGGGTGCCAGGTGCACGCTGGCCTGTCCACTCAACGCTGCTGGTCACTGGACTCAAAACCATGCTTCTCCGACTCTCCTCTGCTACTCCCTCCGCTTCCCCTCCATCGAACGGGGAAGGTGCTCTTCCTCGGACCACCCCATGCAGGTGCTCAGGGCTCAGCCCCCCGCCATGTTCATGTTTGTTGGTTTGTTTTTCAATATCCTTTTGATGGTTGATCGTATCACAGATGTCTCCCATCCCCTCCCGCGCCCCCTCTGTCCAGCCCCCCTGCCATGTCTCACCAGCCTATTGCCCGTGTCCACGGAGAGGCACGTAAGTACATGAGGCCTTTGGTGGATCTCTTCTTGTCGCCCCAACCCCACATGGAAGGGTGTCGGTCTGTTCCCTGCCTCCCTGCTTCGGGGCAGCCTGTTCATTTTGTGGCTCCAATGCTGTGTCTAGAACAGTCTCAGCTGTTGGTAGCTGCGCGATGCCCGTGACGCGCTCTGCCTGGCTCTAGCCGGGGCCCTGTCCTCCGCTCCAGACACCAGCGCGGGCAGCCCCTGGGCCTCTCGCTCACGGCCTCAGGCACCTGCGCGCATCCCGTCGGCTCCTGCTTCCCTCCGAGCCTGCGTCTTCCCCTCCGGTGCTGTCTGTCTCCGTCCATGGCAGCCACCGTCCTCCTCGCTCTCCGCAGCCTCGTGCAGCTACTCGCCAAGTCTTGTCTTGTGCAACCTCAGCCGTCTCCCGTCTGTCCCCTGCACCCGCCCTCCCTGGCCTTTTTCAGGCCTTCGGGATTTTCTCTTCTAAAATCCTGCAGCGGCCCGCGAGCTGTCGTCTCTCCTTTCAGCCTTGTGTCCTATTTCCATTCACTCTTATTGCCAATTAAGTAAATGGGATTTTAAATGACCCTGTCTCTGGTGAGGGAAATGCAGATTAAAGCAACATGGAGATACAACTTTATAATTTGAGTGGAGATATAATGTGTTCCCTGCGGCTGCTATAATCAGTCGCCACCACGCCGTGGCTGAAAACGACAGACATGTGTTTTCTCGAGGTTCCGGAGGCCTGAGGTCTGAAATCAAGGTGTGGGCCACGTCCGCTCTGGAGACTTCAGGGAAATCTCTCTCTTCATCTTCCGTCTTCTGCGGCTGCCGCCGCCATCCCTTGGCTTGTGGCCCCCTCACTCCAATCTCTGCTTCTGTCTTCAAATATACGTCTGCCTCAAATCTCCCTCTGCCTTTCTCTTATGAAAACACATGTGATCTGCCAGGCAGGCGTGGCTCGCTAGTTGAGCGTCGACCTATGAACCAGGAGGTCCTGGTTCAATTCCTGGTCAGGGCACATGCCCAGGTTGCAGGCTTGCTCCCTGGTGTGGGGCAGGCAGGAAGCAGCTGATTGGTGATTCTCTCTCATCATTGATATTTCTCTTCCTCTCCCTCTCCCTCTTCCTCTCCCTGCCTCTCTGAAATCAATAAAAAAATATTTTTTTAAAAAAGAAAATACATGTGATCGTATTTTGAGCCCACCTTAATCCCAGATAAACCTGCTCTCAGATGTCTTCCTTAATCACATCTTTCCCATGTAAGGCGACACTCACAGACTCCAGATGTCAGGATGTTGATTCATCTTCTTGGGGGAGCCACCCTTCAGCCCACCACGGCTATCAAATTAGCAGAGCTTTTCATACAGCAAGCACTCGGGCCGGCGAGAGAGCCGAGAGAACAGGCACCGCCCGCGAGGCCGCGAGTGGGGGCAGCTCTCAGAACAGCCTGGCCGTGAAGTAAGACCATTCAAGACAGTGCTCCTCTTATCCAGCAATTTCCCATCTAGAAATCCGGCTTCGACAAATACAGTTAAACACGGACAAACAGAAAATTCACATTTACATATGTATATGAATTTATGTACATATGGAGAAAAGACTGGGAAAAAAACGCAGCAAAATAGGACATAGGCATTCTTAGTTATACTTGTTGATGGTTTTTGAATATTTTTTGATGAACATGTATTACTTTAATAATCAGCTAAGTCTGTGTTCAAGTGTAATCATATGAGTTGTGGATGGGAGTTTGATTCACCATGAAAGAATAAATGACTAGTCAGAGAAGAGTTGCAAATGACTTTCCAAAATATTTACAATCCTATTTGGCTGTGTCTCCAGAGCCAAAGCAAGACAGAATAAAGAACCAGATTCTGGAAATCAAACTTCTGAGACTTGGGATTGGAACCCTTACGGGTGCCAGGATCCATCTATCTCCAGGGGAAATGAAAAGTGAGGGATGAGGGAAGCTGGTGTGGCCGGCCAAGACCACCCTGGTCTGCGGCTCCAGGGGCCCACGGAGACACCTCTCTCGTTTCAATACCTAAAGGCGAGCAGCTGTGCTCTAGAGAAAGGTGAGGGAGAAGTCCAGTCTCTCAACTGGGCTTCCATGTTTTTAAATTTGTCAATTATATTTGACAACGTTCTGCAGGCTAAGTCACTGGAGGAGAGATGTGAGTCTGTGCATTTTCTTTTGGGAACAATTAAAGAAACAGAAGAAACTGCTCCTTTGATTCTATGTTAAGTCGAGCTGTATCCAGCACGCTTGATGCTTCTGTTTATAATGAACCCCAGTCTGAACTCTGGTCTAACATCAAGATATTGGTAACACTTACTAAGCAAATGGCTATCTCTATGTAAAATATTGTGTGTGTGTGTGGGGGGGGGGCAGAGGGGAAATACCCCCTATGATAAGAAATTTTTTTAAATGTGCCAAATCCAGTGAGGAATAATAATGTGTTCAACCCTTGTAACTGAAGACATCATGTAGTTCAACAAGACAAATGCCTTCTTTTATAAAGAAATGCTATCACATATGGTTAGATATAACCCGAAGGCACCAATGAACCTTAAAATATAGTCAAAGAGAATTGATTGAGCCTGTGCTTACTTAGTAATTATTAACTTTATCTATTCAGTGCCTTACTTGATAATCACCGAGAAGCAAATATCGTACAGATCCTGTCTCAGGAAGCCTTACAAGAACTGATGGCTTCCCCATTCAGGACACACAAAACATCTTGAGGATTAAGACAATTGTAGTCAAAGGACTCTCCTCTCCCATTGTGTACACAGCTCCCAAGGCCATTAGCCTCCAAGAGAGTATGCAGAACCGTGCAGAGTCTTCCCAGAGGATGACTAACTGCGTGAGAGATGAGTACAAAGGACAAAGGAACGACCCGGAAACCCAGGGAGACAGCTGGAGGTGGGCCCTTCCACCGGCAGTTCAGACCCAGCGAGGGCCTTCTCCCCCGAGCAGTGGCTGCAGGCCTGAGGGGCGTCCTTTGGGAAGGGATGGGGTCACCAGCAGCGGACGCGGCAGGCTGGGTCTGCAGTGGCCTGCTATTGGAAGCACTCATTTGGTAAACATATTTGTGTTTTGCTTTCATAATCTGTGGAGGGAATACTTTTAAATGGAGAGTGAGGCAAAAATAAATACATACATGATGTCAACATACACACATATTTCAAACACACATACATATATGGACACACAAACCCATACGTAGGTATAAGGTCCATCTTTGGCGTTCTTCGGTCAAAAAAAAAATCATGAAATGACAGAAATAGCCATTTTTAGAGTAAACTTGAAAAAGCTTCAGTCTCAGGAGATTGGTGCGGGGTAAGAAATTAAGGAAGACCACAGCAGCAACGGCTAAGTAAGCAGGCTAGCACTGCATGAAGCAACACTAGATGGCCATCAGAAAAGATGACATACACATATATGTTGTAACATTCTTTGTTATAGAAAAGCATGTAATAGAACAGCGAATACAGCACGTCTCTGTAAGTGTGTGTGTGTGTGTGTGTGTGTGTGTGCGCGCGCGCGCACGTGCCAGTGTGTGTAGAAAGATGTCTCTTCATTCAGTGAGCACCGAATAAATGTTTTGTTAACTGAACAGGATTAATCTCAGGGTATTAAGACCCAAGTGAATTTCAGTTTCTTCTTTTTCTATATTGTTTTATTTTTTTCCAAATTAATATGTGTGTGTGTGTGTGTGTGTGTGTGTGTAAGAAAACATTTTTTAGCATTTTTTAAAGGGTAAAATAAAGACAAAAATAATAACATGATTGCTTCTCTACCTGTGACTCAGGCATGCAATGCCCTAGAATAGCACTCACCACTCACTTGGCACGCCAGCGGAGCTCATCCTGCTGTTCCAGGTCTTGTCTTGTTCAAAAGCCCCGGCGTTCGAGCCCTGGGTTCCTCAGAGATGGAAGGATTTGGAGAGGAAAAATCATGGAAGGTAATGGGTGTGTGTATGAGTTGCCACAAAGTTAGGGAAAGACTGCACGTGTGTGTGTACAAATTCAGCATTTCTCACGCTTTCCTCCTCGGGCACTAACTCTAGGGGGAAGCATCTGGAAGGCCTCCACAATCTTGAAGTTTCCTTAAAGTCTTACGTTGATCTAAAAAATTATGTGGATTTTGCATCGTCTCTCATAATGTGTCTGTAATGTCAACACAAAATGAGGTATAAAGGTATTTATCCTGGAGCAAAATGGATGCCCCCGGAAGGAGCTGGCCACCCTGCTGCGGGCAGTGAGCCGGGGCTGAGGGGTGGGGCCGCTCCGCCGCGGGAAGAAAAGCGTCAGCCTTCCAACACAGCCGTGCCATGGCATCGCCGCAGACAGCTGCTCAGCCTGCTCGCCGTTCCCGTCCTAACCATCAGCATCGCCCTCTCAGCAGGAAAGTATGGGCTGGCCAGGCAAGCAAACATCCATACCAAGTACTCATTTCAGCACATCACAAAGTCAGAGGCAAAACGGATAGGAACTTTGGTATTTCAGAAGATTTTGTATCTGTAATAGTCTTACTGGTATCCTGATAAAATTATACCTTTACCACAGATGTTTTGTAAAATTTAATGTTTACAGATGTCTATGAGGAAGCGGATAAGCCCCAGGTACTCATCAATAACCCGTCCTATCAACTTTAGTTTTACAACGAGGCACAACTCCGCCTCTTCCAGGACAACAAAACAAAACGTGCGATACGCGGCCGTCCTCCCGGGGATGGTCCTCCCCTAAGCCTGCTGTGGCCTCTCTTAAGGAAACTGTTCGCACAGTCCTTGAGATTAGAAAAAGTAACTTTTAATAAAGCATTTAATCATCTTTAATTTTATTGCTCTTCTTGTTTAGAAAGGAAGAATATAATTACCTTTTGTCACTCTTTTATCACTCTCCATGCCTAGAAAGGAAAAATATAATTACCCGGCAGAGCTCAGTGAGAGGAAGGCGTGGGGCAATAAAGATACCAAGGCATGAGCATTAAATTAAAACAGTGCGGAGACTTGGCAAGAAGATCAGAACAACCAATTACAATTTAAAAATTAATCTTTTTTTGAATGTTTGGTAACTGAGCAATCAAGAAAAATAAATTCTGTGTTGTTCCGAATAAGTTACTGCTCAGGAACTCTAAAATAACAATATCTTCTTGCGAGAGAATGACATAGAGCTGACCGGCCGGGAACATCTGCGGGCGACACGAAGCTTCCCAGGGTTCTGTTTCCTTTGTAATTACTCATTTCTTGCGTTCAGGGAAACGTGTTGGGTCACAGAGAATGATCTTATTTTATTTTTCTTTTCCCCACAAAACATAGTGTTATACAATAAACATGACCAGAGAGAAGATTAATCGACTTCTAGCAAAAAGGGGCATTTAAAAAAGAACTCCCAAACTAGGTGTTTTTTGTTGTTGTTTTTTGTTGTTGTTGTTTTTTTTTACATTAAAAAAGCAACTCATCAGAGTAAATGACTGTATCTGAATATCCTATTTTTGTCACACTTTAAATTGTTGAAGCCTGGACGAGTAAATGCCAGTGCTGGATTCAAAGAGATATGTATCACAGTCTCTAAACTGAGGGAAGAATACGCAGACACAATGGGGATTACACGACTCTTTGATGAAGTCTCCGGATTGGAACCCGATTTTTCCTCCCCCTTGGAACAAGAGATAATCTCCCCAACATAAATATTTGGAAAAATGACTCAAACAAAAGATAACTGGGCCAAAGAAGGTACTGAGCACATAGTGAAGTTGGGAAATAATAAATAAAGATAAACACAAAACACTAACATGACATCTCTCTCCGCCCTATTTTCAAAAGAAGCAAGGCCTGGAGCGGGCAGCCGCTTGCAAGGGAGGAGCTGAAGAGCCTGGGCCAGCCCAGGGGTCCTTTCAAGCCCTTCAAACTAGTCTTGATGTGTTAATGTGTGAATTCCCCTCTCCCTCCTCCCCCCTTCCAGGGACCACGCCTGGGGGTTCAGGTGGGCTCCCCACTGCACTGTTTGTTATCTTTTGCTGCCTGCTCATACAAAGCCACCTGAAGCCGTGTCCGTACACGGGAAAGCAGATGATCCCACTTCACGCTCTCACTGTCTTCTGTCTTCCAGGAGCCAAGAAAAGGGAGAAGACCCTGCATCCTGATTTGTTCTTCTCTTGCAGTTGTCATAGTCAGTGGTCGGCAAACCGCGGCTCGCGAGCCACATGCGGTTCTTTGGCCCCTTGAGTGTGGCTCTCCCACAAAATACCACGGCCTGGGCGAGTCTATTTTGAAGAAGTGGCGTTAGAAGAAGTTTAAGTTTAAAAAATTTGGCTCTCAAAAGAAATTTCAGTCGTTGTACTGTTGATATTTGGCTCTGTGGACTAATGAGTTTGCCGGACCACTGCCGTAGATGATCGCTTATAGATGATCCAAAGAGCGCATGTGGCCCCACCCCGATTTCTATAGCCCCTTCGCAATCACCTGGACTCTCCAAACCCTGCACCTTACCCTGTCGCCAATGCTTAGCTCTGCCGTGGAGGGCGGACAGGTGAAGAAAGGCTAGTTTAGATTTATGACTAAGTCCCTCCCCATCTGATGGACCCAAGACGTTTGCCCCCGTTTTATCTGACGGGGAATTACTGTCACGTTGCCTGCCCGTGCTTCCTGTGGGGGTGCGGGGTCTCGGCGTGACCGTCTGACTCCTGAGTGGCTGGCGGTGTCCAAGGGCCATTAGGGTGCTGAGCCTCCCGGTGGCCTGGGACAGCTCCCTCCTGCTCTCCCAATGGTTGCCACCGGGCCACGTGACTGGCTGATGGCTTCCAGGCCAGCTCTGGGGTCCTGACGTCTCCCCGAAGTCAATATTCCTCCTGCTGGTGTCACGCACAGCCCCTGGCCCCTCCTCTGATGCTGGGAAGAGGCACCGCGTGGAGCGCCCGCGCGGAGGAGAGAGGAGGCTGGGCGAGCTGCTCCCGGGGTGAGGTGTGAAGACTTTGAGAAGACAAGTCTAATCTGTTTGGGAAAACCGCTGACAGCTGTCATCATGGTCTTCATTTTAAACAAATTCTGCAGAGCACGGTGACAATTAGACTTCGAAAGCAATTTTTCA
The DNA here is from genome assembly GCA_025583905.1 of Ia io. Lineage (NCBI taxonomy): Eukaryota > Metazoa > Chordata > Mammalia > Chiroptera > Vespertilionidae > Ia > Ia io. Next base: position 1,818,093 of record JAJQQW010000010.1, on the reverse strand, counting down.
AATGCACATGTTTTTAATGATTCTTGTGTGTGTGTGTGTGTGTGCGTGTGCGTGTGCGTGTGCGTGTGCGTGTGCGCACACACATATAGTCAACTCTTCCTTACCCAGGACTGATATGCCTTCTGCATTTCTTAAAAATATCCTTTTCTTGTTTATTAACGGCCAGCACCCGCATGTAGTAGCGTAAGCACAAAGCAAACCTGAGGGTAGAGAAAGGCGCGGGTGGTGTCCGAGTCCCTGCCGGCCGGTTACTCACTCCGTGTGCGCCCTGGACCTCGTGCCGCTGCGCGCCCGCAGGGAGGCTCACGGAGGCAGCACGTTGGCTGCAGGGAAGGCTTGGGAGAGGCAGGCTGCAGGGCCGCGGCCCTGGCTCCCGAGGGGGCCGGCCCGGGACACTGGGTGCCCTGCCTCTCGGCGGGCAGCCGGGCACCGGCGGGGCGTGCTCTGTGGCTGAGGGCTGTGCCCGGGTATCAGCCCCGTACGCGCTAGTCCAGAGAGGAAGCACCCGCCGGGTGCCACGCAGGATGTTCCTCTGGTTACCGGCCTGTACGTTCCGCACAAACTCGCGGTTAGTCCTTGGGGTGAAAAACGGAAAACCGAAAACACCTTGTTACCCGGTGACTTAGGATAGCAGGGACTGCCTCGCTTTGCAGGACGCGTGCTACTTTCCTTTCCACATTGTATTTCCTGCTCACACAGCTGGCCCACACATCCCGGCCCCCTGCCGGTAGGCGCCGTCCTGTGGCCCAGGTGCAGCTAGCAGGCGTGCTCAGCTGGGAGGAGGTGCAGGCTTAGGTCCCACGGGTCTCCCGCATCTGCTGCCTGTGCATTTCCCCCCGCCAGCCCGGCCAGGAGCGTGAGACGTGAAAACACCTGAGGAGGGGCCGCCAGGTAGAACCAGCCTCCTCCGGCCAGACACGCTGCTCGGAGGGGAGCCGCCCCCAGGTCAGGGCGCTAGTTTTGAACGTCATGTGAGTAAGAAATAAACTTCTTGGAAGTGGAGATTTGCTGAAAATACCAATGCCAAATTCGCGGCATGGGCTGGTAGCTGAGCATCAAGTGAGGCAGCCGAGAGGCTGGGGAGACGCAGAACCGTGACATCTACAAAGAAGAGACGCGGTAGAACCATCACCACGAGAGCCCGCAGGAAGACGGCATGAGCCCGGAGCCTGGGACGCGGAAAGGACGGGGCAGAGTCAGGGTGGCCACTTTCGGCAGCAACCACAGGAACTGATGTGCGTGGGAAAGAATGGCAGTTTGCAAACAGAAATGAAAGGGGATAAAGAGACTCCAGCAATTTAGTTCCTCGAAGGGTTGGAGAAGTCAACCCCTTCTAAGCCGAACAGAACAGGAAAAACTAAAAAAAGAAAATGTTAGAGCAAGAAAGGGCCAGGATGTGCCAGTTTTCCCAGGACAGTCATGGTTTATGCCTGTTGTTCCTGCCTAAATATTAACAGCATTAATATGACTCATCCTGAGGCAAAAATAAGATTAGAGGCGTGGCAGAAAAAGTCATAGTATCATGTAGTTTATTAATTGCTGTGCAACAAACAGCCCTACACTTGGTAGCTTCAAACACAACCTCGTATCTGCTCATGCTTGTGCCATTGGGAAATGGCTCAGTGGGGGTGCCTCGTCCACACGCCACAAGGAATGAGCGAGGGTCGCTCGGTCTCTGCATTTAACTGGACTATCTACACTAATAAAAGAGTAAGATGCAAATTGACCATACCTTTGCAATGACCACCAGCCTATCAGGAATGAGTATGCAAATTAACCCAACAAAGATGGTGGGTTAATTTGCATACACAGGTGCCTAGTGGCCAGGGGCAGGATGCTTGTATCATCACCATGGCAATGATGCATGCATTCTGCACCACCCCAGCCACTCTGGGCCTCTGGGCAGTGTGGGAAGGCGGAAAGGCGGCTCTGGGCCGGAGCGAAGACAGTGCCAGCAGCCAGGGTAAGGAAGGCCTTCGTGCATCAGGCTTCTAGTTTTTCATAAGTGGCAAGGAAGCAAAGAAATCGATGAGGCTTGAGAGTTCTGTCAAACAAGGGCCTTTATGACCGTTGCATGGAACCAACTGAAAAGCACATCAATCAGAAATCTACTAGGATTCTGAAGGAATTGAGCTAGCAACACAATTGCCAGTCCAAACTCGAGCACCAGGAGTAAGCAGTAAGAACGGGGCGGCCCCCAAGAAGGGCACACAGCAGATGTGTCTACGGAGGATGCTGAACAAGGAAGTACCTCCAGAGGGCAGGGCCTAGGAACCATCGAGGACGATGGCCAAGGGACTTCCTGCCAGAGAAGAATCAGGGTCTCATCCAGGTCAAGGCCTTCAAGATGCCGGCTCAACAGAACTTCACAACTGTGAAGACCCACAATGGCCGTGCCTCCCTCACGCTCCCCCTGCCCAGACACGGATGTTTATTACATTATCTGCCCCTGTTCCTCCGCTGTAACTGTGTGTGTGTTGATGGAAGTGGGGGACATACAACTTGTCTTAGTTCATGTGGGTTTGCTACGAGTGGGTGCATCAGTATGGACTTCATCGGGATGCAGTGTCTGCGTGCACTCTGGTTTGTTTTCCTGGGAAGGAAAGGAGCGTTTCCTATGTGCAAGCAGAAGAGAGAAAGGAAATGTTCGGTAATCAGAAGAGCAGACTGTGGCCCTAGCCGGTTTGGCTCAGTGGGTAGAGTGTCAGCTCACGAGCTAAAGGGTCCCAGGTTCGAACTCAGTCAAGGGCACATAACTTGGTTGTAGGTTCTCTGGCCCTAGTCGGGGTGCATGCAGGAGGCAACCAATCGATGTGTCTCTCTCACATCGATGCTTCTCTCTGTCTCTCCCCCTCCTTTCCTCTCTCTCTAAAAACCAAGGAAAAATATCCTCGGGTGAGGATTAACGGAAAAGCGGATTGTGGCAGAGGCCTTTATGTGTGGACCCAAGTCCATTTCTTTTTCCTTCAAAGCCCATCGATTTGTCACTTTTCCCAGAATTCTTCTTGCAGGTAAGTGCTGCTGTGTGACGGAATTAGGGCCAGTGACATGAGGGTAGGAGTGATGATGCCATCCAAGTCCAGAACTTTCCTGGTCATTGACAGGATACCTCTTCTCACCCACTGGCAGCATGAAAGATCGCCAAGGATCTTGAAGGCTGGAAACACCCTGTGTCACCGATGTAAGAAGTACTTTGCTTATGTCCACGTGCCACTGAGAATTTAGTGTTTATTTGTTAAGGCAGTTAGCATTATCTTGACTAGTAGAAGGAAACTAAATGACCAAAGATAAATATTATCTGATTCACAAATTGCTATCGGGTTAGTCTTGTCTATGATTAGTAAGCCCAATTTTGTTCATTGTCAATAGATATTTTAACATCTTTTATGGGTTCGGGAGAAAAAGGGAAACTATATTTCTCAGAGTGGGACTTCTCTACTCCCCCTCTCCAGCTTGGGGGTGGTCTCTGAGTCTGTGCTACTCACGTGCCCCTCCCTCCTTGGCCCCAGCCCCCACTCAGCCTCTCTGCTCCGGTTTCAGATCCCCCTGGAGGATCCCCGCTTTGGGCCCTGGTCACGCCACTCGTTCCCTGCGGTGCTTCGCAGTGGGGGTGCCGGCAGCTCCTGCTGGTTCTGTTATCTGAGTGGTCTCCTGAGCCCCCTTGTTTGGCTCCTCAGCAGCCCCATCACCTGTGTAAACAACTCCCTGAATTAAATTTCCTCCGTTTGAAATATCTGAAGTGGTTTCTGTTTTCCTGGCAAGACATTGACTGATACGTGTGTATGATGTGTGTTTGGGAAAGCCTCGTCCCAAAGGTGACATTTGATCAAAGACTTAAGGGAGGAGGGAGTTAGCTATGTGGGTATCTGGGGAGAGTACACTCCAGGCCGAGGGAACGCCCGAGCAGAGGCCCATGGTGAGAATGGTGAGGAAGGGCCTGCGGAAGACAATCACCGGGTGGGAAGAGACAGTAGCAGTTGGGGTGAGAGAGGGACGGTAGCCAGGTGAGGGCCCCCTGTGAGGGCCCCCTGCAGGGTTTGAGCAAGGGGACCACAGGAATGGCCTGATATTTTACCAGACCACTGTGGCAGCTGCGCTAACATAACACATACTCTACAGGCAAAGATGAGAAAAGGAAGCATGCTAACGGATTTGAGCAGCATTCTAGGCAGGAGACGATGGCAGCTTTGACCTGTGAGCGAGCAATGGGGGTAGTGAAAAGTGGTCACATGATAGCTATAGCTCGAAGGCAGAGTCTAAGGAATGTGTTGGAGTGAGAGATAAAGAGAGGCATTATGGGAAGCAGCCCAAAGTCTGTCCGTGTGGCAGTGAGGAGCCTGTGTTCCTCTATATCTGTACAGATTTTATTTTCCCCCATGTTCTTCTGGACACCTTCCAGGGCTGATGGTTGAAAGTCATTAAGGCCCAAGCTGGTGTGGCTCAGTGGATAGAGCTTTGGCCTGTGGACTGAAGGGTTCCGGGTTCGATTCCAGTCAAGGGCACATGCCTGGGTTGTGGGCTTGGTCCCCAGTAGGGGGCATGCAGGAGGCAGCTGATCAATGATTCTCTCTCATCATTGATGTTTCTATCTCTCTCTCCTTCTCCCTTCCTCTCTGAGATCAATAAAAATATATTTAAAAAATGAAAAAAGGAAGTCATTAAGGTAGTTTCTGGTAACTGTGTTTAGGTCTTTAACGGACTGTTGTCTAATCTCACGTACAGGGACTCTGTGGACTCTGTAGTATGGAATCATTTCTCAGAAACACCCGGCATGTGTCACAACTGGTCTACCAAAGAGAGGGAGTCAAGGCTAACTCGAAAACTTGAGCAACCAAAACATTAGAGTTGCCATTAGTTAAGAAGGGAAGGCTGTGGGTTGGACAGATTATAGGGAGATCAGGAATTCAGCTTGGAACAGGTTAAGTTTGTGATATCTATTTAATATCCACGTAAGGAAATTCAGTAAAAAAAAAAAAAAAAAAAAAAAAGTGGAAATAAAGGTTTTCAATTCGTTAGAAAAGAAGGAGCTGGAGATAAAGGTTGGGAGCAGCGGTCAATAGATGACATTGGAAAGCCATGAGGCTGAATGAGGCTGTCAGGGGAGAAGAAAAGTGATGTACGCATCTTGCCCGCATCCTGGGTAGGCCAGCGTTGGCTGTGGGAGCGGAGGGGACCCAGTATGGAGGCTGATAAGGAACCTGTAAATGAAGTAGGAGGGAAGCGAGGACAGCATGGGGGCCTGGGAAGCAAGTATTTTGAGAAGTGAGTAATCAGTTGTGTCAAATGAAAGGTCAAATGAGATAAAGTCTGTGAATTGATCGTTGGATTTAGCAGCAGGAGGGCATTGGTGTTCCTAATAGAGCAGCTTCAGAGGAGCGGCGGGAGGAGGGAGAGCTGGAGACAGTGCACACAGGCAGCCCTTCAGAGGGCTATCGCGGCTAAGAGATGGGGCAGGAGTTGGTGGGATAGATTGAGTCAACGGAAGTTACTTTTTAATTTTTTTTTTAGAGAGAGGAAGGGAGAGAGAGAGGTCAAAATATCAATATGAGAAAGGAACATTAATCAGTCGCCTCCAGCATACACCCCAACCCGGAACCGAACCCTCCACCTGAGCATGTGCCCTGACCAGGAATCAAACTCGCCAACCTTTGGTGCACGGGACGATGCTCCAGCCAACTGAACCACACTGGCCCTGGCAAGTTTTGCTTTTTGGATGGGAAAAGTGGCCCTGGCCGGTGTGGCTCAGTTGGTTGGGCGTTGTTCCATGCAGTGAAAGGTTGCTGGTTCAGGGTATGTGCAGAAGGCAGCCTCATGTTAGTGTTTCTCTCTCTCTCCCTCTCCCTTACTCTCTCTCTAAAAAAGTCAGTTTAAAAATCTTTTTAAAAATAGTAACTAAATAAACCACATGCTTGTGAACTGAGGAGACTGTCCCAGGAAGTTGTGACAGATGCGTGCTGGAGGAGAGAAGAGGTAGAGGTGCCAGGGCGGGCGGGCCGCGATGGGCCTAGTGCGCACCCGGAGGGATTCCCTCTCCATAGGGCGTGAGTCGCTCATCCGCAGTGACGGAGGGAAGACAGTCTTCGGGTGCAGTTGCTGGTGGGTGACACGGTGTCCATGTTTGGAGAAGTGTTCTTTTGATTAATTCCATTTTCTCAGGGACGTCGGAAAGTCATCAGCAAGAAGTGAGGGTGGGAGAGGAGGTAACCGAGGTTGGAGGAGAGAGAAGTACAGTCATCTAATGACGTGAGGAAACTAATGGGCTGAGGATACATGCATAGAGAACATAGGACGTTTCATAGGATGTCCGAGCAGCACAAGGACCACCTTGAGGCCCACGCCCCGTGAGCCACATCCGTGTGGTCTAGTGTTTGTCCTGGTCGCGTTCAGCCGCACGGGGCAGGTCAGGAGAGGTAGCATCGGACTTGACTGAGGTGGCAGTTTCACTGAGGATGAGAAAAGGAGAGGGGCAAGGGAGTTGGGAGCGTAAGCAAGAAAATGAGGATGAAAATTGGCCACGGAATTCAATCCGGGTAAGGAGGGGGAATCTCACCAAGAGAGTGCTGAACGGGGACATGGAGGAAGGAGGAAAAGATCGCAGCTCTTAGGGGACCCGAGGAGGGCTGGCCGGTCCAGGCTGGTCCACCTCATCCTTTGCCCATCGTGGGCATCTTGTCTTGATGACCTGAGTCCTCACCTTTGCATCTGGGGCGCAGGGTGGTAGAGGAGGTAGGTAAAAGGGGAAGGGGAAAGGAGGTGCAACTGCTCTCTATGTTTAAAGAAGGCGGCCCAGTTGTCACATGACAATTTTCCCTGTATTTCATTGGCCGGAACTGGTTACATGGCTATTTCTAGCAAGAGAGAGGCTGAAAAATAAAGTCTTATTCCAGAGACCAATAAATAATAAATAAGGACAAAGGAAGGAAAATACATTGGGTTAGGCAATGATTATATTTCTTAGCTTCTAAAAATGTGCATTTCCCCACATCATACCTCTCTGAAATCAGGATATATATATATAAAATACTTGGTTGTGTGTAATGGTTTGTTGCATTTTTTTTTTTTTGGTATTTAATAGTCCAGAAAATAATGATGCATTTTGCAGTCGACAACATCTTATACTGGAAGGAAGATGGTCGTGTTTTGCCAAGACAGAGAATTCTGGACGGGAGGAACAGATTTGCTGTGGGGAAGAGAAAGGGAAGGAAGATAATTGGTTTGGTTTTCTACATGTGAAGTTTGAGAATTTAGGATTAGGATGCCAGACTGTGATGGGGCATGTGAACAAATTTATGTGGGAAAATTCCTTGAGTTCTTCAGTATCCTGATTGCTTGTACCCTTTTTTTCTTCAAAAATAATTTCAAGTGGCAGTTCTTCACTATAGGTAGAAATCATTTCACTTGTTGCCGAAGACTCAACAGTCCTGCCAAATAAAATAATAATTTTATAAGATGATAATGTATTAATTCAAGGTTTTCAATGAAATGAGCAGTGAAAAATAAAATGCAATTTAAAATATTAGTTTGTAGCCAAAAAGTGATGGTGAAATATTTTCCTGCCTTTAGCGATTGCATGTGAAACTTCTGATAGAAATGTCTGGTTTTAATTTATTTTCTTCTGGATGCTTTATTGAAGACCCATGTGCAAAGGGAAAAAATTAAAACCAGACAACTTCAGATCCACTGTAAATTTCACATGCCATCAGAAAGACTAAACTAAATGTTTCTTTTGGCCACCATGCTTGAAATACAAACAAAAAGTTAAATGAATTCACATTTTAATACTCCTATTTGAAATATTAAAATGGTATTTAGACCTAGACATCTATTAAGCCTAGTGGTAGAATCTATAATTTGAGTTAAATTGTAAAAACAATAAATGCACATAGCAAATTATTGCTGCCCCTGAAAGGCCTATATCCTGTATTTGAAATGTGAGGAATAAGGAAATGAAAGGGATTATTAATTTTTTTTTCTAAAATGCAAGTCTAATAAAAGGTAGATTCATGGTTTCAGGTCTCTTGCCAGCAACACTGGGCCCCTCTCCCCAGCATCCCACCAAAGTCTTCAGAAATGGCACATGATCAAAGATGAAATATGAGAAACCAGTAAGCTCTGTAGACCTGAGAGAACAATCACATTAAAAATAATTTGTACAACAAATTGGTAGTTCCAAAATAGTCTTGGGGATGTAAACTACAGTATAGGGAATATAGGTAATAATATTGTAATAAGTATGTATGGTGTTAGGTGGATTCTAGACTTACTGGGAGGATCACTTTGTAAGTTATAAAAATGTCTAACACTATACGGTACATCTGCAACTAATATAATATTGAATGTCAACTGTAACTGAAAAATAAAAAAAAAAATTGGACAAGCTTTTTCTAAGCAAAAAATAACAAAAAAAGTTACTTTCACCAACTTAATTTGTTAAGATATATTTTTATTGATTTTAGAGAGGAAGAGAGAGGGAGAGAGAGAAACATCAATGATGAGAGAGAATCATCCATCGGCTGCCCCCTGCATGCCCCCCACTGGGGATGAAGCCCCAAACCTGGGCATGTGTCTTGACCAGGAATCGAACCGTGACCTCCCTACTTCACAGGTCAATGCTCAACCACGGAGCCATACTGGTCAGGCTCCCCAACTTATTTTGATGGTTGAAAAACTTCATTCGTTCATCCACCCATCCATTCACTCCTTCTACACCTTCTTGGGAGCCGATTATGTGTCAGGGACTAGGCTAGGTACTGGGAAAATGATCAGCAAACACATATATGACCCGTGTTTTCAGAGAATGTACCTTCCATTTCGAAGAAAGAGATGATGACGTTGCATTAAAATGCAGCATGGAAACAAACAAAGAAGAAAAGGAAATGCAGCGTGGTGGTGCTCTGAAGCAGAAAGATAGCGTGCAGGTGGGTCTCCAGAAGGAGGAGTTGCTGGGGCAGGGAAGCCAGGGAAGTACGCCTTGTGTAAGAGCATCGGTGGGCACGTTTGCTGCAGGATAGCTAACAAATAGAGGCTTCGCCATCAAGCCACTCATTTCTTGTAACGAGGATCCTGGAGGTGTTTTGGTCAGGGTTGGTTCAGAAGGTCAAAGATACATGAAAGACCTGGGCCCTTTCCCTTTCTGCTCTCCCCGCCTTTGGCCTTTGTTGTTGGCCAAGCTCTTCTGCTTGCGCCCTCCTGCTGAGAAGATGCCAGGGCTCCGGGCATTGTGTCCTCATACAACTGCATCCCAGGCAGGAAGAGACATTTCTCTTTGTGGGCCCCTCTTGTGCAGCAGCATAGCTGCAGAGCTGATGGGAAGGCCAGGCCAGGACGTGTTTTAGTGTCTGTAGAAGGAGTCAGGCTCTGCCAGCAGGGAAGGGGTAGGTGGGAAACGCCTGCCTCTAAGATACCTACAGATTCTGCCACGGGGAGTGGCTCTCAGCTGTGATCTTAAGGGAAGGAGGCTGAGTAGATAAGAGACCTGAAGGTCATGCCAGTAGGCATACGCTGTGAAAGGCTCCCGGGCAGGACGGAAAGACAGTCAGTGGCTAGAGAGAAGGGGGGCGGGGGCAGACCACATGGAGCCCGTCAAATGAGGTTAAGGGACTTTGTCTTTATCCGATTGGCTTTGTTTTTCTGGAAAATCCTGATTAACATACCGTGACATGCTACTCAGCAATAAAAAGGAACAAACCGTTGATACATGAAATAACTTGGGTGGATCGGAGGCCATTATGCTGAACGATGGAAGCCCATCGGAAGAAGTCACACTGCATGCATCCATTGACATCTCCCTGAAATCTCAAAATTATACAAATGGAAACAGCGTAGTGGACTTTATTTCACCATCAGGTTCCCGGCTCTGACCTCCTAGTAGAGGTATTTAAGATGTAACCAATGGGAGAAGCCGGGCGAACCCATTTCTCTGTGCTGTTTTTGCAGTCTTCCTATGAAGACTATAGTTTATTCCTAATAAACTATAATTTATTTCAAAATAAAAAGTTTTAAAGGAAATTCCCAGAGACACCTCTCCCTGCCTTCCTTTATCTTCCTGTGCGTTTCATCTTTCCCAGGACTTGGCTTTCTTCCCTTGAGCCTCCGCTGCCGAATCTCTTTCTTCCCCTTTCCTGATGTATTACGTTTTCTTTCAATTGGCCACGAGGCAGAAGCAAGTCATTCCCCTCCTGCTGTCAATCCTATTCTTTTAATAAAGGTTATGTTTCTATGGGCTTAATTCTAAAAAGCAGCAGCATCCTATTTTTTTAAAAGATCTCTTTGAAAACCCCAAACAAACCTGCTTTATATCTATACTAGAGGCCCAGTGCATGATTGAATCATGCACGTGTAGGGTCCCCTACACGCTTTCCCTTTTCACGGTGGAGCTGGGTGCCTGTCCGCTGGTGCACCAGGCCTTTCAGAAGCCTCTGGCTCGGCGGAGGCTTCTGAAAGGCCTGGTGCCGGAGCAGACAGGCACCCAGCTCCCACACTTTTGATGATCCGCGGCCGCTGAGGGGGGCTACCCTGCTGTTGAGAGACGCTGAGGGGGGCTGCCGCGGACATCTGGCTACCCTGTCGTTGAGAGGCGCAGCTGGGTGTCCACGGCAGGCCCCCTCAGCGGCCGCGGATCCGTGCCTCTCAATGGCCGGATAGGCCACCCCGAGTCCCGCCCCCAGCCTCCCGCCGCCCAATCGTGGGCGTAGCGGAGTGATGGTAATTTACATGTTACTCTATTATTAGATAGGATAATTATTGTTCATAAGGTCAGGAGCTCATACGATAAACATGTTTCCAACACGCGTCTCGGAAGAGCATTTTTTATTTTATATGGATGGAGCATTAATATTCTTGGTGTCTGTGGATTAGGTCACACGTTCAGAAATGACTGGGAATACAGTGACATCAAACGTTATGTTCCGTGAGCTTTTCATGTGAATCCACGCATCAAAAAGTCATAGTACTAATAATAAGCCACGTTTAGAAAACTAGGGCCGTAACAATGACGGACTGCCCACCACTCGGAACACAGCCGGTCTGGGAGGTTGCGAACTCCATCGGGCAACACTTGGCAAAGGTACCACCTGAGGTTCTCAAAGGTTCCACCTGAGGTTCTCAAAGGTACCACCTGAGGTTCTCAAAGGTACCACCTGAGGTTCTCAAAGGTACCACCTGAGGTTCTCAGAGGTACCACCTGAGGTTCTCAGAGGTTCTACCTGAGGTTCTCAAAGGTTCCACCTGAGGTTCTCAGAGGTTCTACCTGAGGTTCTCAAAGGTTCCACCTGAGGTTCTCAAAGGTTCCACCTGAGGTTCTCAGAGCCCAGGAGGGCCTTCTGGCTCCTGCCCGGCTCAGCCCCCGCTCCTCCGAGCCCTTTGAAAACTGATGAGTTGCAAGCGTTCAAGTTCAAGTATTTCCTTTGGCCTTTCCATTGCATAGCAAACAGTCCTCCTCTCACGGGGTACTGTCTACACTTCCAGCAGCTGTGCATCCGCCTCCCACCCCACCTCCCAGCCCTGTTCCCACCCCCAGCACCTGGCGGGACTCCCAGCCCGAGCCCAGGGCCAAGCCCCGCCCCGCCAGGCCCCGCCCCCGCGCCAGGCCCCGCCCCCGCCCCCCCGCCCCCGCCAAGCCCCGCCCGCCGCGCTCCGCGGGCCCGAGGCGGAGGAGGCGTGTCCCTCGCGGCGCCCCGTCCGGCGCTCGCGGGCGGCAAGATGGCGGCGGTCTCAATGTCAGAGGCGCTGCGGCGCGCGCTGTGGGGCCGCAGGGCCGCGGCCGCGGCGGCTGCCTCCGCTCTCCGGGTTCCAAGCAGGTAACAGGCCCGGCGGGCTCCTTCGGCGGCTTCTCGGCGACCCTCCGCCTCGGCGGGCTCTGCGGCTGCGCCCGGCCGCGGCCTCGGGCCGGCGTGCCCGGAGGGGCGGGCGCTGCCGGGAGGCCGCGGGAGCCGGGCGGGGCGGGGCGGGGCGGGGCGGGGGCGCCCGCTTTCCTGGGGGCCTGTGTCCTGTGGTCGCGGGGCTGGTCTGCGGTGCGCAGAGAAGGGGCGCAGGCTCCCCGCCTCCCGCACCCTCCGGTTCTCACCTGCGGGCCTGTGACCCCGTCCTCACCTGGGGGTGAAGCCACCCCGTCCTCACCTGGGGGTGAAGCCACCCCGTCCTCACCTGGGGGTGAAGCCACCCCATCCTTACCTGGGGGTGAAGTCACCTGCTGGTCTGTGACCCCGTCCTCACCTGGGGGTGAAGCCACCCTGGTCTGTGACCCCATCCTCACCTGGGGGTGAAGCCTGCTGGTCTGTGACCCCGTCCTCACCTGGGGGTGAAGTCACCCCTGTCTGTACCCCATGGGGGGGGTGAAGTCCTGGGGGTGAAGTCACCTGCTGGTCTGTGACCCCGTCCTCACCTGGGGGTGAAGCCACCTGCTGGTCTGTGACCCCGTCCTCACCTGGGGGTGAAGTCACCTGCTGGTCTGTGACCCCGTCCTCACCTGGGGGTGAAGTCACCTGCTGGTCTGTGACCCCGTCCGTCACCCCGTCCTCACCTGGGGGTGAAGCCACCCCATCCTTACCTGGGGGTGAAGCCACCTGGTCTGTCACCCCGTCCTCACCTGGGGGTGAAGTCACCCCGTCCTGCTGGGGGTGTGACCCTGTCCTTACCTGGGGTGTGAAGTCCCACCTGGTCTGTGACCCCGTCCCCGTCCTCACCTGGGGGTGCCACCCCATCCTTACCTGGGGGTGAAGTCACCTTTGACCTGCTGGGGGTGTGACCATCCTTACCTGGGGGTGAAGCCACCTGGTCTGTCACCCCGTCCTCACCTGGGGGTGAAGCCACCCCATCCTTACCTGGGGGTGAAGCCACCTGGTCTGTCACCCCGTCCTCACCTGGGGGTGAAGCCACCCCATCCTTACCTGGGGGTGAAGCCACCTGGTCTGTGACCCCGTCCTCACCTGGGGGTGAAGTCACCTGTCCTCACCTGGGGGTGAAGTCACCCCGTCCTCACCTGGGGGTGAAGTCACCCCGTCCTTACCTGGGGGTGAAGCCACCTGCCGTCCTGGTCTGTGCCACCCCGTCCTTACCTGGGGGTGAAGTCACCTGCTGGTCTGTGACCCCGTCCTTACCTGGGGGTGAAGTCACCCCGTCCTCACCTGGGGGTGAAGCCACCCCGTCCTCACCTGGGGGTGAAGCCACCCTGTGACCTCACCTGGGGGTGAAGTCACCCCGTCCTTACCTGGGGGAAGTCCACCTGCTGGTCCTCACCTGGGGGTGAAGCCACCCCATCCTCACCTGGGGGTGAAGTCACCTGCTGGTCTGTGACCCCGTCCTCACCTGGGGGTGAAGTCACCTGCTGGTCTGTGACCCCGTCCTCACCTGGGGGTGAAGTCACCCCGTCCTCACCTGGGGGTGACGTCACCCCGTCCTTACCTGGGGTGAAGTCACCTGCTGGTCTGTGACCCCATCCTCACCTGGGGGTGAAGTCACCTGCTGGTCTGTGACCCCGTCCTTACCTGGGGTGAAGTCACCTGGTCTGTGACCCCGTCCTCACCTGGGGTGAAGTCACCTGCTGGTCTGTCACCCCGTCCTCACCTGGGGGTGAAGTCGCCTGCTGGCCTTATCTAGGGGTGAATTCCTCTTTGCTATCAGTGGTGTTGATTAGGTTTCTGAACAGAAACATAGTTTTATGCATCCCCCTGCTTGGGAGGGACATTTGGTGGGAAGTTGATGTTGGTAAAAATATTGGAAGTTAATTTTTCAAAGGCTGATGGTCATGCTGGGAGGTTTCCCCATCCAGAATTTTATTAAAGCCTTGAAATAAATCAGAAGTTTCTGTTGTTATTGTTTTGTCTTGAAGCATTTTTTTGTGATGGTGATTTTTCTTTTTCTTTTTTGAGACCACAGACTTCATGACTTAATCCTCCATTTCCCGAATTTTCCTGAATTTATTGCAGCCCTAACAGGACAGCACGGACACATACCCAGCATTCTTATCTGCGAATGATTATTATGTTTTATTGCTGTTTCTAGCTTGTTAGTGTAAATCTGAGCCAGGGCTCATATAGAGTGCATTCTGCCTGAGGCTCAGTGCTGGGAACCAGGAAGGTTAAGATGCCAATTAACTTAGTGTCGTAGTCAGTAAGTACAAAGGGAATGCAGAGGGTTAGAACTCCAGTTAGGAAGGATTTTTGGAGATAATTTTTATTAAGGTTTTAAATAGTGGGTTTGGGTGGGGTCATTGGGTTATGGAAAGGCTTGAAGTGGTAGTCCAGAGATATATAGGGTGTCCCCCAAAAAATGTATACACACAATTTGAGTAATTATAAAGGCGGTGTTTATTAAAATACATTTCATTTTCAAAATTGAGCTGTCAGCTGTTACAGTGTGTGTACGTTTTTTGGGGACATGCTGTATGTATAATACAGAGTCATTGCAAATAAGATGCTAAGACGGAGCAAGGTAAATGAGTCTGCAGTTAACTGTTCTGCATATGGGGGACTTGACGAATGGAAAGTATTTCTCTGAGGTCAAGTACTTCACAGGGTGACTCAGAGCTGGGCTGGGGGTGACTCAGCTTAGCCTTGTTCTCCTAGACATAATAAGGTATCCACAGTTGCCCTAGACTGAAAACAGACTTGAAGGGTCCCTGGTGCATGGCTAAGCAGAACATGGCTGTCTGCCAGCCATTGAAGTAGCTGAAGTGAAGACGTTACATTTTGGAAACGTTGATGATAATGAATACTGCTTATCCAGATTTAAAGCGTTCCTGCTTGCAGATGTGTGAGGTTTGGAAAGAAAATAAAAACTTAGGTCACATAAGATGACTTTTGTTTCACACTATAAAAAACACGTAAAAGTCAAGGAAAACAAATTTCAAACACAAGTCAAAGGACACATTTATTTGTCCTGTTACCACTTTTTCACTCAAAGAGCTGAAGATGTTCATCTCACTTCCAGGGGAAGGGGAGGCCCTTCTCCTTACACGGGACTTCTGTTCATCCCTAAGCACGGTCCTTCCCTGGCACTGAGAGGGAGCAGGCTCTGAAACGGTTGAATGTGGAAAGAGAACCAGTAATGTTTGGAGAACATTTGCAAATGGTGTACATTTCAGATGACATGAATAAAGTTAGGGAGGCGCTTGTAAGGAGGAGGGTAGTGAAAAAAAGTAAGTACCAGAGAAAAGGAACTATCAGTACAAGGAAAGAAGCAATTAACCCCTGTAACTTATGAACATAATTATCATATATTAGAAAAAGGAAAACAAAAAAATCCAAAAACATACACACAAGCAAGAGAGAGAAAACTTACTTGAACAGTAGATGACTCGGCTGATCCAGGAGAGAGTCTCAGTTTCCGGGTGCTTCCAATTCCCCGGACTGGAGAGGGGAACCCTGATAAAGGCCTGCAGGTCCCCTTACTTCTCCTGACTTTCCTAGGGATTGTCCCCGGTAGGTTTAACTATTTAGGTTATTAATCTGGAAATGGCACCCCATTTCAAAATAGCAAGCCTTGGGCCTCCAGACATTTGGCGCAGTGGATTTTGTTTGTTTCTTTTACCTATTCATGTGCACTTACCTCACCCGCCTGTCTCATCCTCTGGATTTGGACTGAGTTGTGCTCACTGCAAACAGAGCTTCTTAGGGTCCACAGCAGCTGTAAATGGCGGTGGTGGTGACTAGGGATGTGGGACCTTTTTCAGGCCTGTTTGGTGTTCCAATCTCCAGTCCATCCTGCTGCTCTTTTTTTTTTTTTGGCATTAGATAAGCAGTGTAAAATTATGAGTCTGCAGGAACCTCCGATGAGTAAGAGGTCCTAAGGTTGGCACACCGTTACTGAGAAAAAGTCTCAGCTCAAATTTGAGACACATTTAGGACATTTAAAAGCAGGGGATTGGCTTTACTTCAGATAGGCTGGGGAAACAGTCCTCTCTGAAGGGCAGCTACTTATGCTTGAAATGTTTTTTAAGTTCTTTCTAATACTTTTCATTTGGCTTATCTTCCTCATTAAAAAATACTCATAATTAGTTGGTTTGTTTCATCAGTAGCAGTATTTTTGTTGAATAATTCTTAGGAGAAGTAAATATTTTAATACTAATAAATATTAGAATAGTGTCTGGTACATTGTAAATCTTACTTAAATAAAACGTGAATTTATGTTAATTCAAGCCTGAATATTGTTCTTTAATCTTGGTGACAGATTGGAATATTGGCTTCCATTCCCTGTGACAGGATCGATCACACATCACCGCCCACGGGCCAGTGGCTTGTCCCGGCCAGTGCAGTGCTACGAAAGGCAGTACCTGTGAGGCAGGAGCCAGGGGCGGCCCTGTTGTGCCCCGTCTGGCTGCCCTTTGCTGTGAGAGGGACACACCCTGAGTCGGGCCTCGTAGCCTAGACCCTGCAGTGAGGTGGCATGCAGCAAGGCAGAGCTGGCTGACCCCTGTAGGCTATCCCTATCTAATAAAAGAGTAATAGGCAGATTGACCATCACTCCAACACACAAGATGGCTGCCCCCATGTGGACACAAGATGGCCGCCACAAGATGGCCAGCAGGGGAGGGCAGTTGGGAGGCACCAGGCCTGCTGGGGAGAGCAGTTGCGGGGGACCAGGCTTGCAGGGGAGGGCAGTTAGGTGTGACCAGGCTGGCAGAGGAGGGAAGTTAGGGGGAAACAGGCTGGCAGGGGAGCAGTTAGGCATCAACCAGGCTGGCAGCAGAGTGGTTAGGGGGTGATCAGGCTGGCAGGCAGAAGCAGTTAGGGGCAATCAGGAAGGCAGGCAGGCGAGCAGTTGGGAGCCAGTAGTCCTGGATTGTGAGAGGGATCCCAGACTGGAGAGGGTGCAGGCTGGGCTGAGGGACACCCCCCACCCCCGTGCACCAATTTTGTGCACGGGCCTCTAGTGTGAAGTATAAAGTGACCAAGAAATAAACCGCTGTCGTATGCCACGAAGGTGTTTGGATTGTTGGTTGCCTCATCATAACAACCTACACTGACTCTTTGTACACACACCTGGACTGATGTATCAGGAGTGAGGTCACAGGAAAACACTTTTTATACTTTTACTATTTTTGTATACTTCATGGCACCCAGTGTAATGGCTCGTACTTTACAGGTAAACGCTTATATAGATGAGTAAATACATTGTGAGGAAAAGGAGGAAGCCATAAACGGTATTTCTATTAATAGCCACAACCGTGAAAGCCACGTAGGTACTAACCTACATAAATGTGAATACGAAATATCAGGACACCTACTCTTTTCTAGCTATTTGCAGTGGTCTAAGTTTCCTGGGCTGAGGTGGTCTTATAAATAGGTTGTTTTGTGCTCGTACAGTTATTGCCTTCGGCAAGTGTCCTGACTCCCCTTTTGTATTCAAATTAAAAGAGGTGCAAAGGAGCTTATTTGGAAACGGGTACTCATGAAACATGAGAGCTTTGGGGAATAATAGTCACTACATCTGATTATTAGACTTGCTCTCTGCAAATGACTGTGCATGAGGTTTTTAAACGTTTGTAATCCCTGGGGCGTAGTGGAGAAAGATGGAGCACCACCGTTCCCAGGTCATACACATCAGCAGAGGTCTGTGATTGGTGTGGGCTGGACACAGAGTCAGATCATTTCAAATGGAAACACTTCTAGAGCACATCATATCCCTCAGTGAAAGTTGAGAATCATTTTCATGGCATTTATTCTGAGCACAAATTAATAATAGCAGCTAACATTTATTTCTCTCTTATTGCGCATTAGCCACTGTGCTGAGGACTTTACCTTCCTTATCTCCGTCTCTTCATTTTTTTAGACTAGAGGTCTGGTGCACGAAATTCATGCACGGCGGTGGGGGCGAGGGGGAGGTCCCCTCACCCCAGCCTGCACCCTCTCCAATCAGGGACCCCTCGGGGGATGTCCGACTGCCAGTTTTGGCCCGATCCCTGGGATTGGGCCTAAACCAGCAGTCGGACATCTCCCTCACAATCCGGGACCGCTGGCTCCTAACCGCCTCTGCCTGCTGGCCTGGTCGCCCCTAACTGCCCCCCACTGCCAGCCAGGTCGCCCCTCACTGCCCCCTCCTGGCAGCCTGGTCTCCCCTCACTGCCCCCCATCCCGGCCTGGTTGCCCCAAACTGCCCCCTCTGCCGGCCTGGTCGCTCCCAACTGCCCCCCCTACACCGCCGACCTGGTCATCCCCAACTGCCTCCTCCCCCCCGCCCCCGCCCCCCCCCCCCCACCGCTGGCCTGGTTGCCCCATGCAGCCTGCTGTTTGGTCGTTTGGTCGTTCCTCACTAACCCCCCTGCCGACCTGGTTGCCCCACGCAGCCTGTTCAGTCGTCAGTCTGGTTGTTTCGGTCATGACAGCCCCTGGCTTTTTATATACATGGATGAGGAAACATACCGGCGAAGCAACAGATTTTTCAGTTTACAGGCATACTGTGTTTTATTGTGCGTGGCTTTATTGTGCTTCACAGATGTTGTGCTTTTTACAAATTGAGGCAAGGCCTTCCACCAGCAGAAAGATCACAACTCACTTTATTGTGAGATTCGCTTTATTGCAGTGGTCTGGAACTGAACCCACAATATCTCCCAGGAATGCCTGTACATTACTTGGAAATAGTCTGATTTAGCAGTCTAAAGGAATATGTGGACTTGTGCAGTGAGAAATATTATGTCTGATAAAGGTAAATTAAAATCTCAGTATCGCCCTGATTTCTTTTCCTTTTTAGTAAAGTATGTTCTTTGAAAGACTGTCTGCTCTTTACTTTCCCTCCATTGTTCCTTTTGTACAGCGAGTCTCTGTTTTTGTTTGTTTGTTTTCCAGTTAGGATTTTTTTTCCTGTAAATTTTCTAAGTATTTTTGGTGAGAGACTTTCTATAGGTGACTTGAAATTTATGCTTTCTCACCCTCCTAAACAAAATCCATCTAGTGATGCATTAACAAGGTGCACTGAACATGATTTCCTGTTGTCTTGCTCCAGTGGTCGTTAGGACAAACACTCACTGTATTCTGCCGCCTTTCAAACGTAGCCACTGTCTGTCAGTGTTCTGAGTGCTTGCGTCTGCTGTTTAATAGTGTTTCTGGGTCCTGCCTTGACTGGTCTGCTTCCCCTCTAGCAGTTTCACTACCCCTTTTGATTTATCATGGGTTTGGATATCAAGCAAGTAACCCTGTTGGAAGTGTGTGTAAAATAAAGTAGCGTTAATGAAGCTCTGTTGATGGCCGAGGTTTACCTTGGGATTAAAGCCTTGGGCTTTCTTAAGGTTGTCAGATAATTACATATAGCACATAGCTCTTACTATAACTTCCTTTTTAGTTACCCAAGAGTCTGATGGAAACTTACTGTACCTGAATTATTCAGTGGCCACATTTTTCATAGCTACTTTCATCTAAATATTTAGGTAGTGGAGTGAACTGTTTTAGGCCTTTTGTCCTTTAAGACTTAAAGTTTAAGTAATGGCATGAGAGCAGAATTCTATTTCAAATCCTCCTTCTGTTAGGAGTATTGTGATGAGTGAATAAAACCTGAGGTTCTTTAGGACTAGTTAGCTGCTCAGATGTGACCCTTTCTTACTGCCTTACTCAGTAGACTGACTTTCCCTTATGGGAATCATGTTCCGTTCGTTTCAGGGGTTTTTAAACCCTTGCATCACAGTCACCTGTTGTGTGCGTGAAAATCCAGGCACCTTGGCCCTGAGATGTGTATATTGGTTCGGTAAGTTTAGGCTGAGGCTTAGCTCTATGGTGATTCTGATGGGCAGCTAGGGCTGAAAACTACGATTTTTCTTTTTTAATAGTTTCCATGCTATATCTTGAAGGACCTCAAAATGCATTTTTCCTTGGGAGAGGGGTGGAGATTTCCAGAAATAAACAAAAATTCTACCATTTTTGCATACTTTCCTAGTCTAAATTAAGTTTTATGCTTTTCACCCATGCACTGGATAGAGGCTTTTTCTTGGAGAAACTTTCCTTTGAGGCAGAGCAGGCATTTTGAGAATTTTGGAGAGAGCAGGCCATGTTACTCTCTCTCCAGAGACTCTCGTTCTTCCTTTTGGAAGGGCTCAGGTTTAATATAGCGCAGCTGTTGAACTCTGCCCTTGGAAGTTTTAAGAAGAAAGTGTTTTACCCTTTAAAATGGAAATGCCTTTTTTAGGGAGGTGGTATTTGGTGGATATAGTTCTCTAAGAAAGTTTCATGCTTTTCTAGAGTTCTTTTGTTTCATTGATTTCTTAGAATTGTTTCACATGTTGAGAGCAGAGTCTTTGAAAGTAAAGATCTGGCTGCTTTTGTACTATGTTTTGCTGCCTCTTTAATAAAGCTAGAGAAAGAGTTTATTTCTTTGTATTTTCTAGGACTCAAAAATATGTTTTTTCCCTCTATTTAGCCACTCCATACATAAGTAAATGGACCTTGAATAGGGTTTAGTAGACAAAAGATTCTGTTCTAGATGACTGTTCAACAAGCCATATGCTTCTCCTAAAATGTCAGTCTGTCTTGATGAGCTTTAAAGTGAATGCAGATGTTTTGGCTCTTTTGAGGACTACTACTCTTTGTGTGAAAGAGCACTTCTTTTTCAGGAGATTTCTTTAAAATGCTTACAGAAATTTGCATGAAATTACTTTTATATCTTTTGTCTTTTAAGTCTAATGAAATGAGATTTAATTAGACATTAGTAATTTAAATTTAAGACCATCCTTAGTACAAATGTGATGTAGAGGTTTAAATAGTTCTCAATATGTTTTTTGTTAAGATTTCATTATTTATTTAGTCTTTTTTAAAATTGGGGACTTAAAGTGCTTTATAATATTTACTTTTATGCAGTGGAAGGTGATATTTTGGCAGGAAAGGATATCTTTTATGATGTTCAGTGTTGTCTACTTTGGTAGGTGAACTCTAGAAGTTAGAGTTGATACCGTAGATTCATATAATGTTTGAAAAATTTAGGATCATCCTGTCCCACCTTTATTTAATGGAAGAATCTCTAGAAATTTCTGCTTCTTGATTATCTAGCAGTTGAGGAATATATGGTAAATTTCTGGTAGCCCTAGAAATCCCTCTATACTTTTATACTCATTGGCAAATAATGTTTCCTTTTAATATTACATAGAACAATTCTGACCACCCCCCCTCCCCATGCACATGTCAGCCCTTCAGACAATGGGAGACACTAGTCATCACTCATTCTTCCTCCAAGTCTGGGCTCCAGACTTAGCATGACCAGCTCGTTTACCCTTTATTCATGACCATATTTTCTAATGCTTTATCTCTCAGTAGTCCTTAGAATGTATTCTATTTTGCCAGTATTTTTCTTTGAACTATATATATAATTTTCTTGTTAAGCTTTGCAAGTTCTTAAAATGTTCTGGATACAAGTCCTTTGTTATGTATATGGTTTGCAAATATTTTCTCCCAATCTGTTTTTTTCTTTTTGTTCTTTTAATAGTACCTTTTACAAAGTAAAAGTTTTTAATTTTGATTAAGTCCAGTTTACCAGATTTTTTCTTTTATGGATTATACTTTTGTTTTCACATATAAGAACTCTTTGTCTAATCTTAGACTATGAAGATTTTTTTCTATATTATCTTCTTGAAGTTTTGATGTATTATGTTTTACACCCAGATCTATGATCCATTTCAAGTGAATTTTTGTATAAGGTATGAGATTTAAGTTGAGGTTAAATTTTTTTGCATGTAGATGTACACTTGTTCTACTATTTATTGTAAAGACTGTCCTTTTTCCATTGAATTGCTTTTGTACATTTGTCAGCAATCAGTTGGCTACATCTGTCTGGGTCTGTTTTTATATTCTCTACTCTGTTCCATTGATCTAGATCCCTTTGGCAATACCACACCATCTTGATTACTATGGTTTTATAGTAAACTAGAGGCCCAGTGCATGAAATTCGTGCACAGGGCGGGTGGGAGCGGGGAGTCCCTCAGCCCAGCCTGCGCCCTCGGGGGATTCCAACTGCTGGTTTGCAGGAGGTGACCATAGGCAACCTGCGGGAGGGGGGACGGGGGGCTCACCAACCGGCCCTGCCCCCTGGTTGCTGTCGCCAGTCGCCTCCCTGCATTGAGCGTCTGCCCCCTGGTGGTCAGTGTGCGTCATAGCGACTGGTCATTCCCCCATTCAGTCGATTTGCATATTAGGGTTTTATTATATAGGATATGTATTGTAATTGAGTAGCTGTGATTCTTCCAATTTCCTTCTTGTTCAACACTTTTTTAGCCATTCTAGCTTCCTTGCCTTTCTATTTATGTAAATTTTAGAACAAGCTTATCTATAGCTATAAAAAAATCCAGGTGGACTTGGAGTGGCATTGCTTGAAGGCTATAGATTAACCTTTTGCACTCGGATGTCGAGTGTGACTCGACACAGTTAGCATTAGAATAAAGGAATCGAGAAAAAAGCAAGCGAGTGCAAAGGGTTAATTTGAGGAGAGTTGTCATTTTTTAAACTTTTTATTGATTTCAGAGAGGAAGGGAGAGAGAGATAGAAACATCAGTGATCAGAGAGAATCATGGATCGGCTGCCTCCTGCACTTCCCCCACTGGGGATCGAGCCTGCAGGCATGTGCCCTGACCTGCAATCTAACCATGATCGAGCCTGCAGGCATGTGCCCTGACCTGCAATCTAACCATGATCGAGCCTGCAGGCACGTGCCCTGACCTGCAATCTAACCAATCTAACCATGACCTCCTGGTTCATAGGTCTACACTCAACCATTGAGCAACACCAGCTAGGTGAGAGTTGTCATTTTTACTATATTGGGGCTTCCAACCCATAAATATGGTATGTCTACTGACAATTATATTGTTTACTCTATTCCTCTATTACTCTATTCCTAGGGAATTTATAAATAAATTAACTCATTTATTGGAATTATAAATTTATAAATAAATTAACTCATTAATTTATAAATAAATTATTAATTTATAAATAAATTAACTAATTTATTGGAATTATAAATAAATTAACTCATTTATTGGAATTTATAATAAGTTAACTCATTTATTGGAATTTGCTTTATTCATCAATATGCTGAAGGCCACGACAAAGGATCAGAAACTGAGTTCTCTCAACTCCCTTAACTGTAATTAATAATAGAAGCACTCCAGGGAGGAGGTGGTTCTGTCTGTAAAATTCAGTGTTTAAAGAATTCGTGATGGCAGAATACTTTTGCCCTGTGTAGTTGCCCAGGGACTGTGTGTGTGTACAATACCCCAGCAAACAGGACCTACCTACAGGGCTTTGTTTGAGAAGGGAACAGATGAGGCTAGTGGCCTGTAACCTAGATGGTCTCCCGTGGGCGTGCGTATGTTTTCTCTTCACTGATACTGCCTAAAGGTTCAAATCAGAGACTTTTCCTGCAGCTCCCTTAGGCCCTTTCTCCCGCCTCGCCTCTCTGACTGACTGCTGAGGGGTGGCCTCGTCTTCTGTCTTGTTAGTGGGTTCCAGCCATTTCAGTGCATAGATCGCACTGGGATGGATGCAGCTGCCTCTGCGGTCATTGCACAGAGTTCAGCTCCCTCGGCCCTTACTGAGCCTTAAACATCGTTACTCTGTTGCTGATGAAGCTCATGATTTAAGTATATCTTAGGTACTGCTTGTAAGTGGCCCCTCCTTGGGCTCAAGTTTTAATTTTGGTCCCAAATAGAATCTTTTGGCTTTGAGTTCAAACTGTTGATATGTTAAATTCCCTTACTAATCTCTCACTATTGTCTTTGACTCTAGCTTTGGGAAAAACTGTTTTCAGAGATTTTCTGTTAACTCCTGACATTAGCCATGGCTGTATTAGCTTTCTCATACTTGAACTACTCTATTGGATCCTTCATATCAGTATACCATCATAGTTAGGAGCTCACGTTTTGAAGTCAGCCATACCAGCATTTGAGTCCTAGCTCTGACATGTCCTACCTCTGCCTACTTTGAGTCTGATTTCTGTTTTATAACAATGGACATACTAATCTGCCTCATACAGTCTATAAAGTCCTGAGGGCAGTGCCTGGCAGATGCTAAGTGCCTAATAAATTGTAATAATAACATAATCATCATCCTCCTCATCATCCTCATCATCACCATCACTATCATCATTACCACCACCACCACCATCATCATCCTTTCTTTTGTGGCTTCTTTTTTTTTTTTCTTTCTCTTTTTTGTTCCTTTCTTCCTTCCCCACCTTTTCTTTCCTTTCATAATTCTTTTCTAGATTCTAGTTCCTCTTTCTGGATTATCAGAGCATCTTGGATTTTTTTTCCTATTTACGAAAAGTATTTTATTCATGAGTCTATAAAAGAATGATCCGCACCTGGCTTTTTCCAGATTGTGACCTCCCATGCACTCCGCAGTTCCATGCAGTCTATTTTCAGCATCCATCATTCTACCGAAATAGCTTTCATCAAGGTTGACAGTGACCCTGTTGCTAAATGAATAGACTCTGCTCAGTCCTTCTCTGCCGTGACCTTTGCAGTCCAAAACGATGACTTTCTCCTTCTTGAAAGACTCTTCCTTTGACTTCTGTTTGTTTTTCCTCCTTCTCAGTTCCCTTTGAGTGTCCATCTTCTTTTGCCCACTCCTTGAACTGTCAGTGTTGGAGTCTGATACTTAGCTCTTTATTTAAAGAAATGTTTTACGTTACATGAAGTTTATATACACATGAATACATGTACATATAAACATATGTGTGTTAGGAAGCGTAATGGCAAAAGGAGTTTGTGTGGCCCCACCATTCAATCTGAGAGCTTGAGATTGACCAGTATCTTTGCACACTCTCTGTGCTGAATAACCCACCCTGATATGTTCATCTTAATCCCCCAAACCTGGGGAGTTTGCAGATATGATTAAGCTGAGTCTCTCTTTTTTAAAAAAATATACTTTTATTGCTTTTAGAGAGGAAGGGAGAAGGAGAGAGAGATAGAAACTTCAGTGATGATTGAGCCCGCAGCCCAGGCATGTGCCCTTGACCAGAATCGAACTCGGGACCCTTCAGTCTGCAAGCCGACGCTCTATCCATTGAGCCAAACCAGCTAGGGCAAGCTAAATCTCTTTAGAGAGGTTATCCTGGATTATCCCATGGGCTCACGTAATCACAGTGGTTCCTCTGAGACACATGTGGGAGGAGTCAGAGGAGAGGGAAATGCCAGCATGGAAGCAGAGACCCAGAGCTGTGCCCTGTGCCTTGTGCTCAGGAATGCCAGCAGCCTCGCACAACTGGCAAAGACGAGGAGCAGGTCCTTCCTGGAGCTGCAGCAGGACCAGCCTGGCTGACACATTGATGGGAGCCCTGGAGACTGGCTTTGCAGGACCTCCGGAACTCGAAGAGACTAAATCGAGTTGTGTCAGCCCACCGACTCGGTGGTGATTTGCTACAGCAGCAATAGGAAGCTAAAGTGCTCTCTTTGTCTCTCATCATGGACCTTGACTTGAGCTGCCCCCTATTGCCACTGACACCAACTAGTGTGTGGTTCATGTGCATTGAACTCACTTCCCACTCAAGGAAGTCAGCACATATACATGGCAACTGAAAGAGTAGAAAATGTTTTTAAAAACATTTAGAAATCAGGTTAATTCTCTCATTATTCTACCTACTGATCATTTAGCACTCAACCGAAGAAACAGCAATGTGTTCCGGTGCTAGAGGGTTGGATTATTGGGAGATAGGATGCGGCTCTCCACTGGGGGTAGTGGGACTTTCTAAAGGGTTTACAAAGATAACTTTTCTATTTGCAGTTTTTGCCTAATGCTCGACTGTCGGACCTGCTCTTCATGTAAGATAGACTCTATATCCTTTTATTGAATCTTACACCCTTAGAACCAACCAGGACATCTCCTCTGGGATTTCCTCTGGCGTGTCCATCACAGCATAGCTGACGCAATTTGATGATCATCTCCTCCACCGCCACCAGTTGTCTAGGGCAGGAACCCATGGAGCATTCTCGTCTCCTCTCTCAGGCCTTCTGTCCGTTAGCCGTCCGGCCCTAGTACTCGTCTTCCTGACGCTCACCCTTACTGCTGCCGCAGCCATCTCCTCCCTAACTGGTCTCCACTGTCATCTTCATTTCTTCTCCTAAGCCTGCGGGGTGCAGCCTGACTTCTCAGTGCATAGTGCCTCCTGTCTGCTGCCCTCGTCCTCTATCGTCCCTCCTCGCACCAGTTCCCTGTGTGTCTGAGTGGTCCTGGCGCGTGCTCGCTCTCACAGTTAAGGCTCTGAGTGGATAGTTTCCTCTGCTTTCCCTTGTTTCCCGCCCCTCCCCCTCCACTTCCTTTGTTTCCTGCCCCTCCCCCTCTACTTCCTTTGTTTCCCGCCCCTCCCCCTCCACTCCCTTTGTTTCCCGCCCCTCCCCCTCCACTTCCTTTGTTTTCCTGCCCCTCCCCCTCCACTCCCTTTGTTTCCTGCCCCTCCCCCTCTACTTCCTTTGTTTCCCGCCCCTCCCCCTCCACTCCCTTTGTTTCCTGCCCCTCCCCCTCCACTCCCTTTGTTTTCCTGCCCCTCCCCCTCCACTCCCTTTGTTTCCCGCCCCTCCCCCTCCACTTCCTTTGTTTCCCGCCCCTCCCCCTCCACTCCCTTTGTTTCCTGCCCCTCCCCCTCTACTTCCTTTGTTTCCCGCCCCCCCTCCCCCTCCACTCCCTTTGTTTCCTGCCCCTCCCCCTCCACTCCCTTTGTTTTCCTGCCCCTCCCCCTCCACTCCCTTTGTTTCCCGCCCCTCCCCCCCCCACTCCCTTTGTTTCCTGCCCCTCCCCCTCCACTCCCCCTTTGTTTCCTGCCCCTCCCCCTCCACTCCCTTTGTTTCCTGCCCCTCCCCCTCCCACTTCCCTTGTTTCCCGCCCCTCCCCCCTCCACTTCCTTTGTTTCCTGCCCCTCCCCCTCCACTCCCTTTGTTTCCTGCCCCCTCCCCCTCCACTTCCCTTGTTTCCTGCCCCCCCCCCCCTCCACTCCCTTTGTTTCCTGCCCCTCCCCCTCCACTCCCTTTGTTTCCCTGCCCCTCCCCCTCCACTCCCTTGTTTCCTGCCCCTCCCCCCTCCACTTCCCTTGTTTCCTGCCCCTCCCCCTCCACTCCCTTTGTTTCCTGCCCCCCCCCTCCACTCCCTTTGTTTCCTGCCCCTCCCCCTCCACTTCCCTTGTTTCCTGCCCCTCCCCCTCCACTCCCTTTGTTTCCCCCCTCCCCCTCCACTTCCCTTGTTTCCTGCCCCTCCCCCTCCACTCCCTTTGTTTCCCGCCCCTCCCCCTCCACTCCCTTTGTTTCCCGCCCCTCCCCCTCCACTTCCTTTGTTTCCTGCCCCTCCCCCTCCACTCCCTTTGTTTTCCTGCCCCTCCCCCTCCACTCCCTTTGTTTCCCGCCCCTCCCCCTCCACTCCCTTTGTTTCCTGCCCCTCCCCCTCCACTCCCCTTGTTTCCCGCCCCTCCCCCTCCACTTCCTTTGTTTCCCCCCCTCCCCCTCCACTTCCCTGCCCCTCCCCCTCCACTTCCCTTTGTTTCCCGCCCCTCCCCCTCCACTTCCTTTTGTTTCCTGCCCCCCCCCCCCCTCCACTCCCTTTGTTTCCTGCCCCTCCCCCTCCACTCCCTTTGTTTCCTGCCCCTCCCCCCTCCACTCCCTTTGTTTCCTGCCCCTCCCCCTCCACTCCCTTTGTTTCCTGCCCCTCCCCCTCCACTTCCTTTGTTTCCCGCCCCTCCCCCCCCCCACTTCCTTTGTTTTCCTGCCCCTCCCCCTCCACTCCCTTTGTTTCCTGCCCCTCCCCCTCCACTCCCTTTGTTTCCTGCCCCTCCCCCTCCACTTCCTTTGTTTCCCGCCCCCCTCCCCCTCCACTCCCTTTGTTTCCTGCCCCTCCCCCTCCACTCCCTTTGTTCTGCCCCTCCCCCTCCACTCCCTTTGTTTCCTGCCCCTCCCCCTCCACTCCCTTTGTTTCCTGCCCCTCCCCCCTCCACTCCCTTTGTTTCCTGCCCCTCCCCCTCCACTCCCTTTGTTTCCCGCCCCTCCCCCTCCACTCCCTTTTTGTTTCCCGCCCCTCCCCCTCCACTCCCTTTGTTTCCTGCCCCTCCCCCTCCACTCCCTTTGTTTCCTGCCCCTCCCCCTCCACTCCCTTTGTTTCCTGCCCCTCCCCCTCCACTCCCTTTGTTTCCCGCCCCTCCCCCTCCACTCCCTTTGTTTCCCGCCCCTCCCCCTCCACACCCTTTGTTTCCCTGCCCCTCCCCCTCCACTCCCTTTGTCTGGTTAAGTTCAGTCAGCCTTGGGTGGCGCTTTACACATCGCTTTCTCGAAGGAGCACTAGTTGAAGTCACAGCTTCGGTTGTGATCTTGGAGCCCCCGAGCTTGCCTCTGCCAGGACTCGGGCTTCATTGTGATTGCTGTTCCCTTCTCTGTGTTTCCCACTGGACTTAAGTTCTTTGAGAGCAGGAAGTATTTCTTCTTCACCTTTGTGTTTACAGCATAACACATTGATTAGCATGCAGCTGACACACAGTAAACATCTGTGCACGCATTTGATTATGAAATAATACAGAAATTTAAAAAATATTTCATAGCATCTTCTAAGCAGGATAGCATTTGAGATACTGGTTTTAAATGTAGCTGTCATGCACAGTGGTGTTACAGATCACTGAAAAGTGATGACTTTTACAGTTTTATTGATGCGCCCGCTTCTTCCTTATCCTATATAATAAAAAGGTAATATGCAAATTAACCATCACAAGATGGCTGTGCCCACAGTGGAGGCGGGGTTCCCATAACGAGCAATCAGCAGGGACCTGAGGCTGCATGGAGCCGGGCCAGGGTGGGGGACCTGAGGCTGCACCTTGACTGGCCTTGACTGGGGACCTCAGGCCGAGCCCCCTGCCTAGCGGGGCTTGACAGGGTACCTTAGGCCGCACCCCCCGCCTGGGGCGAGGCTTGATGGGGGACCTCAGGTCACACCCTTCGCCCCGGGTGGGGGGACCTGAGGCTGTGCCCCCCCACCCGGCGGGGCTTGACGGGGTACCTGAGGCTGCGCCCCCCGCCTGGCAGGGCTTGACGGGGGTGGGGCCAGCCGGGTCTGGATCTTGCCCAATGCGGGTGGGGCTGGCCGGGTCTGGGTCTCGCACAATTTTGAGGCGCGCACGGGTGGGCGGGGACTTGACTCTGGGTCCTGCGGCGTGCCCCAGACTCTGACAGGAGGGAGATTTTCATATACATTTTACTAATCTTCTTTCATCTCTGACACTTCTATTATAGAGAAAGGGCAAATAGCAATACTAAAATATTTCCTCTAATTAATCCCCTTTTAATGTGCACGAATTTTGTGCACCGGGCCATTAGAGTTGAGTAATAGTGTTGGTGACTATCTTAAGGCAGTGTTTATTAAACAGAAAGCTTTTTGTGTGATCTGGGATTTTACTAGAATTTAATGTTTTCCATCAAAAAAAATAATGGGAAAGATGGAAAGGTATTGCAAATTTAAGTAATTACCAGTAGTAAAGTAATTTTTTTCTCTTTACTAGATAGCTGTGTAGCTATTGTACTACAGATATTGGAATGGCAGAGTGCTTGATATACAGAATAAACTCTGACTTTTGAGATTGAGGATTAACATTCTGCTGCTATAGTCCACATTAAACAAATGAAATGGTTTTACTTAATTAGTTAAATTTGTTCCGTTTTATTTATGTCTATTAGAGATAAAAGCAAATACAAAATGGAATCTATTAAGATTTAAGGCATTTGGAATATTGTAGATATTGTTAACTTTTACCATTTTGTTTAATTTACTGGGAGGGAGTTGGGAAGAGGCAAAATAAGCATTGGTGGGAAAATAAGCTTTTTAAAATAAATAAATGAATAAAGAATTCATGACTTTTCAACCAAAATCTAAATTACTGGTTTTGTGGTGTTATACCTCATTTAAAAATGAGCTATAAACATGTTTGTCAAGACTGTACCACATATAATAGGCACTAAACGTGTGAATTAATATGCAAATGTTTTTTAATTCCCTTCTCAATCCTGTAATATTGGATGCTCAATAGAAACAAAGTAACTGGGCAAGCACAGTCGACATTAGGGAAGTTTCCCCTGACAGTCCTGCCACGTCCCTCCACCCTTCCGTCCCCCAGTGCACAGTTGCTCTTCCCTGCATAGCAAAGTACCTGCTATGTATCTTTTTCATAGAAATTACCACCAGCATTCACGGCAGTGACATTGGAATTATTGCTTATATGTTTGCTTTCCCCCAGTAAAATCTTCAAAGCCAGCTCCTGGGTGTGGCATTATGCAGAAGATGTAGTAGATGTCTTAATAGATGTTTGATGAATTGGGACTGGGAATTAGAATCTTGGTATACATTCTCAATATATATGATCAGCTGAGTTCACCGGGGCTCTTTGAACATAGGTACACTATTTTTTAGTCAATAAGTATTAACTCTTCCAGGTCTTGCAAACTTCTCTTCAAAGAGTATTTTATTGACTGGATTATTCATCAGCATAGCCAAAATACCTTAAGAAGAAAACATCTTCTTTAGGTACAGCATAGTAATTATAGTTAATAATTCTGTATTGCATATTGCTAAGAGAGTACATCTTAAAAGTTCTCATCACAAGAAAAATATTGTAATTGTATGGTGACAGGTGGTAACTAGACTTATTGTGGTGCTCTTTTCACAATAGTTGCAAGTGTAGCATCGTTATCTTAGACACTTGAAATTAATATACTGTTATATATCAATTATACTTTAATTTCTAAAAAATCTTTAGATGAATATATTTTTAAAAGGTGAAATGTTTTGGAAAGCCAATGGAAAAAGTACTGGGTTCATGTCTCATTGTCTTGTATTAGTTTTGTGATTGAAATCAAATTGCATATGTAATTCTGACAATACATACTGAAAAGTTGTAAAATTAGGTGTTTTACTTGGTGGGAACTTTAATTACTCTGTTCAGGTTAGTAGTCGACAATTTTATGACTGTATTTGGATAAATCTTATGTTTTTCTTAAATGGTATGAAGGGCTGTAAAACTTAATTAATAAGCAGGCTACTTTCTTCATTAAGCTAACTACTGGAAGGGTAGTTTGTGTGTCTTTGCATTTATGTGGCCTTTTGTGCACTTGTCTGTATATATTTTGTTTTGTTACATTTATGAGGTTTTAAAGTCTAGATTGCATTTTATACTTATTTTTAAAATTCTTTTTGAATTTTATTTAATTTGTTTAAATCCTATTTAAACAATTTTTAAAAGATTATTTAAATAAATTAATAGGTCTCCAGTTTATACAGATGAATTATTTTTTAAAAACACCGTATTTCAAAGGGACACTGCTTTGCTAACTAGATTTATTACGAAATCTTTCCTTGATTTATGTCTTATTTAAAAAAATAATTGCCCTAAAGTAGGTCATAGGTAACAGACATCTACTGTAGCTATTTAGGGAAATGAATTATTGTTTGGTTATTTTTAATCTGAACTTTTTTTTTTTTTGTAGTTGAATCCATATCTTAGAATTGGGATCAATTTTTGGGTTAAACTAATAAATACTTAAGACATCTAAGTGGAATCTAATTGTTAGTTTGACAACATTACTTTCTCCAAAATGGTAATAATGATTGGTAATAATTTTACCTGGAGTATATCAGGAACAGTGCTAGTAGCTCATCATTTATATCTCATTTAATCTCAGTAGCTTCATGAGGTGATACCTTGGCAAACTATAAAGGTAGGTGATCAATTTTGATGAGAGGCATGGTCTGTGGTCAAGTCAGTGAGCAGGGGTGTCCATGACCAGGCGGCTCACAGGCCCTGTGAGGGGAATAGCGTTTCATTAATGGTAAACAGCAGCGGGAGGCAGATGGCAGGACTGGTCAGGCCAGGCCACACTGTCTTCCTTGCAGTGGGAGATCACAGGCCCAAGTGGAGCTTAGCCCTGGAGTGCTGTTCTGGAAGGCCAGCAGCTGAGCTTGCTCAATTGTAACCTTGTTCAGTGGTGCCCTGCAGTTTTTCAGATTCCGCTCATTCTATCGAGGAAAATAATTCAGTCTTGATTTATGCCAATAAGCCTTTATGATTCGGATTTTGATGGAGATATTTGAAATTCATGTCCGAAAGTCGCCTCTTCTGGAGAGGTAGCTAACCGCCCCAAGGGTGTGGATGAAATGACTTATACACGTTATATTTTCTTTCTTACTTCAACAGCCGGACTAGCTGACATTTATTGAGCCTTGACCAAGTGCCAAGTACTTGCTAAAGCTTTATCTCATTTAATCCTCATAGTAACTATATGCAGTGAGTAAAAATACGATCAGTGTTACTTTTCAGTGTAATACTTTGAATAAAAAATACAGCATAGAGTCTCATGTATATAAATTATATGCACAGATCTTCCTCTCATCTTTGACCCATCTGCTCATTCACCACTGCTCTCCCCACCCCGCAAGAAATCACTGCAACTAGTTTCTTACACTTGGAGTTTGTCTTTGTATGTTCAAGCAAATACATTCTTATGCTTTTCCATTTTCTACAAATGAAACATATTAATCATCATACTTTTCAGTTTGCTTTTAATTTTACAATGTCTTATTAAAATCTTTACACCTGGAAAAAAGAGTACAATGAATTTGTAAACCCACCACCATCTAGATTTGACATTGTTAATATTTTGTTGGTTTTTGCCTTTATGCATTATATGTGTAATAGAGAAGCAAAATGTATGTATCTGAGTATATATGCATATATATGCATGATATATATGAGCAAATTGCACATATAAAAAGCAAATGATAAATATGGTACTTGCTCCCTAAATACTTTCCTTTTTTGAGATCAATTACTCAGCCAATGCGGGTTTTAAGGAGAGCAGTGGCATGCTTGTCTGTAATTACTTGGCATGTGGAAGAGAGGCCATTCAGGTGACTGTTACCGTAGTCCGGGGAAGAGGGATTGACAGAAGCAGAGTGAGCTGGGGGGCTCGGGGCCGGCGGGGGAAGTTTGGGGGTTGGGAGCACTTTGTGGTTAATTGGACAGAACAAGGAAAGGTGGCTGTTCACATTTTCTTAGAGAAAATCTGGAAAAGAAGTGTTTATTAGTTCATGTTTTGTAGGGTTCCTTTTCCTCTCTTGCCACTAAACGAACTGGTCCTGCATGTTACTGGAAAGAAAGAAATGAACACTCCATGCCAATTACTTAACCTGCTACTTAACTCCACCAGTCATTCTGGGACGGATTATTATCCTTCTTTATGCAGACGAGGAAATTGAAGTGCAGTGTTGTGAAGTAATTTGTTCAAGATCACATTGCTCCTAAGTGGCAGATCCGGAATTTTAACATGGGTTGACTGACTCTGCAGTTACTGTGACCATTTTTCCAAATTGTTTCATGAAGTTTAAAAAAAATCTATGTATGTTGGTGATTTTTTTTCTTCTAAATATATTTTTTAATCATGTAATCGCGTCAGCCTTTAAAAAACAGTATGCCCCTGAGTGCTAGATTTATTTGCCCATGGACAGATACTCATTTTTAAGTTGAAGAACAAATACCTATCAGCTAGCTTCCTCTTTGATGTAACATTGCTAGATGGTGAATGCTGGTCTGTCCAACTCTCATGTTCTATAAATTCACCATTGTTTTTGTGATAAAATTTATTGTTTATTTCATTTTAAATATATTTATGATATAAACATGATTCCAGTGGTTTTTATGGCAGTTAGAAGTTTTAAAGCAAAAGATTCTAAACTGAAGCAAATAAGCAACAAGTTGGGATAATTCAAAGTGAAGATGAATGAAGATAAAATGCATAGTCTTTAAAAAAAATTAGGGAAGCTGTCCAAGATGAAACAGTAGCATTAAGCTGATATGAAGCAAATTACCTAATGGATTTTGACACATTCTAACCTTTGAAGGCATAAGAAAGTAAATTATGTTGCTCTTAAAGACCAAAAATGTGGCTTTTTAATAGTGACATCTTGATTCACTTGAAAGTAGTAAACTCTCAATCTCTAATACTCCCAACCTCACATAGTCAATGTGAAACAGACATTGTACAACTTAAGCTCTCATATGGCGTTCCCTAGGAAAAAGTACATGGATAGAGAATTGCATAACAAGCTTTATCAGTCAGGATACAAACCCCAAAATTCCTGTGGCTTAAAATAACAAAAATTCATTTCTTGTTCATGCTGCTTGTCCCTTGCTGCGAGCGCCACCACTCCATTTGCCTCACTTGAGGCCCGGGCTAACCACTGTGGGTTACTGGGACAGAGGAAAAACAATAGGTAATTATGCAGTGACTTTTAACACTTCTGCTAGTGTCACATGCCCACAGCAGGCTGGAGAGAGAGCAGGGGAAGTAATCTCACCGTATGCGCGGTGGGCGAGCTGGAAGGTTGGTGCACAGCCCTCGTGTCCACCACACCTTTTGGGAGCACAGAGACTGTGAGGCAGTGGAATCATTTTTAACAGGAGGCCGAGTACCTCTGGAGTGATCCCACATGATTACATTAAAGATACTGATTCTGAAAGGGGGACTGACAGAGAACTTCCTTATTTGACCAGGGGAGTAGACTGGTTCATGTGGGCTTGCTTTTCCTTTTGTTTTGTACATTACATTTTTATAATATATTAACGGTTTGTTCTTTGTGCTTATTTGTAACATAAATAAATCTATTAGTGAAAATTCAAAATTCTCAACTATTTTTGTGTAAAACGTGTTAAATAATGGTGCAAATGAAAAAATCTTGTAATTGCTATTAAAATAGATAATAAAGTATCACCTATTTTGTATTACATACACATGCACTAGAAGTTCTTAAAAAGTGTATGATTTGGGAAAATATGCTACATGAGTACAAATAATCATATTGAAGTTTAACACCTTCAATTTGGTCTTCTAAAAGTTTATGAAGAGTGATATACATACACACACAGAATACTTCTACATACATACATGAATAGGCTTTCGCTAAGCAAAGTTATAAATCTTTTTCATCTTTGACAAACTTTTGTGTGTTCCTCTTTATTGGTGGTGTATACCAGGGCTTAACAGTTTCTTCACAAGGCATATTGTTTTTAATTTTATTTGTAAGGTAAACATAATAAAAAATTTACCATTTTAATCATTTTGAAGTGTAGTTCAGTACAGTAACATTAAGTATGTTCATATTATTGTGCAACCATTACCACTGTATATTTTCAGCACTTTTTTTCATCTTCCAAAATTGAACCTCTGTATCTGTTAAATAATAGATCTCTGTTATCCTGTCCACCCAGCATTCTACTTTCTGTCTCCATGAACTTGACCAGTCTAGGTACTTCATATTTGTGTGTGTAGAATTGCTGTATGTGTGTGCTGTAATTTTTATTTGGACTTTTCTAACATATGCATTTAATGCCATAAATTTCTAAATGCTACATTTGCTGTATCTCACACATTTTTTAAAAGTTGTGTTTTTATTTTCATTTAGTTCAAAATATTTTTAAATTTCTCTTGAGGCTTCTTCTTTGACTCATAAGTTATTGAGAAGTGTGTTTTTTAATCTCCAAGTAGTTGGGAACCTTCCAGTTTCTGTTACTGATTTCTAGCTTATTTCCACTGCTGACTGGGAGCATGCATTGTTGGATTTCTATTCTTTTAATTTGTTAAGATGCATTTTATAGCCCAGAATGTGGTAAGTGTTCCATGTGAGCTTGAGAAGAATATGTATTCTGCTGTTGTTGGATGAGGTATTCCATAAATGTCAATTAAATCCGGTTAATTGATGGGCTGTTCAGTTCAGCTATGTCCTTACTGATGTTCTGCCTGCTGGCTCTGTCAGTTGCTGTTAGAAGAGTGTGCAGTCTCCAGCTCCAGTGATGGATTTGTTTGTTTCTCCTTGCACAGAGTTCTTTCAGTTTTTGACTCACATATTTTAACATTCTCTTGTTTGGCTCGTGTACCTCAAGGATTGTTCATGTCTTCTTGGAAAATTGACCCTTTATCTTGATGTAACGCTGCTCTTTATTCCTAGTAATTTTTTTGTTGGTTTGAAGTTCTCTTTGAGAATGATATAACTACTGCAGTAAGATTTAATTACTGTTAGCATGGTCTCTATTTCTCTCTCTCTTTACTTTTAATCTGTCTGTCTTTCTATTTAAAATGGGATTCTTTTAGGCAACATATAGTTGGGTCCTGATTTTCTTTTTTAATCCACTTTGACACATTCTCTTTCAGTTAGTTTATTTAGACCATTGTCATTTAAAGTGATCATTGATGTAATTGGTATTAATATCTGCCATGTTTATATATATGCTGTTCTCCCTTTTTTGGGTAATTTCTGTCTTGGTTTCTAAGAGTTCTTTATATACTCTAGATATTAGTCTTTTATCTGCTAGCGCGTTATACTTATTACCTCTGATATTTCCTTATTTAGTTATAGTGCCTTTTGTTGTCCAGAAGTTTTTTTTCTTTTGCATTTTGTGGGTATTATTTCTTATTAAGAAAACTCTTCATCCTAAAACTTATAAAGAATCCTATTTTATTCCAGTAATTTACATACACAACACATTGTGTTTGTGCATCTGTCAATCCATGTAGAAGTCTTTGGTATCTGATGTAAATATTTTTTGAGGTTCAAACATTTTTCTTCCATGAAATAGCCATTTGTCTCAATTATTTCTTGAATAGTCTAGCCTTTCACCACTGATTTGAAACTGTAATTTTATTATATACTAATGTACAGATCTATAGAATCTGACCTATCCTATTTATTTGATTTGTATTCTGACCTGTACTACTTATTTGACCTGTGTATTTGTGCCTATGCTAATACCATATTTTAATTACTGTATCATATTAGCTGGCAAGGCAAATCTTACCTTATAGTTGTTCACATTTTTTTGGTTATTTTTGTGAATTTTTTCTTCCCTATGATAATTATTTTATAAAAATTTTATTGGAATTTTTGTTATTATAATTAATTTGTAGATTAATAATTGACATCTTTGTGGTAAATTTGCTTCCAGTTATTTAGAAGACATGCCAAAGAACAAGCAACTCAGTTCCTTCAGGCATTCCAAACCAGGATAGCTCAGTAATTTAGCCGTTAGTAAGTGTGAACTTGTCATATGCTTGCTGTGTTTTGTAATATAGTTACTGTCATCACCAGGACACTTATATTCCTCAATCCCTTTATATTCACCTTATTTCTGTTTATTTTGATAACCTAGTGCTATAAACTTGGATGTGTTTTTCTCTCCTTTACTTGACATTTTCCATCATGCCCTCCAGTTTCTGTGTTACCACCCTCGGAAACCTTGCCCACATTCTCCTTCTTATTACTCCTCAATATCATTTCAAAGTCTGGTATGTGAGCATAATTACCCTTATCCTCTTGCACAAATTTTTCCTTCATTTGTTGGATGACTCTCAAAGGATTGGTTTACGTTTTGGCTTGGGTTGTGTCCAGAGGCACAGTTGCTGTTAGGTCCTGCTGCAAGTCCACCTGGCTCGGAAGAATGGGGAAAGGACATCTCTGAGCAGGAGGTTTTTGCTTTTCACTGACTTGACCAGTTGGACATTGAAAGTGATTAAGTGCTGTGCATAAAGATGAGAAATTATTGTGATAAGTTTATTTGTGAATAGATTATAAAGTATCTTCAGTTATTTCCATTGAACTTAAGTAATTGTAGGATCTCTTTCTTTCCCTTTACTTCACATTATTTCTAGAACATTAAAATAGATTCTTGATCCCTCATCTTTATTTTTCCATTAACAGTTACTTCTTTCTTGCTTCTCTCTACTGAGTAAAATATGTTGAAGACAATTTAAATTTTCTCTGTTGTTTTAAGATATTAAAAAGCTTCAAGATCAATTTGAAGATGCTTGACCCAGGAATCAAATATTTTTTTATTGATTTTAGAGAGAGAGAAGAAGGGAGAAGGAAAGAGAAACATTGATGAGATAGAAACATCGATTGGCTGCCTCCTGCATGCCCCTTACCAGGGATGGAGCCTGCAAACTGGGCATGTGCCCTGACTGGGAATTAAACCTTGGACCTTTTGGTGCATGGATCGGTGCTCAACCAACTGAGCCACGCTGGCCAGGGCAATATTAACATTTTTTAAAACCTTTTATTTATTGATTTTATGGAGAGAGGAAGAGTGGTAGGGAAAGAAAGAAAGGGATTTGTTGTTCTATTATTTTAAAAAAATATTTGTGTGTTTTTTAAAATAATTTTTATTTATTTATTTTTAATTTTTTATTGGTTGATTAATTTTAGGGAAAGGGAGAAAGAGAGAAACATCAATTTGTTGTTCCACTTATTTATGCATTCATTGGTTGATTCTTGCATGTGCCCTGACCAGAGATCAAACCCACAATCTTGCCCTATAGGATGATGCTCTAACTGAGCTACCCGGCCAGGGCCCTATGTATCAACATATTTTAAGCCTGAGATAATTATTGTGACATAGAGACTACATATATATTATATTTTATTATTTCAGTTAGAACTTTTAGTAATATTTTCTTACGGTTTAGTATGGAACTGAACACTTGCTGATTTAATGTGAATTTGGGTTCATTCATCTACCTAATAAAATAGTAACATGCTAATTGACTGTACCTTCGTGACGCCCACCAGCCAATCAGGAGTGAGTATGCAAATTAACCCAACAAAGATGGCGGGCTAATTTGCATACACAGGCACTGAGCAGCTGGGGATGAGGCAGGACGCTTGCGTCATCGCCACAGTGATGACACAGGCATTCCGCACCACCCCAGCTGCTCCGGGCCTCTGGGCAGAAAGGCGGCTCTGGGTCGGAGGGGAAAGGTGGCTCTGGCCAGAGCGAAGGCGCTGCCAGCAGCCAGGGGAAGGAAGGCCCATTCTTGCATGAATCTTCATGCATCGGGCTTCTAGTTTTTCAATAAATTGACAGCAAACATAATTGGCTTTAATGAAAAGGCTGAGGGTTAATTGATTTCTTAATTTCTTAGGATTAAGAATTTTACTTGTCGCCGAAAACCGGTTTGGCTCAGTGGATAGAGTGTCGGCCTGCGGACTCAAGGGTCCCGGGTTCGATTCCGGTCAAGGGCATGTACCTTGGTTGCGGACACATCCCCAGTAGGGGGTGTGCAAGAGGCAGCTGATCGATGTTTCTCTCTCATCGATGTTTCTAACTCTCTATCCCTCTCTCTTCCTCTCTGTAAAAAATCAATAAAATATATTTAAAAAAAAAAAAAAAAGAATTTTACTTGTCTAGAAGCCCAGCCAATCATTTCTGGTCCTTTGAAGTTACTGGTTCAGTTTCAATGTTTATAAAGCCATATTCAAATATTTATAGGGATGTTTTTGCTACCTATCATTAGACACAGACTACCCCAATACTCACCTACTTAAAACAACAGCAACCATTTGTTTTGCTCACAAATTGGCAACCTGGGCAGGGTTTGGCAGGGAAGCTTATCTCTGCCCCATGTGGTGTCCCTGGATGGCATAGCTTGGGCAGTGACCCACCAGTTCACTCACAGCTGGCCAGGGGTTGTGCTGCTTATTCCTCTGCAGTAGGCCTCTCTGCGGCCAGTGGGTACCCTCCTAATACCGTGGCTGGTTCACGCGGATGCATATCCCAGGAAACAGTGTTCTAAGAGATAGGAAGTGGAAACTGCTAGTTTTTTTAAGGCCTGAGCCTGGAATCACGCATCGGCTCACTTTTGTATTATATGGATTGAGCAGTCACAGAGGTCAGATTTTAGGAACAGGGAACATAGAACTCTAGCTCTTGATAGAAGGGAGGAATGTAAACAATTTTGGAGCCATGCTTTCAAACTGCTATCATGATAGGGGAATATTGCTATTCTTAGTTGATAAGGTTAATTTGCTTCAAAGGGAGAATAGAGTTGAAACTTGGAGACAGTGATATTATTTCTATTCAGATATTATTTTCCAGCACAAACGTGTTTTTTCACCATTAAGACTTCTTGAAGTATTAAAAACAGTATTTGTAAGATGTATGTGAGAAAAACTAGAAAACTCTGGTGAAAGAATAAGAAAAGACTAATGAATGCATATGGATAGAAAGACGCGATATTCTTAAGATGTCAGTTCTTTTAGCTTGATCTATAGACTCAGGAGCAACCATTGTCAGAACCTCAGCAAGTACTCTGTAGATATTAAGAAACTTATTCTAAGTTTATATAGAAAGTCAAATGATACCAAATATGGCATGTAATAGTGAAGAAGAACTACAAAGTCAGAGGAATGGCACTAACTTCAGTATTCAGTGCAGAGCCACAGTGATCAGGACAGTGTGGGATGAGTGAAGG
The DNA here is from genome assembly GCA_025583905.1 of Ia io. NCBI lineage: Eukaryota > Metazoa > Chordata > Mammalia > Chiroptera > Vespertilionidae > Ia > Ia io. The sequence goes on along the minus strand of JAJQQW010000010.1, from coordinate 1,777,874 downwards.
AACACAGGTCAGTGGGCAGAATTGGTAGCCCAGAAATAGACTCTTAAATATAGACAACTGATGTTTGGGAAAGGAGCAAAAGCAATCCAGTGGAGGAGAGACACTACGTGGAACTGGGACTTAGCCACATGCCGAAAATGAATCTACACACTGGCCTCGCGCCTCCACAAAAATGAACTCAAAATGGATCCTAGGCCTAAATGTAAGAAACAAAACCACCAAACTTCTGGAAGATAACATAAGAGAAAATATAGGTGACTGATTTGCTGCTGAGTTTTTAGCTACAACACCAATTGCACGATCCATGAAAGAAAAAATTAGGTGAGTTGGACTTCATTGAAACTATAAATTTCTCCTCAGTGAAAGGCACTTTAAGAAAGTGAAAAGACCTGCAGAGAGAATGTTTGTCCAACATATATCTGATAAAGTTATCTATTCACAATATACAAAGAACTCTTAAAATTCAACAATAAGAAAACAAATGACTTAATTAAAAAATAGGCAGAAGGTCTGAACAAACATCTCACCCAAGAAGATATGTGGATGGCAAATAAGCATATGAAAAGATACCTCAACATATGTCATCAGGGAACTGGAAATTAAAACAACACTGAGATGCCACTACACACCTATTAAAATAGGTAAAATCCCAAACAGTGACAGCACCAAACACTGGCAAGAATGAAGTGACCTGTAAGTCTTTTTTTAAAATATATATTGATTTTTTTTTTTATTTTTTTTTTTTAGAGATAGAGGAAGGGTGAGGGATAGAGAGGTAGAAACATCGAAGAGAGAGAAACATCGATTGGCTGCCTTGTGCACGTCCCATACCGGGTATCGAACCCACAATCTGGGCATGTGCCTAACTGGGAATCCAGCCGGTGACCTCTTGGTTCATGGGCCACCGGCCGGGCCCGACCAGTAAGTCTTATTCATGCTGGTGGGAATGCAAAATGTACAACTACTTTTGAAGACAGTTTGCCAGTTTCTTACAAAGCTAAAGTCTTTTTTTTCCTTTTTATTGAATTTATTGGGGTGACACTGGTTAACAAAATTATGCAGGTTTCAGGTGCACAGCTCCACAACACATCATCTGTACACTGCATTGTTGTTCACCATCCAAGCTAAGTCTCCTCCATCACCATTTATTCCCCCATACTCTCCTCCACCTTCCCCCACTCCCCCTCCCCCAGCAATCACCATTCTGTTATCAATGTCCATGAGTTTTCTCTCTTTTTTTCTTTTTTGCTCAATCCCTGCACCCCCCAACCTCCCCCCCAACAGCTGTCAGCCTGCTCTCTATCTCTGAGTCTGTCTCTGTTTTGCTTGTTAGTTCATTTTGTTCATTAGAACATACAGTCCAGCAATTGTGTTCTTAGGGATTTGCCCAAATGAGTTACAAAAACCTGTGCCTAAGTGCCTTTAGCAGAAACAACCCAAATGTCCATCAGCAGATGACTGGATAAACAAATGTGGTATATATGTTTTTTCAAGTTTTAACTCCTTAGATATTTAAAGAAAAACAGATTATGAGTTTAGAAATTATTATGTAGCATTTCCATAGGGGATTATTAAACTAGAATTATACTCAATTCCGTTTATTAGAATCACACTCATCACTAGATGAAACTTTAGAGCAACCAGTTCTCATTTACAAATTTACAAAGAGTGAAACAGATGCAGAGAGGTTAAGTGATTTGCTCATAGATGCAACTAGTAAATAATAAAACAAGTTAGAAATAAGATCTCTTGATATCCGTATCATTTTCTTACAGGAAACTTGACAGAAAAAGTAAATATAATAAATGGCTTGTACACTGTAATAATGATAATTGATCATAACAATCATAGCCCTGAAGGGGTTTATAAGAGACCTGGCAATGTGAACAGGCCAGCTAACAAAACAAATGAGTGGACAGAGAGGTAAACTACTGAGGCAAATAAAATTTCTGAGTTTCTAAAAAATGGGAACTAAATAGCAAAGTGAAATTACCGTTTGTTTACTAATGACTGCAGATTAGTCATCCCTACATGTACACTTAACTTTCTAGTGTTACGATACATTGCCCAGTAAAATATGATTACTAACATTTTGGCAATGTTTGCTTTTGGCTATTGTGAGTAATGCTGCAATGAAATTGGTGCACAAATATCTGTTTGAGTGCTGCTTTCAATTCTTTTGGGTATATACTCAGAAGTGGAATTGCTGGATATTATGGTAATCCTGTTTAATTTTTTAAAGAACTGCCATACTGTTTTTTATGGCAACTGCATGATTTTATGTCCCCACCAGTAACATACAAAGCTTTCAGTTTCTCCATATCCCACCAACACTTTTTTTTTTTTATAACCATCCTAATATGTGAAGTAGTATCTCACTGTGGTTTTGATTTGCATTTCCCTAGTGCTTAGTACTGTTGATCATGTCTTCCTGAATTTATTGGCTATTTGTAGGTTTTTGGATAAATGTCAATTCAAGTATTCTTCCCATTTTTAATTGGGTGCTTTGCTTTTTGTTGTTGTTTGATTCTCTCTTTTGAAACCTAAGAATTATCCCTGCTTACTGATTTGTAGAAGCTCGTACCTATTTTGGATATTGAGCCTATACTTTCTTATTTTGAAAATATTTTCTTGTTATGTTTTATTCTTCATTTACGGCACCTGTGGTTTAGAAGTTTTTATTTAGTAGCTTCTGTCATTTTTTTTCCTTTATACTTTCTGGGTTTTGTATCTTGCTTAATAATGTTTTTATACTCTAAATTATTAAAAATATTGCCTTTACTCCTACCATTTCATTGATGAGACTTTTTACAGGCTAATCAGCAAGTAGATATTTGCTATATAATTCACATTTAATTTGACTTTAACCATAGGTTATATTTTGTAGGTATAACAAATTCAATGCTGTGTTCATAATGAACTCTGGATCCTTGCTGCTACCTTTAACTATCTACAATTGGAGGAAAATGTTTTCCCACATCTGAGATTTGATTTTTTAAAAATAATTGCTGTCTCTGTGTTTAGGGATTAGTGACCTAAATGACCCCCCCCCCCCCCTTGTCATACATAAATTCATATATGTATGCACATATTGTGTGTGCTTTTTTACTTAGGCAGTTTTTTCCTGAAATAAATTATGTGAATATATTGATTCAAATAATAAAAATCCTTATATGTGCTCTCTTTGCAATCTAGCCTATCTTAAAAGGTGTTTTTTCTTATAAAAAGTTTTAATTGTGACATTTAATTCTTTCTGCTAGGATTACTTTATTTAACATCTTTCATCTTTTATTTATTGTGTTACCTTATAAATACAGTCTGATAAAATATGAGAATATTTTGTCTCTGTCTTTATTTGTAATAGCTGTCTATTTATAGTAAATGATATAATAGCTTTATTTTATGATTAGTTGGACATTAATTTAAAATTATGAAAAATATCTATAAGGTACATATACTTTTTAAAAATATATATTTTTATTGATTTCAGAGAGGAAAGGAGGAGAGAGATAGAAACATCCTATCTAATAAAAGAGTAATATGCAAATTTACCATCACTCCAACACACAAGATGGCTGCCCCCATGTGGACACAAGATGGCCACCACAAGAAGGCTGGCAGAGGAGGGCAGTTGTGGGCGATCAGGCCAGCAGAAGAGGGCAGTTGGGAGGGACCAAGCCTGCAAGGGAGGGCAGTTAGGGGTGACCAGGCCGGCAGAGGAGGAAAGTTGGGGGCGACTGGGCCTGCAGGGGAGGGCAGTTAAGGGTGACCAGGCCTGCAGGGGAGGGCAGTTAGGGGTGACCAGGTCTGTAGGGGAGGGCAGTTAGGGGCAAACAGGCTGGCAGGGGAGCAGTTAGGCATCAATCAGGCTGGCAGGGGAGTGGTTAGGGGGTGATCAGGCAGAAGCAGTTAGGGGCAATCAGGAAGGCAGGAAGGCAGGCAGGTGAGCAGTTGGGAGCCAGCAGCCCTGGATTGTGAGAGGGATGTAGGATCGGGCCTAAACGGGCAGTCGGACATCCATCAAGGGGTCCCAGATTGGAGAGGGTGCAGGCTGGACTGAGGGACACACACCCCCCGTGCACAAATTTCGTGCACCGGGCTTCTAGTCAATGATAAGAGAGAATCACTGATTGGCTGCCTTCTGAATGCCCCACATTGGGGATCAAGCCCGCAACCCAGGCATGTGCCCTGACCAGGAATCAAACTGTGACCTCCTGGTTCATAGGTCGACACTCAACTAATGGGGGAGGAAAAGGATGTTGGTGACCTCTTCTCTTTCTATTCCTTCTCTTTTATAAGACAGTATTGTTCAAGCAGCTTGCCTCTGTAATATTTGTCTGCCTCTCTTGTCCCAGTACATGGATCCTTTTTTAATTTAAAATCTTGCACTGCAGGTCATTGAGCACTTCCACATGGAGGTTGGCACAGGACCAGACTCGAGACGCGCAACTCATAACAGTTGACGAAAAATTGGTAAGAATTTTTTTATATACACTGCTAGGATTCTGCCTTCAGGGTTTTTATTGTACAGTAGATTTTAAGAGGGGTGTTTTATGGAAAGTGATGTGAATTTGTCTAGAGTGTATGTAAATTTACTTTAAGAAATATTTGTCACAAAAAGATAAAGATAATTTATGTTAAGCATTATACACAAATATTAAGTCATACAAATATTGAGAAATTAAAATTACAAAAGGCTTCCTTTTTTTTGGTGTTTATAAGTAGCAATTAGAACATTTTTTATTTTTATAATGCATGCATTATTTTTTATTTTCTCAGTTATACTATTTAATTAAGTTGTAAGGTACCAATACTATTTAAAATTAAGTATATTGAGTTTTTCTGGAATCAGTTTTTGTGTGTATGCATCCAATTTCACATTACACATGAGAGATTACAACTAGCAACAAATAAATAATGTTTTTCACAACAGATAGAATTTTGGTAACCATGACATAAAATTTTTCAATGTGTGGTGGCATTTTAGATTCAGCTTGTTATTGATGCTTATATTATATAACATACATTTTGTAAATGTAAGATTTCCAGTTAAAATGTGTAGTCGTATTTTCATTTTTATCTGGCTTACCATTACCAAATATATGGGTGTGTTTCTTAACTACTCCCTTTCTAATTGTTGTATATTCTTTTATTGCTCAATTTTGAGCCTATGAGCATAATTTAAATAATAGGTCACACTTAGGTTTCTATTTGTACCATTAAAGATCTAAATAGGGAAATAAATAGATAAGGAAAAAGTAAGGAAACACCTAAATATCTTATGTTTAAGGCTGGTTGATTTGAACTTTAAAGCCAAAGGATAACCAAAATAGTTTATTAAAATGCTGCTTTTGTCATCCTCTTCTGAAAAATCTTACGGTGCTAAGATTTTGACCTAAGATGAGTGAACATTAAAATCCTGACATGGTCTGAGGTCTTCCTCTCCAAGTTTATCTCATACCACTCTCTCGCTCCCCTTTGCTGCAGTTACTCTGTGCCTGGGACTTGCTGTTCTGTTTTCTGCTTCAGGGCATTTAGATTCCAGTTCACTCTGCCCAGCTGCTGGTACCAATCCCCCCGCTTTTCACTCAGTACCATGTACTATGCTTCAAATGTCCATCACCTAGCATGTGCTTCCTCAGGTGTAAACGAATTGAGGCAGGTATGTCAGAGAAGGAGGACTTACATGTGCCATGTGTCCATTAATGAATGAGGATACTATTTTAATGTTTCTACTGCATCTCTTTTAAGCCCCAAGAGATTACCTTCTTGTTCCAGTGTTATGGGCTTTACTCTCTATAAGATTTTCACAGTTTATGAGTAATGCTTCTAAGTTCTGTTCTCTCTAGTTTGAAGATGCATAGGTCAGAACAGACACCGCTAGAGGTCAGAACAGAGGTCAGAACAGACACCACTCTGTTGCTCTAGACAACACACCAGGAGCTGTGGACTGCTTTGAGTGTTGTGTTTTTAATTGTCTCACAAATCAGTTGCATACTTTTAATGAATTTTGTTGCCCTGTGTAGATTTTCTCCAGCTTTGTTATGTCTTTCTTGAAGTGTGTGCTAGTCAAAATGTAGGTTTGATATTCCAGCTAAAGTCAATTGAGGTCTTATATGTAATTATTCATAGTTATTGAGGTAATATTTAATATGGATAGCTGAAACCCATAGCCATTCATTTATGTTTATATTAAAACAAAGGTATTAAATAATCACATAGGTAACAGTGCTAATAAGGGTTTCGGCTCTTCTTGTTCCTACATACTACCAGATGGAGGCTTCAGTTAGTAGCGTAATGACAAGACCAGTGGCTGGAGGGACTTATAGCAATTTTGAGCAAGTGGAATTGATTAGATTTGCATTTTGGGAAAAAAAAGATTCTAAAAATACATACCAGTATTAATGATGAAAATATTTCAAAAGGTGACATAAAAGAAGATGTGGAAACCGCATTTTAATGTCATTATTCTATACTATAAACCAGGGGTCCTCAAACTTTTTAAACAGGGGGCCAGTTCACTGTCCCTCAGACAGTTGGAGGGCCGGACTATAGTTTTAAAAAAACTACGAACAAATTCCTATGCACACTGCACATACCTTATTTTAAAGTAAAAAAACAAAACGGCAAAAACACCCGCATGTGGCCTGCAGGCCGTAGTTTGAGGACGCCTGCTATAAACCAATTTATTAACTTAGGATACCATTTTTCTTAACCACTCAATTCTTAACCTATATCATAAAAGGCTAATATGCAAATTGACCAAACGGCCGAACGACTGGTCGCTGTGATGCGCACTGACCACCACAGGGCACACGCTCAACGCAGGAGCTGCCGCCTTGTGGTCAGTGCTCTCCCACAGAGGGAGCGCCACTCAGCAGAAGCTCTGAACCAGGCTCATGGTTGGCCGAGCACAGCAGCGGTGGCAGGAGCCTCTCCTGCCTCAGCAGCAGCGCTAAGGATGTCTGACTGCCGGCTTAGGCCCGCTCCCCTAGGGAGCGGGCCTAAGCCGGCAGTCAGACATCCCCCAAGGGCTCCTGGACTGCGAGAGAACACAGGCCAGGCTGAGGGATTCCCACCCCCACCCAAGTTCACAAATTTCATGCACCGGGCCTTTAGGTAGTTATATGTGTACCTGAAATTGGACAGAAGCTAGAATCTTAATTGTGTGGTAAGGGAATTAGGCATTCTCATGATTTCTATTGGATATCTTATGTGATGTAGTTTAAAAATTAATACAGGTGATGCCTATTAAGCATGTGAACTAGGTCTTAAGCATGTGGACTAAACTTAATTGGGGTTAGTTTTAGTGTTTATTTTATTTTAAAACCAGAGGATAGCTTTAGGTGTTACCTAGTTACATTATTGAATCTATTTTTCATTTAAAAATTTTTCAATCTTTTATTCAAGAGAAATCTTATGTGGGATTCCAGTGAGTAATCAACTCAATAAAAGCTGAATTGCTGGAGGGTGAGGGCTGGGGGCATGAGGGGAGATGCAAGCTTTCCTCAGGACAGTGGTATGCAGCGTGGTCTGGGCGGGAGCCCAGAGCCCTTGTAGGAGGTCTGCAAAGTCAGGCTCTTTTCCTAATCAGACAAAGGCTTTTTAAAGTCAGTTTCACTTAACATTCTTGATGAAGCAGTAAAAATGATTAATATTTAAAAATCTCCACCCTGCATATTCATCTTTTTATTTTCCGTGTGGCTAAACAAGAAGTATTGTGCATAAAACCCTTGTGCTGCATGTCCCCAGGTATCTCTGGGTCTAAGGACAACTACTTGTGGTGTTGAGTTGCTGTTGCACATTGAAGCTGGCCACTTTCTTCATGGAGTACCTCTAATTGAAAAAAACAGTAACAGATGACACAGTGTGGCTTTTCAGTCTTCAGCACACGGCAGACATTTTCTAGAAAATACACCTGCTACTTCAAGGAAGCATTACCCATGATAAACTTCAAGCTTCCAAGTAAAAATGAGAATTTTAGAACTTGATTCTGCTACTAATCTGATTGAGCCTGACAACTTTCCAATAAAGACTGTTGTGATACTACTGGTGGTGATATTCAGGAATGTGATTTAGGAGATTAGGTAATGAAATGCACTAATATTAGGAAGATTGGCATACCTCTTCTGAACCATTGCTTTCCAGATGAGCAATATATGATGTTATAAAACCATGCATGGGTAAAACTTTACAGTGCAAGAGAGAACAATGCTTTTAATGTGAGTATGACAATATTAAGGCTATTAAAATATTGCTCCCTTTTCTAATTACATGTCTCTTTTAGGATGAATTTTATTCATGTAGTTCAACCAAGATAGCTTAGTTCAATAGTTTGAACAAAAGAACAGATGTTAGAATTAACCTGTCTTGTGTTAAGCTGTTCATTAGAGATTTTCAAAAACGCGTATCAGTGCCCCTCTTCTCACTAAATTCTTTAGCTTTTGAAAATATGCATAACAACATTATCCTATATAATAAAAGGCTAATACGCAAATCAACCGAGCAGTGGAACGACCGATCGCTATGACGCGCACTGACCCCCAGGGGGCAGATGCTCAACGCAGGAGCTGCCCCCTGGTGGTCGGTGCGCTCCCACAGGGGGAGCGCTACTCAGCCAGAAGCCCGGCTCATTGCTGGCGAGCGCAGCAGTGGTGGCGGGAGCCTCTCCTGCCTCCACTATAATGCTAAGGAGCAGCAAGCCGAGCAGTAAGGAGCAGCGAGCAGGCAGGTAGTAAGGAACAAGGGGTCCTGGACTGCAAGAGGGATGTCCAACTGATGGTTTAGGCCTGTTCCCCGTGGAGCGGACCTAAGCTGTCAGTTGGACATCCCCCGAGGGCTCCCAGACTGCGAGAGGGTGCAGGTTTGGCTAAGGGACCCCCCCCCCCCCGAGTGTTCAAATTCCACACCAGGCCTCTAGTTTTTATAATAATGTTCTATTAATATATAATTGGTTTATTATCATTTTAAACTATGGTAAGTATATATTTAAATTTTTCTCCATTTAAATTTCTTATATGGCAAATATCTGCTAATATATAAACAAAACCTTTTTGGGTCCAATAATTTTTATTTTTATTTAATATATTTTTAAATTAAATTTATTGGGATAACATTGGTTAATAAGATTATATAGTTTTCAAGTGTACAATTCTATGATTCATCATCTGTATATTGCATTGTGTGCCCATCACCCAGTAATTTTTAAGAGTGTAAAGGAGCTCTGAGACCAAAATGTTTGAGAATCATTCTCCCAAGTCTTCTTTTTTGGTTTAAACATCCCCAGGGCTTTGATTCACGTCACATGGATCCTAGTTAATTCATCATCTTGATTACCTTGCAGTTTAACTGAATCCCTTTTACACTGTTGTTGCCAGGATTTCTTGTGATACTACAGATGCGTGGCAGGGTATGCTGGGGATTATGGCCTCCATCCCTGCTCATCTCAGCAGTCCTAGGAAGGCAGCTTAAAGCTTATGTTCTCATACGACTTCCTTAGGTGGATTTCATGGAGAGCTAAAACCCAGACCTTTTGTATTTGTTCTGTAACCAAGTCATGTTTCATTTCTTCCATCTGACATATATGCTGTTTATTATTTTAACTGTTATTCTCAGATAGTTCAGAGGGCATGTTACCAAATAAAAAGTTTACTTTTTTTATTATTACATTTTACAGGTAGAATTTAATATATAGAACATCAGAAATTAAAGGAATTTTTATAGTATTTCATAGATATCAGTATCATTATAAGTACAAAGAAAAAGATGTTTTATTTTGAGTATCAATTGTGTATTGATAACAGGTACCTTATATTTTTTGGGCATAAAATGTAAAGGGGAGAAGTCTGCCTAGCATTTTCCAGTGTAAATAATCTATCCTTTCATTTTACTTTTGCATTTCTTTTTTCAAATTTATTTGAGAGAGAGAAAAAGAAACAGAAACATCAAGAGAGAGAGAAACAGAAACATCAATTTGTTGTTCCACTTATTAATGCATTCATTGGTTGTGCCTTGACCTGGGATCAAACCCGAAACCTTGGCATATCCGGACCATGCTCTGACCACCTGGCTACCTGGCCAGGCCTTGTCATTTTCAACTGTATACAACGTTGGCAGATAGAGAACAAATCTTCAGAGAACCAATTGTAGTATTTCCTAATTTCATAGATTGCTATTAGTGAGTCCTATAGCACAGCACATGGTACGTTTCTAATCAGTCAGTTTTAAGAATGTCTTCTCTGTTGTGTATAAACTAATGTCCTTTTCATTTACTGTCAGAATTAATAAAAATTTAAATATCAAAAGAGTAGATGGCAGCATCTTAAAATAATCTTGTCAATTGATGTAGAAGCACAATGTTTAAAAAACCTTTTTGTGTTTGCACCATTATTATTTCCAAATCCGTGATACTTCCTGCAAATAAGAAGGCGAGCTTACAGCTGCTGTTTGCGTGGCCCTGGGTTTTGTTGCAGGGTTGCTGTGCTGTGGAGGCTGGGTGAAGAATGCCTTTGCCTTTGTGCTTTATTAAGAGAGAAACTTTTTCCCTTTACCCCCACCCCCACCCCAGTTTCCTTTCAGCACATTTGATGAGAGCATGTTGTCTTTTTATATTCACGTGGATTATTCAAAATAGAGAAGTTGACTATTCATTGTTCTTTAAAGATTTTGAGTAAGTACTCCCCATAAAACAACTACAGCATGAATGAGACCTACATGGGTATGTTTTTGAAATGCTTTGTCATCATTTTTAAAATACTAATTTCTGTTTGTCACAATCACCTTATATTAAGTATCTACGACCATAGTTAAAATTTAAATACAAAAGATAGAAAAATCCCCTCAAAATGTAAGAATTATTTCAATGTAGTAGTAAAAATAAGGTGAAATAAGCCTTAAGAGTTTGGACATTAGTATATTACTTTTGTAAAATAAGTTGGCTGCCATCTAGCCTTCATTATTTATTTATTTATTCAATAAACATGTATTGAGCACGTGTGGGTGCCAGGCTATGCTTCAGTGTTTATGTTGACACTTTCAATGATTTATTTTCAGTTAGGTGCCTGGTCATTTCATTATAAACTATTAAGCAGCAACTGTTTTAAATTAATAGTAATTATACATACATCCTCAACATAAATGTGTATCAAAAAGGAAACTCTATTTAGCAGTCTGTAAATCTCAAATAGGTAGGGTGGGAAAGGCTGGCTATCATTTCTATGATTTTTTTGAGAAATTATAGTAAGCACTTTAATATAAATCCTGTCAGGACTTAAAATAGCCTATATTAATATCTGTATTTTAAAATTAGGTGTACATGTAAAGTAGCCAATGTTTTGAATGTTGCCAATTGGTTGTTTTACTGCTTGACAGTTTCCTCCCAGCAGCAATGGCACAGCAGTTAAAGCTTTGTTACTTGTTGATACTTGCAATAAGTAATTGCTGTTCGATTAAGCACGTGGATTTAGCGCACACGTAACCAACTGGGTGATAATATTGCTGTTTTAGAATGTCTGCAAGCAGCAACAAGTTACTTAATATAATTTTTTGTCACTTTAGTAGGTTTTCAATTTTTTCATTGCTTGAACTTGCTGTAAGAAATTAGTAAAAATTAGTGATATTTTTGCAAGCCTTCCAAAATAAAACAATTATATTTGTTACACAAGTTCTAGTTTTATGTTTTTTTACTTCCTAACATACTAAAAGTTTATAGATGAAACTTTTTATAAGTCTGCAAACTCGAATTAAAAATTGATCATTAAGAGGTGACCTGCACAAAAAGATAACCCTGAGTTAAAAGGCTTACATTTGCTTTGACTGCTTGCTTTTTTTAAGGGTCAGTTTTCTTTTGGAGAGATTACTTTCTCTTGGTGTATGGCGGCGCTGTCTCTGCTAGATTATTGGGAGGCGTAGTGTCTGTGATTGGGGTTATACAGCCTCCTAGCATCTCAAGTGTCTGTTTTGTCTGGACTTTCCTCTGCAGCATTCTTGTGCAAAAATTTCAAGGCTTTAGTCTGGAGCACTGGGTCAAAGGATATGTCTCTTTGAAGGGTAGACAGGAGTTTTTTATGTTTTATTCACTAAGTAGTATTTCATTTTACATCAAAGAATAGCAGCCTTTGAGAGCCTTTCAGGGTGGCAGTTGAGCATGTGGGCTTCTTTTTTTTTCTCAAGACTTGCACTAAATATGGAATGTTTCTTCATGTTTTTCAGTCTACATTTTTTCAGTGTAATAGTAAAAATAAGGTGACTTATTTATATTCTTGTATTTAGATGAGACTATTAAAATAAAAAGAGAAAAAGCATTGATTATAAAAGTTAGTTTGAGGTAGAGTTTTATTTTTAAAAAACATAATGTACTTGTCTCTCTTGGTTTTTACCTACAAGCTACTGAGAAAAAAAAAATGGTAGATAGCCTTTAAGATTGTAGAAATACTGTTACTTAAACTTTTAAGGAAGAAGTAATGACTAATGATTTTGGAAGTGTAAATTTTATAGTGAAATGGCCTTTCTTTTATTGGCTTTTTTCCAAGTCTAAAAGGGGAGATACTTATATTGAAACATAACAAAACGCAAGTAATGAAAAATGTTAAGACTTAATATAGCTAGAAGTAAATGTTTTTTATGTGCCTTTGAGATAAGTTAATAACTGTATTATGAACCAATAACAATAATTATACAACATATGATTGCTTATGTTTAGAAGATTAAATTGTATTTAATATTCCTACCAGACAACATATATACCTGAGCATATGAACCAATACTAAAATAGTGTATTTTTATGTTTATGGTTAAACATGCTCTTAAAATTACTGAAAATGTATCTAACTAGAATTGATCGATCATTTAAACTAGAAATATTTGTACTCATTAATGACATATCATTAGTATTAAAACAACTTCAGATAACTTGCATTTGACATTGATTAAAACAAGTCAGATCATTAATTATATACAATTGTTTAAAATAAAATATATTGATAAGTACAGAACTTTGTTTTCCAAAATACAATCCCATTAAAATAAGTTATTTTCACATATTATCATGCTGTAAAAAAACTTGTACTTATTAAATAGTTATAGAGGAAATGAATGGTAATGTTAGGTTTTATATGCAGACAAGGACCATTGAGACTTAAAATAGAGAATGATCTTTCTATATTAAAATTGTCTAAGGAACAAAAGATCTTTCCTCCATAGGTTCAGCCATCTCCATTATCTGCAGTTCTTTAGCAATTAAAGCCAATTTGTTTTCCTCTTTGTTCTACGCAGACAACTTGAATAGTACTGAAGAATCGAACTAACTGGAGTGTTTTATCTTTCAAACGCTTTAAAGTTCTGTGTACCAATTAGCAAAGTACAGTAAAGGTTTGGACTTAATAGCCACAACATCTCTCATGCCTAGAGGTCTGAGCTGGTGCTGAGTCGCAGGCCATTGTGTCTCTTGTAAGGACAGTCACTGGGTCACTCCTTCCCTGCATTACTACCTGCTGTGGATGGGTATTGTGTGGGGTACTTGACACTCTACACAATATCCTTTCAAGGGTTTAAAATGCTTGTCTGTTATTATCGAGGAGCTTTGGCTCTCAAAGTAGAATTGATAATATTTAATCATTTGAATGTTACATTTTTTTGTCCTTTTAGTGATTATACAATTTGTATGTGAAGATACATTATTTTTCTTTAATTAGTTCAAAGTACATATTGTCTCCTTGGAAATTGGCTGTGTAATTTCATCCATTTAACTGAATATAATTATAAATGAGTCATCAAAGTTTATATCAGAGTATGTAGATGCCTGATGTTTTCTTTTATACTGTATTTGAATGTAGGTTGGTGGGTTTTTAAAATTTTTTAAATTTTTTGTTTGTTTGGTTGGCTTTCTTTAGTAGGTTGGTTTTTATGTTGTTTCTTTCTTTGGTAGTAGAAAGAGAGTATTTTGCTTTTAATTGGCCGGTTTGTCAGATAATTTCAAAACTCAAGAATTCATCCAAATCCCCACCTTGAACTTGCTAAAGCCTCATGTCCATCATCTTATGGCAGCGTCTGTCGTCATGAAGGCAGGGGTGAGAGGAAGTGAGGAAAATAGGGGTGCCAGCTTTCCCTGACAAGTGTTTTTCTCCTTATGTCGCGCACGTCTGGGAAGAGCGGTCGAGCGCAGGGGGAGAATGCCGTCTCGGAACTGGAGACTGGAGATGCCCATCCTGCCTCTGTGTCCAGGCCCTCGTCTGCTGTGGCTCAGTCTGTGCTCCCAAGCTTGCAGATCCCGCCCATGTCCTACGGCGAGGACGCGTAGGCAAAGGGGTGCTGCTGTACGCAGCGCGCTCTGCCTCCCACACTGCCTCTTTGTCAAGCACACTGTTCAGAAGTATGAGTAGGCTTTTTGTTCAGTTCTGTTTCATGGCCAGTACTTTACTTCTTGCAGTTTTGAGTATATTACATATTAGTTATTGAAGGTTTTTTATGTTACTGCATCCAATGAAATAGGCATTAAGAATGGTCTTGGCTTTCTCTGAGCAGCTTGTAGACACAGGTATATCTAAATGTTGGGCTGAAAGCGCTCATTTAAATGTAAGACCTGAGGGTCTGACTAGTGTACTGATTGGCATGTACTGCGATGACTACTGTGTCTGTATCATTATAATTAACACCTAACAATTTAAAAGATTTTTAAACCTAATTGAGTAGTTTGAGATTTAACATCTGGAAAAGTAAAATAAGGTTCCTGGTTTAGTTAGCATTATAATGTATTAAATATTCAAGTATGGCTGGTGTGGCCTCTGCCTGGGGTGGCCAGATGCCAGTGGGGGGGAAAGGTAATGCGAGTGCAGACTGGCTGAGAGGAGGGAGACGCTGTGGCCAATGAGAACGGGGAGCGTAGGCCAGTGAGGTCAGAGAGGTAAGCAGGGGCTTTTTTGGTGTTCGTGAAATTATTTTTATAGGTTTCTACAAGGGATTACATTTTAACAACTACTTTTTAGAAAGGATCCCAGTTTTTTAAAATGTATTGTTGAAAGTATTACAAATGCCCCCTTTCTCCCCCATTGGCCCCTCCACCCTGCACGTGCTCCCCCTCCCCCGGGCAAAAGGATCCCATTTTATTGAGATTTTACGTATGGTACGGTATAGCAGTTCAGTGATTTTTCTGTTAAACTTCTGACTTTGAAATTGCTTTTTGATAAAGGCATATTGGGACCTGGAATCTTGAATTCATCTCCTTCCTCTAATCCCGCAGTCTCCATGGCCCTGCACACCCCACTACCACCACCCATCGGGGAGTCAGTGGAGAAGGCTGAGTGCTGTCCGCAAGGTGGTGCTGACACAGGCACGAGCATGTCGAAGCTTCTGGCCATTGCAACTGGTGTCCGGGCTGGTGGCGATGGCCATGTCTTTACCTTACCTGGACTCCATTTGGCCTCTGCCTCCTTCTCCCTCTTCTCTCTGTTGCTTGGGGTTTGTCTCTGCCTTTGGGCCTCCCTTCCTCCTCTGCTGACAGTGTAGCTGACAGTCATCGTTTCCTTTCCCGGCTGTTGGTGGTGTCCCCACTCCCTCAGTCCTCCCCTCCAGCGACTGGCTCCCTCCTTTCCTCTCCCCCGCTGCCTGGCTATCTGGTTCTGGCTTCTGGCCAATATTTTGACGGTTACCATTCTTTTCTTCTTGGTGCTCCTCTATGTCTCTTCTACTCCCTGGTTGTTCTTCCTCCCCTTCTCTCCTCTCTCCCATACTTGTGTAGCATTTTCCTCTTCTTTCTTTCCTTCTTTCTTCCTCTCCTCCCAAAATGATGAGGAGAGACAGAACTGGCCCTACTCTCTAATTGCTTTTTTCTCTTAGGTCTTATTCCCTCCCTAACCCCAACCCCCCCACTCCCTTTCTGGGGGATATACAGGACTTTTGAAGACATTTACTAACTGGAAGGAGAAATGCTGTGATTTAAACATTATATTATAATTATCTTTAATTGAATCTGAATTAATTGGAAAGAGTACTGTTCTGACTCACATTTGCTATTCAGATGCTGAGTTCTAGGGGATCTTGGAGCAAAATATTGGCCCTAATTGCAATGGCCTTACATTAGGTGTGTTCATTTGTGTATATTTGCACATGTACAGTTGGCATTTAACCATTTCTCTTGTGTAGCTTGCCTTTTCTAACAGCAGTTTACTAAGTCATTTATGATATTACTCTGCATAGATTCTGATAGTCGTCTGCTGTGGCTCAGTCTGTATTGAATGTATTGCTATATAACTGTCATTCCAATGAGAATTGCTTTAGTCACCTATAACCTATTTTTTAAAAATATATTTTTATTGATTTCAGAGAGGAAAGGAGAGAGAGAGAGAGGTAGAAACATCAATGATGAGAGAGAATCATGGATCGGCCGCCTCCTGCACACCCCCTACTGGGGATCGAGCCCACAACCCGGGCTTGTGCCCTGACCGGGAATCGAACCGTGTCCTCCTGGTTCATAGGTCGATGCTCAACCACTGACCCTTTTCAGTACCACACAGGCAAGTGGTGGAGCTTGGGTTCCTCCAGGTTTGTCTGAATCAGACATAATTCCCTGCTCCTAGCCAATATTGTATTTCATAGTATGATATGTAGTTACCCCACCTCCCTCCTCCGGGTGCATGGGTTAGAAACCTCTTGAATTCAGGGGTAGTCTTTATACTCTCCACAGCCCTGGCCTGGTGACTTGGCATAGCAGTATCTTTCTATTTGAATTGGAGTGAATAAAGGTAAATTATACCTTATTCCGTCACTGTTATGCGTGTCATAGGCTTTTCAGGATATGGTTGTACTAGGTGTACCGGTTAATAATGGCGGATTTTGTAATCAAAGAAAACAGGGTAATTTCAAGAGAAACATCAAAGTGCTTTATTCAAAGTAATGTCCATCGCTAGCTACACATTTCCCCATCTTTCAGGTAATTTGTGGATACCGTCCCAACAGAACTTTTCTTGTTTTGAAGCAAACCATTCAGAGACCCAATTTTCCACTTCTTCGTACGTTTTGAAGTGCTGCTCAGAAAGTGCGTGTGCCATGGATCCGAACAAGTGGTCATCTGAAGGAGCAAGGGCTGGTGAATACAGCGGGTGGGTTAATACTTCCCAGGCAAGATCTTTTAACGTGTGTTTAACTGGCTTTGAAGTGTGTGATGGTGCATCATCATGAAGCAAAATCAGTTTGCCGTGTCTTCTGGCCCATTCTGGTCATTTCACGATCAAAGCGTGGTTCAAATTGATTATTTGTTGTCGGTAGCCATCAGTACTAACGCTTTCACCTGGTTTGAGAAGCTCATAATACACCACACCTTCCTGATCCCACCAAACGCAGAACATTGTCTTCTTTCTGAAGCCATTTGGCCTTGCAGTTGATGTTGATGTTTGACCTGGATCAACCCATGATTTTGTGCCTTTGGGATTCTCAAAATAAATCCACTTTTCATCGCCAGTCACAATTTGATGCAAAAAATACTTTCTTTCATGCCGTTGAAGCAACATTTTCCTGATGACTTTTCGGTTTTCCATTTGTCTTTCGTTCAGTTGATGTGGCACCCATTTTCCCTCCTTTAAAATCTTTCCCATTGCTTGTAAACGATCGGAAATTGTTTGCTGAGCAACGTTTAATCTTTCTGCAAGTTGTTTTTTGAGTTTGACACGCATCTTCATCCAATAATGCTTGTAATTGTTGGTCTTCAAATTTTTTCGGTTGACCTGGACATTCTTTGTCTTTCACATAGAAATCATCACTTTTAAAGCGTTTAAACCCGCATTCACAAGTATCTTGAGATGGAGCATGTTTACCATAAGCTTCCCGAAGTATACGATAACTCCCAGCAGCACTTCTTCGAAATAAAGTAATGAATTAAAACTTCCCGCAAATGCTCTTTTTTTGGCACAAAATTTGACATTTTTAAGCATAAAAATATCTATGATGTTAACACCTTCAGCAAATTTGACATACGAAGTTTTAAAGCTTGCTGTCAATACAACAAAATAGCATACATATCAAATCGCATATATATCAACATATGTGTAACTCCATCTGTTGAAAAAATCTGCATTATTAACTGGTACACCTAGTATACTTAGTCAAACAAATTTATTTAACATATATTGTACTCAGTGCTTTGACATACACAAGAAATGGAATAGTCAGCCCTTAGAAAGAAAAACTATGTTGTTCTCTCCTTTAAACTTGAAGCAACTTACTGACTCTGATTGCATAACCCTTTGTTGTATTTTAATGACTAACTCATATTTTTCAAGGAAGATTTTCTGCACCTGACACCCACTTTTTGCTCACTCTTTCCTTTTTAAAAAGTTCAGTAGTGATTTTTAAGAGACTAGAGGTCATGTCTGTACGTTGAGCATTGTGTCCAGCGTCTAATACATACAGGTACTGAAATATCTGTTGAATTAAAGAGACACATTCTTTTTATTGTGCAAGATAAGCACTTTGCATACATTACTTAGTCCTTGTTATACTTCATTTAATTGACTTTATAGATGCTGAATTAGGAGATGTCTTCATTTGCCAAAGTTGTGAGTGGGGATTCCGACCCGTTTTGACTCGGCCCTTTGGTTTAGCCCTTGCTGCATCTGTCCTCTGCACAAGGGTCATCTGGGTATGACAGTAGTTTGGGATGGAGACACAGCTCTCAATTTCTTGATTTCCTGCTCATTATATGATAGTCAGTCATTTGTATGATCTTTTCTATCTTAGCAACATTCCATTTAAAACTTCACTTTGGGTTCCATGGTAGCTTACAGTGTGCAGGATGTAAGGGGGTCACATTGCAACTCTTGTTTTCTTCCTGGTGGGACTCCCACAACAGTGTGTTGCTCTGGCAGAGTTGGATCTCCTGGCACCTCGGTTTTCACAGTCTGATTGTATCTGAATCCTGTGGCCACTCATTCTCTGCAATGACTAAAGTTCCTATGTGGTGAGTAAATCCACACGGCATGCTGTCAGCTTTTTGTATTTTTCAAACTAAAATTTATTTTATAAAATGCCCTTTATTGTTTATGAGACCCTTTAATGGGTTTCTTGGGTTAGGTATCTGTAGGGTACTTAAAGGTTTTATTACAGATCTAAGATGGTTTTCCTTTTAACTTCTTTCATGGTTCAAGTAGAATATAAATACAATCACAAAATTTAGATCAGTTCAGCTCTAAAATAAATTTAAACACATAATTGGTAGTCAGTAGCCTCCAACAGAGCAAGTTTCTATAAGCAGTGTTTGTAGTGTTCCACTATGTGCTCTATTAAAACTTTTTCAGCATTGATCTATAATAACAAGCAATTTAGTCGCACTTATTACCCAAAAAGCCTGGTAAAAATTTTGGTTCTTTTGAGTATACTGAGAGACCTATCAAAAATTTACCCATTGGCAATAACCTTTTTTATTTATTTCTCTTTATGACAAGTGTAAACTATTAAGGTTAAGTGGGTGGGGCAACCGGAAGTAATTACGAAGGCCAGTGGCATTTTTGTGGTTTAATAAAGGCAGAAGCTAATTATTCAGTTTTTATTTAAGTGAAATGGTGCCAAAAAGGAGGTTCCTGCCGAGCAGCTGCACTCCCTCAGTGTTACCCTAATTTACCAAAGACACGACTGTCACAAATAAACCTTTACTCTTGATATAGAGCCACAAAAGTAAGGAGGCTTTTGTGTGGAGTGCATGCAGAAGACTCCTTTATACAAACCAACCGCCAGATGACGGACAATGATGAAAATTTGATTCTTTGAAGTCATAATAGTCATTGAAATGTGTGAAATTCTGGTATTGAAAAGAGAGAGGCCGCAAGACTCTAAATCCTGGGTGGTTGCAAGAGGCTTGCTGGGAGGTTTGTCTGCATTTTGACACCAACTTCCCATTGCTTGTTCCCTGCTTCCTTTGTTTAAAAAAAAAAAAAAGTTGAATTCACACAAGATAAATGGGAACAGTTGATAACCGAATCATATAGTTTTTATGTGGAAAACTAATATTTTATAGTGAAAGTTGGTATTTGAAAGAATAAAGTTCATTTACATATGCTGGCATATACTTTCTTACTTGCTTAGTGATTTTTAACATTTCTCTTTCACTGAAGCACACTTGTGGCATGGAAGGTCAGGCTTTGCTCACAGAGTTAGAAATTGTGGAAGATGCCTGAGAGAGGAGGACTTTGGAAGTGGGAGATGCATCTTTGCAGTAGCAAATTGTGTTGAAATGCTCTTTCATCTCTGAATCATGATTCGTCACTATTTTAAAAATGGCACATTTACATGAGATTGTGTTTCTGAAACTTTAGTCTATTTAGATAGTAACATTCTTTAATAATAGGAATATAGGTTTCATATTTGACCCAACCACTTAAAATTTTTAAGTTTTAAAATTCAGTAAGTGTGTGTATATTATCTATAAAGTAACTTGATTTATTAGAATTTACAGATAATTATTAACTGGTGAGTTTTGAGGTTCCTAAAGAGCCAACTTGAAGGCTTCTCATACCTTATCTGGTTGAAGGTTTTGTAATCCTAGAAAACGTGTGGATTATTATTTATGGTTTTCTGTGTTACCAATAAAATGAGAAATCTGTGAAAGGCAATATTGACATCTTCAGAGCATTTCTCTTTTTTCTAAGTAGGCTTTAAAAAATGACAGATGATCTAGTGCAACACAGAAGTAGAAATCTAGACAAGAGAAAAGAATATTATTAGTTCAGCAGAGTTTAAAGCACTTGCAGATTGTCTTTATTTGTTTGTTTGTTTATTGCAAAGATTGAGTCACAGGTAGGCCATTGAGAACTTGAGGTAAAGCAAAGCATTGCCTCCCGGTTCTTTTCAAGAATTGCATTGTTTTAATAGAATCTTGGAGTGGGAGCTTTCCCATTGAAATGTCGCTTCAAGGACAGGTTCTTCTGTCACTGGCTGACGCTGTGCGGGTGAAATGATAACAATAGAGTGTCGTAATGCATTTTACGAGTGTGAGAAATCAGTTTGTCTAGACTGAGAGTGCCTGCGGGACTAGGAGGTTAGGGCTTCGGGGCCTGTGTGTCAGCTACGCGCACGGCCCTACATGCAGGCTGTGTGTCCGACACTGCGCTTCGGAATTCAGAAACCCGTTTGTTTCTGCTTTCAATTGGGGGAAGATATCGACAAATAATTGCCATAATTTTTGGAAGCTGGTAGTTAGGAGTTCAAAATATAAAGAGCTTAGCAACTGGTAGTTTCTTTTTTTAAACGGTTTTTCCATCCTAAAAAACTTTGCACTTTAGTAGATAGTACAAATCAAGAATTAACTTTCCATTTTTAAAAGCTTTATTGGTTTTTAAATTACTATGTAAGTTCCTGTATAAACTT
The DNA here is from genome assembly GCA_025583905.1 of Ia io. Taxonomy (NCBI): domain Eukaryota; kingdom Metazoa; phylum Chordata; class Mammalia; order Chiroptera; family Vespertilionidae; genus Ia; species Ia io. The sequence goes on along the minus strand of JAJQQW010000010.1, from coordinate 1,756,526 downwards.
ACTGAAGTTTATGAAGAAAAAGTCTGTTTCTGTGATCTTACCTTCCCGAGGAGCCTAGTGCACGGAGTACAGGAAGTCTATTGTGTTTCCTTTCCTGTGGATCTTCCTTTAGAGAACAGCCGATGTGTCGTTCCGGTTCTTAGGGATTCAGCTCATACTGGAGAGGTTGCTGTGCAATTTGGAAAAGCCTCACCCCATAATTTTGTAACATTGTTGCTCTATACCCAGCTTAAGCTTACGCTATAACTTTGGAAACAGTACATATTGATATAAAGATACAAAATGTTGAATAATAAGTGAATATGACAGATTACAAAACTATACTGAATTCAAAAGCGGAAATAAGTATTAAGGACTCCCCAGGAGCTGAGTCCTTTTCAAGCTTTTGAGTTGAGGAATATGTTTTAGGAAGCCACTAAATGTAATTATACTGGAAATTCCTTTTCTTTGAAGTGAACTTGACAATTAAAATGATCAGTTAAACTCACTCAGCTGGTTGAGCATCAACCCATGCACCAAAGGTTGCTGGTTTGATGCCAGGTCAGGGCACATGCCTGGGGTTCAGGCATCCCTGGTGACAGGTGTGTACAAGGCAGGGTTTGATGTTTCTCTCTCGCATTGATGTTTCTTTCTCTTTCTCCCTCTCCCTTCCTCTCTAAAAATCAATAAAAATGTATTTTAAAAATACAATTAAAACATATTCATATCTTTAAAAGTATGTACCAATTGCACTCATTTTGTTTTAATTTTATCCTCTATAAAATACTTTTTTTAAATGTAGGCAAGTATTACAAGTACATATTTGTGTAAATATTTATGTGGGTCATTTTTATAGTTCCTCCAAACACTAGTTTTGACAACGTAACCATACTTAATTATTGGTGCAGGTAGAAAGGTACTGTGTTAAGCAGAGGATTGGTTGCCAGCTAAAATAACTTTAAAGAATTGTGTTTTTAATCTGTGGATAGCAAGACTAGTTGAGTCAGAGATACACTTACTGTTTTCCCAATACATATTGCAGCACTAAGTATTTATACTAATCCTTTGGTCCATAGCATTGATTAGAGCGGTCCTACAAATAAGCACTAGCTATCAGAAACGTGTTTGCATGTTTTCTGTAGGACATCACTACCTTAACTGGCGTCCCCGAGGAGCACATCAAAACCCGGAAAGTCAGGATCTTTGTTGCTGCGCGCAACAACATGCAGTCTGGGGTGAACAACACCAAGAAGTGGAAGATGGAGTTCGACACCAGGGAGCGCTGGGAGAACCCTTTGATGGGCTGGGCATCCACGTGAGTGCTTTGGTTTTACTTGAATAGCTTTTTCAGCTCTTTTTCTAGGTAGATTTTCTTTTTAAACATACTGATTTTAATACTCCTTCATGTACAGTGCTTTGTATAGTTTTGTGTAGGTATCACTGTGTTCTATGATGTAGACATATCTATATATGGAGAAGACTAAGTGACCATTACGACCGGAATGACCAGTCGACCGGTCGCTACGATGCGCACTGACCACCAGGAGGTAGACACTCAAGGCAGGAGCTGCCCCCTGGTGATCAGTACACTCCCAGAGGGAGCACTGCTCAGCCAGAAGCCGGGCTCATGGTTGGCAAGTGCAGCTGCAGTGGCGGGAGCCTCTCCTGACTTGACTCCACGGCAGCAGGCAGTGGCGGCAGGCACAACGGGCCAGGATAACCAAGAGCGGTGCGGCGCCTGGCCCAGCTTGGGCTCCTCCCTGGCGGCCTGTGGGGACCAGGCCTAAACCAGCAGTCAGACATCCCCTGAGGGGTCCTGGATTACTAGAAGGCACAGGCCAGGCTGAGGAACCCCCTCCTCGCCCCTCCCACCTGTCCCCCGCCCCCTGTGCAGGAATCCATGCACTGGGCCTCTAGTTTATATATAATGCTAGAGGCTCGGTGCATGAAATTTGTGCACGGTGGGGGGCGGGGGGGTCCCCTAAGCCTAGCCTGCACCTTCTCCAATCTGGGACCCCTCGGGGGATGTCCGACTGCCGGCAGTTGGACATCCCTCTCACAATCCTGGACCGCTGGCTCCTAATCGCTCACCTGGTTGCCCCTAACTGCCCTCCCCCTCTCTGGCCTGATCGCCCCTCACTACCTCTGCGTGCCAACCTGATCACTCCTAACTGTCCCCTCCCTTCCCCCCTGCCGCCAGCCTGGTCACCCCTAACTGCCCCCAACTGCTGGCCTGGTCACCCCCAACTGCCCCCTCTACTGGCCTGGTCGCCCCTAACTGCCCTCCCCCCCAACAACCTAGTTGCCCCCAACTGCCCCTCCTGCTGGCCTGGTTGCCCCTCACAGCTTCCCCCCCAACCCCCGCTGGCCTGGTCGCCCCATGCAGCCTGCTGTTCATTCGTTTGGTCATCCCTCACTAACCCCCCTGCTGGCCTGGTGGCCCCACGCAGCCTGCTTGTTCAGTCGTTTGGTCGTCCCTCATTAACCCCCTTGCCAGCCTGGTTGTAGGCAGCCATCTTTGTGAGGGTGTGATGGTCAATTTGCATATTACCTCTTTATTATATAGGATACCTGTTTAATATTCATATATTAAAATAAACCATAGACAGTTGTTTTCAGAGTACTCTTTATTAGATAAAAATGGCTGATGTTGTGAGCGCTGTTAGCACACTTCCCAAGCCGTTTGCATTAGTTTAAGATGCACTGGGTGTATAGTGTTAATAATTAGTAACACTTCACTTTTAAATTAAAACTTCTTTATAAGGTATATTTTTGTTTGTAAGGGGAGAAGACTAGATTAAGATTGGGTACTGGCTATTTTGAAGGAAACTTATAAGTTTCTGAGATTTGTGACTAATAAATGCGTGGTGCACTGGAAAAAAGTGGTCATAAATTCTGTGGCCCCAATGAAACCAGTGACCTAAATCTCTACTGTGGAATGTGGCCCAAATGTTAACCAGCAGGACTGCCTCGAGTTGAATAAAAGCTGCTGCTGCTAGAGAAGCAGCTAGGTAAGCGAGAAGACTGCTGCTCCCGGCCTCCTAGAATGCCCTGTGTCCAGGCGCTAGCTGAAGATAGGGATCAGCTTCACTTGCCTCGCTTAGGAAAGTGTGACATTCCACTTTTCTTCCTGTCGCTGTGACTGGGAGAATGCTTGTTAAAAAGGAATTTAAATAGAGTTACATTTTGCTTGGCAAAATGAAGGATAGGCACAATTTTAGGTATTTTGTATCTTTAGATTTTATATTTCATGGAATACTATATGGAGTGTTGTTGTAAAACACATGTTTGTAGAGACTAAAGAAATTTATAAGGAACAACTTTGTCCATACCCAATGGTTGAAATGCTATGATTATCTTTTGTTAAGTCACTTGAGATTTTAATGTGTTCATCTCTATGCAAAATTCATCCATTGCACTGTTTACTGATAGCATTTGGTTAGTTTTTGGTGGGGCTATTATGCATAATGCTAAGATGAAGATTCTTGTACATGTCTTTTGGTGAACCTTTGACTTATTAATATGCCAGCTTGGGGTATACATGTCATTTTGGAAAATGAGAAAAGGGGCGACAGAATCTTAGATTTCAAAGTCAAAATGAGTGATTTACAGGTAATTGAGGAAGAGTGAAACAAACATGGCAGACCATTTCCTGCCAGGTAACCCAGAAACTGGGACGCGTGTGATCAGCTCTCAGGCCTACCTGTGCCTTCCCACCACCATCCTCAGTTAATTTAGTCTAATGCAGACATCCAAGACTTCCTCCGGGGAGCAGGCCTCTCCATCTGCATCTCAGATGCAGGAAGGAAGGGGTCAAAGCTTCTGTCTGCATCTGTGTTTTACAGTGACCAGTTTAAAATCAGCATCACGGATTTAAAAAGGCACAGATTTTGGGGTGGCAAAACTTTTTGGTCCCCTTCAGAATATACAGTCTCATTTAGACTGTACTTATTTGATATTATAGCAATTGTTTATATTCTAAACATATTTACTTTTATTAATTGTTTTTTCAGCCAAAATTTAATGTTAAATCCTGGAAAAAAATTGTTTCTTTCAGGGCTGATCCCTTGTCCAACATGGTTCTAACCTTCAGTACCAAAGAAGATGCAATGGCCTTCGCAGAAAAATGGTATATTTGGTCTGTTTTTGTTTGACTTTAACAAATAAAAGGAAGATATGAGTTTATGTTCTTAACATTAATCAGAACCAGTCAGGGGTATAGAATTTGAGTAGAAATAAATTTTTCAATGTTATCTAATCCACTGGTTTTAAGAATTTTACAGCAGGAGGACACCCCCTTCCAAAAAAAAGGAAAAAAAAATCTAACACGGAATGCCCACAAAACCTGGGAAAGCCAAACTGCTCTTTCTGAAGGAGAGGCAGGGAATAAGCTGCTGTCCAACTCCTGCCCTGTGTATGAGTCCCTCTGAAAACCTCTGACGTCTGGTGTTACATTCTCATTGAACCTTTCAGTTTTGACACCTCTTTATTATTTCCTTTCTTACTTTGAGCCAGAATCCCATGTCTCCTATTCCACCTAATAGCTCTTCAGTTATTTCAAAATAGTCATCATTGTCATATTGCCTCTTGATCACCTGGTTGCATCATTTTATAACCTTAGTCTAAGTGCACAGTGTTGTTAAGGTCTGCAGTCGTGCACAGCAATGTCCAAGGCCTCTCGCTCGCTCACCCACGCAGCACGACTCCCGTCCTCTGCACTGTTTGTGCTAAGTGCTGCGTATCTTTTGTACTGTGTTTTCACTGCACCTTTCCTATGTGCAGGTACAGCTGCCAACAGTATTCAGTATGATAACATGCTTACAGGTTTGCAGCCCAGGAGCAATAAGCTGTACACACCACCTAGGTGTGCAGCAGGCTGCACCATCCAGGTTGTGTACATGCCTCTGGGATGTTCACGCGGTGAGGAAATCACCTAACAACGACACGTCTCAGAAAGAATCCCTCCCCAGCGTTAAGCGGCTCATGACTGTATTGGTTTATGTTGATCTTGCTATCAAGAAAATACAAAATGTCTTTCTGTTTTCCTCTTTCTGTTGTTAAGCTATGCAACACAGTAGTGAAAAGAGGCTTTGGAGTTAGGCCAGAATGAATTCTAATCCTAAGTGTGCCACTTTGAAGCTACACGATTCTGAATTAATTTCATGTTGAAATAGTAGTCTTATTTCATGGTGGTACCTAGTCCAGTGCACAATAAACACCTGGCAATGCTCTCTGCTGTTGGTCTCTTTAGGATTGAAATGCACTACTATACACTTGTACCTAATGCATTCTGATGTTCTAGTTGGTCAGATTGAATTTAATCTAATTTAGTTACCTATGTGAATGAAATAATATCTATTTAAGCAGTCTACTATAAGGAAGTATCTATATGTGTGTGTATGTGTGTGTGTGTGTATGTGTATGTATGTATGTATATGTGTGTGTATGTGTATATATATATATATATATATATATATATATATATATGGAAGGCTAATATGCTAAGTGTCCAACCATCTTGGTAATGATGTCACATAGCAACGCCAGGCTTCCTCTCCCTAGTGACTAGCCTCCTTGCAGTTTCTTCAGCCCAGGAACACGACTTGCTTTATAGCCAGGTGCAAACACTTTACACTATAACCAAATGTCTGTGAAGCATTTTCTCGTGCCTCATCTCATTTGATCCTCACAGAAGTATTGGAGTAGGGAGATAGGAGACTCAGTGGAATCCTATTTTCTTTTCATTAACTGGAAAATGGACATTTAGAAAGCTTAGTAACTTGACCTGACTGAAAAGTAGTTAAGAAATGGTGGACCTTGGTTTTCTCACTGCACAGAATATAGTCAAACACTGCTGCAGTTAAATATTTTACCCTTTGTTCTCCCTGCATCATATATAATAATAATCTGCTTCGTGTTGATATTACTGTTGTGTTACTGACAATTACCTGAAAGAGAAGTTGGGGTGCTTCACTGGGCTGGAAAAAGTTTAGCTACATCAGAAAGCAGGTCTAATTAAGCAGGTTTATTCTATATCTATAAAGGACTAAATTGACTTGTGCATGTATGATACATAGCAATTGCACACATGTGTTTCCAAATGTCATTGTCGATCGTGAATTTGGTTGACACTTCTATTATAGAGAAAGGACGAACAGCAATATTAAAATATTTCTTCTAATTAATTTCCTTTCAATGTGCATGAATTTATGCACTGGGCCACTAGTATAAGTATAAAAGATTATCAGTGTTATCTAACAAGTTTGACATGTAAATGTGAAAGAACTACACCAGTTATTTATATTTGCTTTTCACCCCAAGTTAGTATCATTTACTTATGACCAGGAATCTGAAGCCACACTGCCTGGGTGTGAATCCATGTTGGTCTCTTACTATTTGTAGACCTTGTATTTCCATTTTCTCCTGTGTATAGTGGGAATTGTGAGGATTGAATGCATTAAGCAAAAGTAAAGTGCTTAGAACATAGCTATATAATAGTATATACATTTATCCTATTAGTAGCAGACTTTTAAAAACTTTTTAAAAATGACATAAGTGTAATTCCTGATTAACAATTTTTTTACAATTTTGACAGTTTTTAATGGCATGATTGTTCTCAAAGTGGTCCTAGTCTTTAAAATATCATTTTGATTTAAAATGAACATTGCTCTCTTTATTAAACTGTTGGGGAGAAAAAAACTTTGCCTCTCTAGGTTCTAATAATAAAATTAGCATAAGAAAGACTGACAGGAGGAAAAGATGTAAACATTACGTACAGGGTCCATAAGAAGGTGAGGCCCCAGGACAGGTCATGCATTGAGGTTTCTGTGCCGTCCTGAGTGAAGGAGTGGGATAGGGCTCGGGCTTCAAGCGGGGAGGAGAGTAGTTCACAGGACACTACGAGCAGATGTCTGTCCTGCCCTGCAGGGAGGTCATTCAGATGAAAGCCGCTTGAGGTAATCGCTGTCTTTCTGGGCGCGGCCACCTACCTGAAGGTGGCTAAGGGGGTGGGGCGTGTTTTAGTCTCTGCTGGGCTGGATCGCCTTCAGCTCAGAATGACCCCGGCCCAGGTGGCACATCGGGGCTGTGTTCACGTCCTTTCACTGATGAGAGCTCATCAAAAGCGGTTCTGCTGGTGCTCATCCTACTTGTAGCAAATCATCCTTTGAGGTCTGAAACATGAGTTTAATAACAGGAAATCTACTGAACTGGTACATCTCTCTCAGTGTCTCTCTGTGTGGTCGCAGGGGCACATGACTACAGGTGTCATGTGAATTGCAGGTGTGAACTAGCCACTGCTGCTTTTGAAATCAGGTGCTTTTCCAATCTGATGTCTGTCTCCCCAGGAAGAAAATTGGGGAACATTATCACAGCCAATAGACAGAATAACTTGAAAAAGCATAATGGGTTGTACCTTATAAAACTCCAGGCTCACAGTGGATCAGGAATTGAACAAACGAGGTAGCAGGATTTATATCTGTTTTGGTCACTGCTTTGTCCCCATTACTTCGCACAAAACCTATATAATGGATACTTGATATCTGGTGAAATTACTGACTTTCTAAAATGTATTTCTCTACTCAAGAATTTGAAGCCACTCTTATCTCTTGGGTAAGTCCTCGATGGTTATTTCACCATTGAATTCACTACGGTACTTGTGTTCTGCCGCATTTATTTAACGTTTAGCATTATATATCTTAAGTAGATAAGTTCTGTTTCTCTAGCTAAACAAGCACCAGTGAATGGTACAGAATCAGGGGTGAAGGATCTTTTTCAAATTGCCTAGCACCCCCTCCATTCTGATTTGCCCTCTTGTTTAAGTGGCTAATGGGAGGGACATGTAAATGGATCTCTGCTCCCATCACACCTCACGTCATTTTGTTGTGCTGGTGCTGCTGAGCTTCGGGTGAACCAGTGTCTGGGAAGGTGAGGCATTAAATGGCTCAGAAGCACTGATGTAAAGACTGCTGGATTAGGAGGCTGGTCCCCGGGATGCTCGCCTGGTAGTGTCCGCCTCACAGGAGGCTTGAGTGAGTCATGCTTCGCTGTCCTTAGCCTTTGATAAGCGTGCTGCTATTTGGAAAGGAGAAGTGTCTTAGGTGATGCTCAGCAGCTGTAGACGTACAGATGCCAAGGCCACGAACCAGCTCATAGATGCCTGTATGTCTTTGCTGTCTAGCCCAGTGCCTAACTCATCGTATACTCGGGGGTGGGGAGGAGGAATGTGTTTTTGTTGATATAGATGATTCTGTGTTGATAGTAAAATAAGGTAACTTATCCATTTATGAGCGTTCAATGTTTGCCTTTCAATAGCATCTGGAAATAGGAGGTTAGGGTAAAACCGCCACACACACAAATTTGCTTACTTGGGGACTGTTCTGAAAGTGAAAAACCTACCTTTCATCCTCTTTTTAGTTTTTTCATTCCCATTACTTTAAAATGGTTTAAAAAAAAAAAAAAGGTCAGGACCATCATTTCCCTTGACACGAAAGATGGTACTGTGGAGTATCAGCGTGAGGAGGAACGAGATTTTCAGACACAGGTAATGAGCATCGTCATCACCAAAGCCAACATTCATAAGCACTGAGTTGTGAGCGAGACACTGTGCCGAGTACTTTCAGTCTGATTTAATCCTCACGACAACTGTCTGAAGCAGGAACCGTTAACCCATGTTACAGTTCAAGGAAACGGAAGTTTTAGAGAAGTTAAGCAACATTGACTAACAAGATCACATACCCTTAAGTGGGTGAGCAAATTTTATCAGAGTGCAGACCTATTTATCCATTTATGCATTGTCTATGACTGCTTTTCCGCTATAATAGAAGAATTAAATAATTGTAATAGAGACTATATGGTCCCCAAAGTCTACAAATATTTTCTGTTTGGTTATTTACAGAAAATATTTACTGACCCCTGGTCTGAACTGTTATGTACACTGCCTCAGTACTAAGAACTTTTCTTCTCTGACATTTATTTATTTATTTATTTATTTATTTATTTATTTAATTTTTTAAAAATATATTTTATTGATTTTTTACAGAGAGGAAGAGAGAGGGATAGAGAGTCAGAAACATTGATGAGAGAGAAACATCAATCAGCTGCCTCCTGCACACCCCCCACTGGGGATGTGCCCGCAACCAAGGTACATGCCTTGACCGGAATCGAACCCGGGACCCCTGAGTCCGCAGGCCGACGCTCTATCCACTGAGCCAAACCAGTTTCGGCTCTTCTCTGATATTTATATAAATCCAGAAATACTCTTTTTTCAAGCATCTTGAAGGGCCTATGCTTACTAGACCAGCTCGGCTGATAATCAGAGTTCTTCACAACATAAGCAGCGACTTGTCCCTGAAGCACTAACTAGCTTTATCTTACTTGGCCCCAAATCTGCTTTCCTCCATCTGTGGCCTCCCTCATGTTTCTTTCCTCACCCGCCCCACCTGTGAACTCCAGCTCAGTCTTCACATACATTGTAAGTGTCATTGCCTTCCTGACCCTCTTTCTTACCCCTCCGCACCCGCACTGGATGCGTGCTCTCCTTAGTCTGTCCTCAGTAACCGGCTCCTTCCTTCCAGCTGACAGTGTGGTTTGTACTTCCCATATTGGCCTTCTATTCTGTAGACGTGGGGAGCCCTGTGCTGTGCGGCAGTGATGGCTAGGCTCTGGGGATCAGTAGTAAAGGGCTGCATAGTGCTAGTACTCAGCTGGAATACTTGATCCCGCCGACTGGATTATAAGCACCGCCAGGGAAAACACCCCGGCTGGCGCATCTTCGTCTTTTAATGTGCTCAGTAAATAATAGTGATGTCATAAATTAGTTTCCGGATCATGTTTTAAGATTTTGTACAAGGTACTTTAATTTGGCTACTTGTTATGTCTTATTTTATTTTATTTTTAAATTCCTTTATTGATTAAGGTATTACATATGTGTCCTCATCCCTTGCTATGTCTTTTAGAAGAACTGTTAATTCCCTCTAGTTAGAAATCTGAAAAAAGAAAATTGTAGGAGAATCATTAGCAATTTCTTACAGGTTAGTGTGTTTGTAAAATACAACCACAGGGTTTTTCTGTTAAAATTAATTTGTAGCTTTAATCATTTGAGTGTATTAAGGGTTCCCACCCTGAAGTATATTTCACTGTACTTAAGCTGGTCATGTTATAACATTAGCGTTGTTTCCAGCCTGTTGTTTGTTCCAAACTCTTGTCAGTGTACTAAAACCTGGGAGAGTTAAAACAGCAAGACCAGAATCAGTCGCCTCGCTCCTAGCATAGGGCCACGATTCTAGATTCCTAGTGCAGTGTTTTTTCTGGGGTGCTGTGGGGCTGGCAGATCTTCAGAAGTAATTTTGTGGATCTCTCCTGTCCAAATGGTAGCCACATGTGCTTGGGTAGCACTTGGAATACGTCTAGTTTGAATTGAGATGTAAAATTCATACTGGATTGCAAAGATGTAGTATTAAAAAGCATATAAGATATCTAATAATTTTTATATTGATTACATATTGAAATGATAATATTTTGGATATATATTGGGTTAGGAAATTATATTAAAGTTAATTTTACCTGTTACTTTTTAGTTATTTTTAATTATGGCTGTTAGAAAAGTTTAAATTGTATGTGTGGACAGCACTGATCTAGAATACTTAGCAGTATACAAGGATATACATTATGTGTACATTCTAAATATTTCATTAATACATATTCTGTGGTGAATATAAGAAATAGGAAAATCTATTCAACCTAGAAAAGTCCACATTTTATACTAAAGAAGTAGATGTATTCTTCAGGCACCAGTATGAATCCAAGTGGAAACTTATATAATAACGAAATAAAAGACTTAAAGTGGCTATATAGTTAACATTAATAATGGATTTCAGAAGTCAGATGTGTGAGTTCATAAGAATAATGCAGTTAAGTCGTTCAAAAAATATATGGACAAAATATCAGCAAACAATCATTTAAGCATATTTTCAAAGAAGACAGTGAATGTCATCTAATTTATAAAAATGGATGAACATAATTTTTTTAATATATATTTTTATTGATTTCAGAGAGGATAGGCGAGGGAGAGAGAGAAACATCAATGATGAGAGAGAATCATTGATAGGCTGCCTCCTGCACTCCCCTCCCCCCCACTGGGGATCGAGCCACAACCTGGGCATCTGGGCATGTGCCCTGACTGGGAATGGAACTGTGATCTCCTGGGTCATAGGTCGAAGCTCAACTACTGAGCCTCACTGGCCGGGCAACATAATCTTTATAGAAAAAGAAACCCTTGAGATATGATATAATAATCCTGAGGCATAATATACCATAAATATGCCAAACATATAGGGTGGATATTCCAAAAATATATCAAGAATACCAAGAAAAGAGATTCACTAAGTGTGGAGTAGATCCTAAATACCTATATATTGTTAAAACTCTATAACCTCCCCCCAGTCAGAATGGCTATTATCAAAAAGTCAACAAATAACATGTGTTGGTAGGACTGCAAATTGGTGCATCCAGTATATGGAAAGCAGTATGGAGATCCCTCAAAAAACTACATCTGCTCCACCTCTGAGCATTTATCCAAAGAAAAGGGAAACACTAATTCAAAAAGGTGGATGCACCCTGCACTCATTGCAGCACTGTTATAGCAGCCAAGGTATGGAAGTAGCCCAGGTGCCCATCGATAGAGGAATGGACAATGAAGATGGAATATTATGGAGCAATAAAAGAGAATGAAATCTTACCATTTGAGACAACAGGGATGGACCTAGAGGATATTATGCTAAGTGAAATAAGTCACACAGAGAAAGACAGTTATCTATTTCACTTGTATGTGGAATCTTGGAAAAACAAACTAACAGAAACAGACTCCTAGAGGCCAGAAGGTTGGCTGCCAGAGTAGAGGGTATTGAGGAAAGGGTGGGAAAGGTGAAGGGGATATAGTCGATAATATTGTGATAAGTTTGCATGGTGACAGAGGATTACTAGACTTAGTGGGGTGATCACATTGTAAGGTATAAAAATTTTAAATCATAATATTGTACATTTGAAACTAATACAACTAATGTAATGTTGTATACTAACAATACTTAAATAAAAATATACAACTAAAAATAGAACTCCATTGACAAGTGATACTTATTCTCCTTATTGACATATACTGATCCAAACTAAAGAAGGAAAGATGCAGCCAAGTTAATATTTTTTAAAATCACTGAAGTTGTGACTATATTGTGACGAATGACTATAGTGTTGTCTGGTGCCAGGAGAGCAGCGCCGGGGCTCTGGTGTGACCCGCCATGGGCAGTACGGGCACGGCCAGCTCCCTGCACCCCGCACATAGCACACGGCTTCCGAGACACTGGTGCTAGCATGTCCACCCCAGATTGGCCTCGGACGGCTGGCATCTCCTCTGACCAGACAACTCTCCCTTCCCCGCGGCTCATCCAGAGTCAGGTGTCCAGTAACCCAGTCACTTCCAGCACCGCCTTCTTAGCCCGGCAGGCGACACCTGTGCGATTTCTCCAGCGCCCTCGGAGAGTCTCAGAGATACTCGGGATGTTTTCCTCTATTTTACATTGAGGATGGGATTTGGGGGAGACAGGAAATTGTCAGTAGATTGAATACTTAGCATAGGAATAGATCATGGGTGTCCAAGAAACAGTGTTTGGCTGCTCACTTCAGTGACAATAAAGCTAACATATAAACAGAAGGTATTATGACTGTTAAGAACCTGAACTTTTTTTAAAAATTGATTTGGGAGAGAGAGAAACATTTATTTGTTGTTCCACTTATTTATGCATTCATGGTTGATTCTGGTATGTGCCCTGACCAGGGATTGAACCTGCAGTCTTGGGATATGGGGACGACACTCTAACCCAGTGGTTGGCAAACTCATTAGTCAACAGAGCCAAATATCAACAGTACAATAATTGAAATGTCTTTTGAGAGCCAAATTTTTTAAACTTAAACTTCTTCTAACGCCACTTCTTCAAAATAAACTCGCCCAGGCCGTGGTATTTTGTGGAAGAGCCACACTCAAGGGGCCAAAGAGCCGCATGTGGCTCGCGAGCCACAGTTTGCCGACCATGGCTCTAACCAACTGAGCTACCTGGCCAGGGCAGAACCCGAACTCTTACATAAGTCATCAGGACTTAAAGTTAGCATGTGAGGTTATCCTGGTAATCCGCAGAACCTTCGTAATCTAGGCAGATTAGACAAAAAGAATAGCCCTTCACATTGTAGGTGAAGGCAGTAAGCAGTAAACTAGTAAAACAAGCCCTTCAAAATCAAGCCAATTTTGCTAAAATTTTAACATAATTCATAGCTTTTCACACTTTTTAGCTTACTATAATCTAAGAAAAATAAGTTTCCTTTTTGCAAATCATACTCAACTTTCTATATCCATTCAGGTTTTGTCCTTTTCCTCATTCTGGAACAATCAGTCACTTTACGGCCTTACTATTTTTCCCTTGTAAACAAAACACATTCCATTACCTTACATACAAAGTTATAGCCCATTGCCACTGCTGCTCCTGATAGTTTCACTTACATAGACTAGTTAGTAAACGCAGGCTTATGAAACCCAGGGGCCATGCTGTAGAACTGTTCTCCTCTCAGCGAGCACAAGTTCTTCAGTTATTGGAGCTCAAGTAGACAGAAAAGATGGACAAACCAGATGTTCTGGGGGTTTTTTCTCACCCAACAGAGAATGAATCTTTAAAACCATTAATCTATTGAAAGGAATCATCAAATGATCAGACTGTAAAACCAATTCCCAAGAGTAGTAGAGAGCAAAGTTAAAGTTAGAAAAACAGAGAGCCAGCGAAGTTCTCCTGTGCTCACCTCCCGGAGCCAGAGAGGACGGGCCTGGGCTTAAAGGAGGCCCCGCACTGGTGAGGGCTGCCTGGCTGTGCCGGAGACCACGAGGCATCTGCACAGACCCGCCCACACTGGTGAAAAGGAATGTTTCCCGAGATAAAACCACGACTCTAGCACAGATAGAAATGAGCATGTGCTGAAGAATTTATTTTCCTCGTGAAACGGGAGCCAGACAGATGCTATAAGCAGTTCAAAGGAAAAGTCAGCACTCAGATTTCTATAGACTTAAAGAATGTTTCGATGAATCGCAAATGAAAACTCAGCTGCTTTTTCAGGGCGTGGGGAGGGGAGAGTTGCCAGACAGCACAGAATCTGTACGTCTATCGTTTAGAGTTGATTCCTGTTATTCATAGTATCTGTATTCTGTACGTCACCATAAACACTCCATTAGCGAATACCGGAACACTGCTCCTGCGAAAATACAGGCTTACATGCCTGAGAGCCTCGGATCACAATATTTTGTCAAACAATCAATACGTTGTTTTCATGTGTTTCTGTTTAAGAGTGTATTGTTGATTCATAGACATTGAACTCGTGGCCAACAGCCTGTCACTCATGCCCAATGAAGCATCTCTGACACACAGGCCCGTCTCAGCCCTCCCGGGCCCGTCTCAGCCCTCCCGGCCCGTCTCAGCCCTCCCGGCCCGTTGAAACAGCGACGTCACCAGCAGGCCGCGTGGAAGTGAGGAGCCGCGGTGGCTGGAAGAGGCCCTGGAGAGGACACTGGTTTGCAGTGTGAGGGGTGAAACAGGCAGAGCATGATCTTGCTTGACCTCAGCTGGGAACGTGTGTTGGGTGACAGGTTGATCACTGCCCTCTGCATGCCCAGTGACCGTGGAAGCATGGTCCGTGTTGGGGCTTGCAGATAAGTTCTGGTGAGAAGGTGAAGTCACAAACACCGCTCTGCAGGTAGGAAGGTCCCTGTACCTACAGAGAGCGCTGCAAAGCGAGTCAAAGGCAGGGAAGAGGGCCGCGGCTACGGCGGGTGCTGGGGCAATGCAGCTTTCTGTGGAGGCACCGACTGTTTCCCAGTCTGTGGCCAGGCTAACGCTCGCCTTGACTGCTGGGGCTCCAGGGAGAGGGGAGTGCTGAGATTCTCCGCTGGAAGCCAGAATAACGTCCTTGTGGGGACAGTCCCCACGTGGTTAGGGAGGTCCCGGTGTCTGGGTTAACGAGGGTTCTGGAGACCCAGGCACACAGCGCCCCCAGACCAGTCTCTGAGAGGGAGTTTGGGACACCGCGTTGCTGTCTAGTTTTTTCTCTAGAAAAGTGTGTTCAAATTTTGTTGACTGAGTTTCCACTGTACTTTTCAAGCACAAACCAGTTTGTTTTTGTGGCAGATCCTTGATGTGGAAATAAGAGGAGCAATGCTGTGTGGCAGCCAATTGGGAGAGCGTGAATGTCGGGTGGACCGCGCCTCACCCAGAAGGCCGGCCCTCCTTTGAGGGCTGCGGCTGTGGCAGGTGGGAGAGGGTACTCACCTCCTGTTTCTGGTGCGACATTTCCACCTTACTGGCGTATTTAAGTCATTTCATATTATTTTCATGGAAAAAATTGTTTTGCCAGTGAATGCAGAACACACACTTCTTCTCCATTGCATTTTCTAAGAAGAAGATCTAAGATAAGTTCAAATTATTCTGGACCTCACCCTCCGCCACCCCAAATATTAGATACTTGGGAATTTTAAAGTGAAATTCCTGAAAAGCTGTTGTTCTCCGCTCTCCCCCTTAAATTACAGTTTAAGTTGATGCTGTTTCACCCGAGCTTATGTGGGCACCCAGCCTGGCGGGGAGTCTTGAACCCTCCCTAGTGCCCACATAGCTCACTTGGTTCCCAGAGTCTTTGCTCTCCTGCCCCCTCGCCTGCTAGCAGCGATGCCGGGTCTGTCAGCTTGTGCCAGATTAGGCAGTGGTTCTTGCTTTGTACACAAATGGGCGGTAGGAAAAGTCATTGAACTGCTCACTTGCGAACTAATGTCGGGTTTGGGATTAGGTTATTAGAGGAGAAAGACCTTTCGCAGGCCGTGGACCAGGGTTACTAGAGGTAACGTATTTCACAAGTAAGAAGCACTGATGGATGTTTCTCTGTATTTTTGTATTATTGAACCGAATATAGCATGGGTTCTGTAAATGAAAATGAATGGAATTAGTTTCCCTTTTCTGTCTAATGTCTCATACATGGAATTCACAAGTTAATTGTTGCGTTCTGGTTTATTCAGAGGTTTTTGTTGGCGTTTGAAAAGAATACACCAGACATTCCCGTCATAGGGAGTAGAATGTGCCCACCTCAGGCCGGAGGGCCGACAGAATGCTGGGGCGTGCTCCGGGGAGCAGTCTGGGGTCACAGATCGCCTGGACGCTCACGAGGGCCTTTGCCAGGAGCGCTCCTCTGATGGGAGGGCTTACAGCTCCGGGCGTCGTGGGAGCGCTGTCAGGGCTGGAGGGTGCCCCCTGTGTGCGGCTGCTGTCCCAGCGCAGTGGCCGCGGCGCCCGGAGCTCCGCCCGCAGGCGCGGCCTGGGATGTGGGCTTTGACCTGCGCAGCTGGGCGGAGAGGCTGGTGTGCAGTCCCAGGGAGCAGCATGCAGGTGTGGGAGCCACGCTGTGGTTTGTAGGAGCACGCTTCCGAGTGTAGACCTTTCTCTCCCACAGTCCCCTTCAGAAGACCAAGTTCCAGTTATTTCTTTTAAACACCCTTATTTTAGGGTACAGAAGAAATTCTCACAGAAATTTAAACATTTCACAAAGAAAATTCCATTCTTAAATTTCTGTGTGTATTTCATGCACGTTATATTATGTTTTATCTTTTTTTAAAAAATATTTTTTTATTGATTTCAGAGAGGAAGGAAGAGGGAGAGAGAGGGAGAGACATCAATGATGAGAGAATCATTGATTGGTTGCCTCTTGCACGCCCCCTACTGGGGATCAAGCCTGCAACCGGGCATGTGCCCTTGATTGGATTCAAACCCAGGACCCTTCAGTACACAGGCCGATGCTCTGTCCGCTGAGCCAGGCCAGCCGGGATGTTCTTTCTTTTTAAGAGCAAGTTTCAAATGGGAAGTAGGAGAGATCAGTACAGTCTGTGTAGCGTCCCTTTCAGTACAAGCGTGTCATGTCTTTTCCCGTGCGGTGGTTCTTACAGTTGTTTGTCTTATTGGCTGAGCCCACTGCTCGCTCCAGAAGTCTTTATGTTCCCCAGTGGTACAGAGTGCGGCCTGGGAAAGGCTGTGCTGTGGAGTGTGGCGGGACCAGCACACTTGTTCATCCAGGCATGGGGCGGTACACCCTCCGGTCAGGCTCCTGTCAGTTCAGAAGAGCAACGGGAGATGGATGGAGATGGTGACTTGAGTTTGTCTCTGCTGTGAGTTGTTCTTAGTCATCCTCATGCCCTGTGCAGCGTTGGGAACACAGTTGTTTTCCAAGGAAAATTGTGAGGGAAAGACCCTCCCGCGCCCATCCTCCTCAGTGGCTGTGGAGTGGCATGTGGAGAAGGCAGGTCTCCATGTGTCTCTGCTTGTTCTCCCGGGCACTCACCACCACCCAGTCCGTGGAATGGCTTTTGTGCTTACTGTTGTCACCATCAGCAGCAGCTGTAGGCTGGCCCACAGTTCCCAAGAGCCAGCACTCCATAGCCCTAGGAGAACACCCGCGCCCGTGGCTCTCTGTGAACCAGCCCGCCTCTCCTAGCAGGGACCTCACGGCATCTGGCTCAGGAACAGAGCAGGGTGCAGAGCTGGGTCCGGTCCGCCTTCTCATCAGTAAAAACAATCCTTCTCCCTGGGGCTTGGCAGGCTGTTAGCAGTCTAAACCAGAGAGTGACTGTCGAGTATGTTTTGCATATAATACCCTTTCCTAAATATGGCCACACCCTCTCATCCTTCAGTTCCTCTGGCAGCGCTTTATTGGGCAGGAGCATGTGTGTTGGGAGGCAGACTGGGCCAGAGGGCACAGGTCCTCTCATACAGCATTTGGAAGACAAGAATCTCGAGCAGGGGGAAATTGAGTTCTGAGTTACACCTTTAATTTAGAGATGGTAAGTCATCCTCAGACAATATTTTGAATCCTGTTGTCACAGGAACAAATTGCTAAGCAGGTATTTATATTTCAGATGTGTTGACATGTACTCCTGATGATAAATGACCTTGAATTTATGAGCATTAGCTTCTGCTCACTGTGTTCTTCAGGCATGCTACTTAATTCTGTTCCTGTGAATCTGTTTTTTGTTTTCTAGGATGGAGCTATGACGTTGAAGAGAAGAAGGTTCCGAAACCCAAGTCCAAGTCTTACGGCGCAAACTTTTCTTGGAACAAAAGAACAAGAGTGTCCACAAAATAGATTGGCCTGACTATCTCCGCTTGACTGTGAATGAAGTCAGCCGTGCAGTATTTATAGTCCATGCATGGCACATCTCTTACTCTCCTAATAAAGTTTCCCTTTAAACTACAGATGCATTTTGTGGTGTTTATTTTTAATCTCAAATGGAACATGTTATAATTTTTTAATATAGAGACTGAGATGATTATCATTACTTAAAGTCTGTTAAAAAGGAGTGCTTGAAATTAGCTGCAACATTGAGGTTTTGCACTTGCTTTTTATAGCCATTATCAAGTTAATGGTATTTATGAACTACCAGCCATCATGGTTAAAATGCTGTCTTAGAAAACCTTTTGTTTTATCATGGGTAGAGAAATTTCGTGATTATATTACAATCTCATAAACCTAAATCCAAATGTTACTATTGGAGTTCTCTTCTTTAATTAGAACTTTATATTCTCTAAGGTTCTTTGAACCTGAATCAATCTACAAGAGACACATAAGAAAGGAATCCAAACACGAAACTAAGTCATCAATGTGCGAGAGAATAAGAACAGAGAAAAACTATAAAAATAATCAGAGAACAGTTTATAAAATGGAAATAACTACATACCTATCAATAATTACTTTAAATGTAAATGGACTAAATGCTTCAATAGAAAGACAGGGTGGCTAAATGAATAAATAAAAGACCCATACATATGCTGCCTACAAGAAATTCACTTGAGATTGAAAGGCGCACAGACTGAAAGTGAAGGTATGGAAAAAGATACTCATGCAAATGTAAACTAAAATAAAGCTGTGGTAGCAATACTTATATCAGACAAAATAGACTTTAAGGCAGTGGCTATAACAGACCAAGAATGGCATTTCATAATAATAAAGGGGTCAATCCAACAAGAAGATACAACTCTTGTAACATCTATGCACCCAGCATAGGAGCACCTAAACATATAAAGCAAATATTGATGGACATGAAGAGATCAGCAGGAATATAGTCATAGTGAGGGACTTCAACTCCGTATTGACATCAATGGATAGGTCACCCAGACAGAAAATTAACAAGGAAACAGTAGCCTTAAGTGACGTATTAAACCAAATAGACTTATTTTTCTCAAGTGCACATGGAACGCAAAGATAAGAGACAACTGACATCACAGAAACAAAAAGGATTATCAGGAAATACTATGAAAAAATAAATGCAAACAAGTTGGACAACTTGGAAGAAATGGATCAATTCCTAGAAACATACAATCTTCCAAGGCTGACTCAGGAAGAAACAAAGTATGAACAGACCAATAATTACTAATGAAATTGAAACAGGATTCAGACACTTCCCACAAATAAAAGCCCTGAACCAGATAGATGGCTCCCCAGGTGAATTTTACCAACATTCAAAGAGTAATTCCTACTATCCTTCTTTAAAAATGTCAGAACTGTGAAGAGAAGGGAAGGCTCCAAAACTCATTATATGAGGCCAGCATTACCCTCATATCTAAACCAGACAAAGACACTACAAAAAAGAAAACTATGGGGCAATATCCTTGATGAACATGGATACACAAATCTTCAGCAACATATTCACAAACCAGATCCAGCAATACATTAAAAAGATCATACACCATGATGAAGTGGGATTTTTTTCCTGGCATGCAGAGTTGGTATATCTACAAGTCAATTAATGTGATACACATAAGTAATGAAGAATAAAAATATCAATGGATATAGAAAATGCATTTGACAAAGTCCATCAATTTGTTATCAACTCTCATCAAAGTAGAAATACAGGGAACATACCTCAACATAATAAAGATTGTATATGTCAGACCCACAGCTAACATACTCAACAGTTAAAAGCCAAAAGCTTTTTTTTTTTTTTTTATAATCGGGAACAAGACTAGATGTCCTCTTTCATCACGTTTATTCAACATACTATTGGAAGTCTTAGGAACAGCAATCAGAGAAGAAAAATAATATTTGAATTGAAAAGGAAATAATACTCATTATTTGCCAATTACATGATATAACATAGAACCCTAAAGAAAACCTATTAGAACTAGTAAATGAATTTAGTAAAGTAGTGGGATGAAAAATTAATACTCAGAAATTGGTTGCATTTTATACTCTCATAACTATCCAAAAGAGGAATTAAGACAATCCCATTTACATTTGCATCAAAAAGAATAAAATACCTAAGAATAAATTTAACCACTGGGTTAAAAGACATGTTCTCAGAAAACTGTAAGACATTGAAGAAGATACAAATAAATGGAAAGATATACCATGCTCATGGATAAGAAGAATTAACATCTTTAAGTGTCCATACTACTCAAAGCAATCCAAAGATTTAATCCCTTTCAAAATGCCAATGGCATTTTCACAGAAATGTAACAAGTAATCCTAAAATGTACATGGAACCACAAACACCCTAGAACAATGTTGTAGGTATATTGATATCAAACTATACTACAAGGCTATAGAGACCAAAACAGTATGATACTGGCATAAATACAGACATGTAGATTAACGAAACAGAGAATCCAGAAATGAACTTGTGTATGTGGTCAGTCTGTGACAAAAGAGGCACGAATATACAATGGGGTAAAGACAGTCTCTTTAATAAATGGTGTTGGGAAACTGGACAGATACATTCAAAAAAATGTAACTATACCACTTTTATTATGCAATATAAAAGATAAAATGGATGAAAGATTTAAATGTAAGACTTGAAACCATAAACCTCCTATAAGAAAAATAGGCAGTAAACTCTTCAATATCGCTCTTAGTAATATTGTTTTGGATATGTTTCCTTGGGCAAGGGAAACAAAAGAAAAAACAAACAAATGGGACTAAGTAAAACTAAACAGTTTTTGCATAGCAAAGGAAACCATCAACAAAACAAAAAGAAAGACTACTGAATGGTGGAAGAGAATTTTCCAGTGATGCATTTGATAGGGGGTAAATTTCTGAAATATATAAGGAATTCATACAACGTAACCAAAACAAACAAACAAAAAAAAAACCACATCTGAATAAAAATGGGTGAAGGTCCTGAATGGACATTTCTCCACAGAGTACATGCAGATGGACAATTGACATGAAGGGATGTTCAACGTGGCTAATCACCAGGGAAATATAAATTAAAGAACCACAATGAGAAATCATCTCACACCTGTCAGAATGGTTATCATAATCAGTAAACAGCAAGTGTTGGTGAGGATGTGGAGAAAAGACACCTCACCCTGGTGCACTATGCAAAACAGTATGGGGGTTCCTCAAAAATTTATGACTCAGCAATTCCACTTGTTGGTATTTATCTGAAGAAATCCAAAACACTAATTTGAAAAGATATGTGTACCCTTATGTTCTATGCAATGTTATTTATAACTAGGGGCCCAGTGCACGAATTTATGCACCTTGAAAGGAACTGTGGGCCAGGAGGTTGCGGTAGGCACAGGGGCAGGTCTCGGTCCATCTTCCGTGCCCCAGCCCGGCCCCTCCCACCACAGCCCCTACTTCCCCCCCCCCCCGTCCCCTGTCTGCCAGCAGCCCTGTTCCCGCCGCCGCTGCTGCTCCCTGATGGAGCAATTGGGGCCCACGCCAGCAGCGGGTGCGAGTGGGGCCGGTACTGTCAGTGGGTGTGAGTGGTGGCTGCTGCCCCAGTCGCCCCTCAGGAGCAGGGGGAGTTGGAGAAGTCCTCAGGGGCGATCAGGGCCAGCAGCTGCTGCTTGCACCCACTGATGGCACCAAGTGATCAGGACTGGCGCCAGGCACTGGCAGCAGGTGAGAGTGCCGGACGGGACTGCGGCATGTGTAAGCAAAGAATTTTCAGTAACCACCCCAGGCTCACCCCATGGCAGCGGCCGGTGCCCTGCCTTGGTCTGGCGCCTCCGCTCACCTGCTCACCACCCCACTGTGACCAACACCCACCATGTTCCTCGCACACCCCTTGGTGGCCAGCGCACGTCATAGGGACCAGTTGTTCAGTTGTTCCGGTTGTTCTGCCATTTGGTCTATTTGCATATTAGCCTTTTATTACATAGGATAGCCAAGATTCAGAAGCAAGCTAAGTATTTGATAGACAAATGGATTAAAAACTGTTACATTTGTATAATAGAATATTAGGTATTAAAAAGGATGAAATCTTGCCAATTGTGACCTGTTAACATGGATGGACCTAAAGGGCATTATACTATGTGAAATAAGTCAGAAAAGACAAATACCATAGGATTTCACTTATATGTCAATGGTAATTGAAATTTTAAAAAATTTTAATTGGTACTTTTTAGTGTAGAGAAATTATATGTCAAGAAAATTAATGTAACACTAAGACAACCTCAGTGTTATGTCACGGCAGTACTTTCTGATGTGCAGGATTAATGAGCATTTGGTATGGCTTATGATGGATAAAAAGATAAGGTTTTTTATACTTGGTTGAGCAGGTTGTGTTGTTAGAGTTCATATGCAGAACTAGAGGCCCAGTGCATGAAATTCGTGCATGGGGGGGGAGTTCCTCAGCCCGGACTGCACCCTTTCCGATCCAGAACCCCTCGGGGGATGTCCAACTGCCAGTTTAGGCCCAACCGGGAGTTGGACATCCCTCTCTCTCACAATCCAGGACCGCTGGCTCCTAACCGATCACCTGCCTGCCTGCCTGATCACCCCTAACCACCTCTGCCTGCCGGCCTGATGCCTTTGCTCTCCTGCCAGCCTGATCGTCCCTAACTGCCCTCCCCTCGACCTGATCGCCCCTAACTGCCCTCCCCTGCTGGCCTGATAGTCCCTAACTGACCTCACCTGCTGACCTAATCACCCCTAACTGCCCTCCTCTGCTGGCCTGATCGCCCCTAACTGCCTCTGCCTTGGCCCCCACCACCGTGGCTTTGTCCAGAGGACATCCAGAAGATGTCCGATCTAATTAGCATATTACCCTTTTATTAGTATAGATAGTATAAAAGTCAGATTTTCCATTCCTGCAGTCATTTTCACCATGACTAGGATGGTCCACGTGGAACAAGGCAAAGTGAAGAAATGCTGGAAAGAAATATTACTCAAAATTGACATTTGTAAAAACCAAAAAAATAGTAAGATACTTCTAGTTTTCCATTATTGTGTAAAACAAAACACAACAAAATTCTTAACATACCTTATTTGATTAAGCATTCATTTTCTGGTGTGATTTGGTTTTCTGTTTATAAATCCATGCATGGGAAGATGAATTCATTTCTAGTTATATTGAATGCAAGATGCCAGTGAGCTACCCAGCTGAAAATTCACAGCAGACCATTGGAAATGTGGGTCTGGAACTCAGCCTGCGGGCCAAGAACATTGGCAGTCGGGTAATAATTAAAGATATGGCAATGAATACAGTCGCAAGAAAACGAAGAGAAGAGAATTAAGTAAGGAATAGAGGAGGCCAATAAAGGATTCTTTAAACGAAAAAGTTATCTTTAAGCACAAAGGCCACATCCCTCTTTTTCAATTGCTAGGTCAAGATTACTAGGATATCAGAAATGGGAACTGAATAAAGCTAGATGCGTAACACAGTAAACTGTTTTATAGATCCACCTATGTTGTCACAAATGGCAAGATTTCCTTTTTTATGGATGAATAATATTAAAGTATATATATATATATATATATATGTGTGTGTGTGTGTGTGTGTGTGTGTGTATATATATATATATATATATATATATATATATATATGCCACATTTTCTTTAATTCATCCATTGATGGACACTTGTTTCCATGTCTAAACTGTTGTAAATAATGATGCAATGAATATGGGGCTGTATATATCTTTTCGAATTAGTGTTTTCATTTTCTTTGGATAAATACCCAGGAGTGGAATTGCTTGATCTATTTTTAATTTTTCAAAGAATCTCCACACTTTTCCGTAGTGATACACCAATTTACATTCCCTCCAACACAGATTCCCTTTGATAATATGTCACTTTGATTGAAGTACATAAAGAAAATCTAGCCTCATACAGATAAGTAGTTGGAAAAGGAAAAGATGATTCTAATAGCATTTTCAAATAATTGTGATTGGTCACATGTCATTTTCTTAAAGGTTACTTGCAATGTGAGGTTAGAAACCCTATCAATGAACTTTTCTGTTGCATTAAAATCCACTGATTTATCTTGTACTTTGAATCTTTTACTAATGCATGAGTTTGTAACACCATACGTTGGCCATTTCTATATTGGTTCACAGAATTATGCCGATTTTCAAAATTTTAACACGCTACATCATATAATATCCCCCCAAATCACGTTTATCAATAGCAGTACCAATCAAATTAAAAAACATCTTTTAAGAATTGGGAAACTAATAAGCCTACAGCATTAGGACAAGTTTTCCAAAATTCACATTTTTCACTTGAAAACTCAGAGTGTGTCTTCGGATAAAATATTTTAGTTGTATTCTTCCTTGAAGGGGTAAGCTCACTTCATTCACTTTTGAGAAAGTGTTTGCCAAATATCCCAGTCTAAGTAACCATAGTTTATCTATCAATTTTTCTTTCGAGTGAAAATTGTTTCTCTGGAAAAAAAAAAAAAAGTGGCTAGTTTAGCAAACAACTCACAGCTGGCACTTCCCTGGAGGCAGCCCTCCCACGTTACTTTGCAGCAAATGCATTTCCGATTTCATCACACACCATATCAAAAGCCGTACTCGGAGCTAGTATTCCAATAAAGTCATCAAAAGCATCTCTGAGCAAATCGATTGGCTAGTTTTTTTACTGTGCATGAAGATGACAGTACCTACTGGCATGTTTGTTGCTACTGCTTTCACTGATGTTCAGACACTAGTGATTTTTCTCTCCATTAAAAAATAATTCATTTTATTTTACTTACAAATGGTACAAAAAGTGTTTTTCTTATGTTTAAGAAAATTGCCAATTGTGATAACTATTCAAATGTGCTTCACAATGTCGGGAATCTATTTTAACACTTTGTCAAACAGCAATTTCCTACCACTTTTGAACCATCATGCAAATAACACAGTGAAAAGGCAAATACATTTTACTTTTGTTGTGAAAAGGGATTTGATCTTATAGATTTCTTGAAAGGGTCTCAGGTAACACCAGGGGTCCATGGGCCACTTATTTCAAGAACCGCTAGTTACAATGACGCTTGCTCTGCTTCTGTCCACATGGGAAGAAGCAGAGATGAGTGTGGCCCTATCCGGTTTGGCTCAGTGGATAGGGTGTCAGTCTGTGGACTGAAGGGTCCTGGGTTAGATTCTCCTCAAGGGCATGTACCTTGGTTGCAGGTTCCTGGCCCTGGTCCAGGTGCATGCAGGAAGCAACCAATCGATGTCTCTCTCTCGATGTTTCTCTTTGTCTCTCCCTCTCCCTTCCATTCTCTCTAAAAAATCAATGGAAAAATATCCTTGGGTGAGGATTAACACACACACACACACACACACACACACACAAAAAAAAAAATAGGACAAGTATGAAATGTAGGGGTACAGATAAATTCTAAGTAAAGGAATTAAAGCACGTCTGTGAAGAACATTGTAGAGTTTTTTCCATGTGATTCATTTTAATTAGGAAAATGTTCAATTATAAAAGTAGACCAGGATTGTGAATCCCTGTGTGCTCTGTTTAGGTTAAACTGGTATTACTTTGACATACTGGCTAGCGTGTTGCTCGAGCAGTTTAAAGCTGGTTTCAGACAGCATGCCACGTTACCATTGTGCTCTAAAACCCAGTTCATGCTCAGATTCCCCCAATGCCACCCTCAGTGTTGTTCTGCAGTTAATGTGTGTGCATTTTAATTTAAACAGAAAGAGGTTTACCCACGGACTTGGCTATTATGAATTAGTAAAGAGACCAGGTCAGCCCTCAAACCCGCTGTCTCACATTCTGGATTTGTCTAATTGCTTCCAAATGTTGTTGTTTATCTCCTTACTCAGGGGGCCCCCACGTGTCTATAAACAGAGTTTGATCTTAAGTTTTGGTGAGACTCAGGTTCAGTGTTTTTGGCCAGGCTACATCGTGGCGGTACCGCCATAATGACTTCCACAAAACCAGGCAACGCTCATCTTTCTGAAAGGCTTGTGTGCAGCTCTGACCGCAGGCTGGGTTACATGGATTTGCGTTTCCTTGTCCGGGACGTGTACAGCCCCGTCCTGGAGCTGGGAAGTTAGGAAGGACCCACGAGCAGGTCACCCGTTAGAACTGGGAGGTACCTGCACCATAGATTCTGAGCTAACTGGTCTACCCACAGGCCCACGGCGGTGGGGAGGAGTTTCATGAGCAGGTTTGCTTAGCTGTGGCCACTAAAAAAACAAACACAGATACTGATTTTCAAAATGAGAGTTACTGTTTTCTGTCATCGTTGCCCTGCCCAAGTGTCCTGCAACAGTGGTAATGTGCTGATTTTCTACTTCATTGGGAAGTGCCTTTCAAGTATCTCTTCGTGGTAGGTGAGTTGAGAAAGGTAAATGTTTATAATTTATGCAGAGTGTTTTAGAAGCCCCTAGTGAAAATTCTTCCCTCTGTTGTGACTTTGGTTCATTGTGGGTGGGTGTTCACAAGGCCCTAAACGAATGGCCTTAGTTCAAATAAACATAAATCAAAACCAGGACAGTGACACACAAAAAGGGGGCCAGCGACGTGGGGCCCTTCCCGGCAGCATCAGGACCGTGACGAGCCCATTCGTGTTCTCAGAGGCTCAGCCCCACAGCGAAGACGCACTCGAGACCGACACGTGGCACGCACACTGTTAGCCCCGAGTGATGTTCGTAAGGAAACCTAACGAAGTTAGTCATCGAAGCGGAGTTCCGAATGGCGGACCGAAACCACAGGGACATACATGGTTCTGCTTCAGAAGTCTGTGTCTGGCAGTGGTGAGGTGAGTCAGCGCTTTGGGATTTATTATTAAAAAGGACAGAAAGCCCCGGTTGCAATCTTCGCCTGTTGCCCTGCCTGTGCCTGGTCAGTGACACCGTCACCACGAACACGTCTCCCGACTGGTTTGCGAGACCCCGCAAACCTTGACGGGGCCTGTGCGGTGCATCTGTGCGGGTGAACGTCTGGGGTTGGACTCAAAGGCTGCATTTTGTACAGAAAAAGGAAGATCTTCGTCACACTCATACCAGGTCGGAAAGAACCACCGTCTGGAGGCCGGAAAGGAGCCGGCGTTGACGCACGCTCACTCCAGCTTGTAGCTCCCCGAGCTCGGGTCTGGAGCGGAATTCTTCTGCAGGATCTCCATCCTGGGACCAGTGACCTGCCTCTGTGGCCCTGTGAGTCGCAGCCCAGGTTCCGTCCGGGGACCAGGGGGCGGCGAGCTCCGGCCCTGCTGTGGGGGATGGGCGCGCTGGTGGAACGGAGGGCTTCCGTCTCCTCTTGCAAATCTTTGGTCTGGATGCATCGGCCACAGACACACGGTTCCCAGGAAAAAGGCAGGTTTCCGGCCCCTGCTTTGCTTACGTGTTCTTAGTAACCCAGGCCGGCTGAGACTGGTGGCAGAAAAGGAAAAGAAGTCCCTTTCTGAAAAGTTGCACGTGCTTTTATTTGCACCATCTCGCCAGCAGGGAGGCTGACCCGGCCGGTGCTGTGGCCGGAGAGTCCGGCACAGGGACAAGGGGCGGGGAGGAGCCGGACGCCACGCCCGGGCAGGGGCAGGCAGCAACCGCTGGGCGGCCGCACAGACCGGCCGGGCCTCTGTCAGAGGCCACCCCACCCCCAGGGGGAACAGGCAGGGACTCGGGTCCCTGCGACTCCTGGGATGGGGAGGCGTGTCGGTTGAGCGCGCAGTTCCAAGAGGCACCCTAAAGGCGAAAGTGTAGTGCACGTTCCATGGTGACAACTCTGGGTCACAGCCCGGGAAGTGAGGCCCGGTCAGGAGGAGCGGGGCGGGCTGCTGAGCTTACCGTCGGCCCTCTTCCCGCCACGCGGGGCCACCTGGGCAGCGATCGCCTCTGGCGCTGAGGAATCTGCGGGCCTTCAGCAGGGGCTGCAGCTGACACGGAGCCCGGCGGGTGACAGGACAGAGTCCTGAGAGCCAGCCCCCAGGGAGGACGGGGTGGGGGGTGGGGGGGCAGCCGGAGGGCTCAGGACCTGGGAGAGAGGTCAGGATGGCGAGGCCGGAGTTCGCCAGGAGCCCCGCTGGAGCACCCCGCACAGACCGCAGATGGGGAAACGCGAGCTCAAGCTTTACACCCTTTAGATGAACACCCTCCTTCATGCAAATACGCTGCCCCGTGGAAGCGCACCTCCACCCGCGGCCACTTCCCGTGGAGCCGGCATCTGGTTGGTCTGCGCCCAGCTCCCTGGTGGCCTCAGCGCCCAGCCCAGCCCAGACCTGCGGTGCCTCCTGCCTGGTCAGCGAGAAGCACTGGCTGGCAGCGCGCACCCCCCCACTCACCCCCACCCTCTCAGGCAGCGGGGACGGCTCATCGAAGAACTCTCAGACTTTAACCAAAAGGTTCCCCGTGCTCCATGGAGGCAATTCGAGTGCCCCCGAGGGGAGGGGAAAACAAACGTCCATACATCGATGAAGCCAGGTGATCATGAGTCAGGACAGGTGGGGCGGTTCCTGCTTAACATTGAAAGTGTATGCGCCCACTCGTTTTTATAAGATTTTAACTTGTTAAACAGTTTCCAGTGACCTGATAAGCTGTAATGAATTACCACAAGTGTTAGGCACTGGTCAGATTCCCATGCTTACTCCTTTAAGAGAATACCTTCTCCTGACGGGCTTTCCCTGCAGCCCGGACAGCAGCACGGCTGTGCTTCAGACACGCCGCCGCCCGGTGCGCGCTGCTCAGTGAAGCGATGGACTCCGTGCGGGGCTCCGGCCGACCGGGCGTTGCTCTGAGGGTTCCCGTGGGGGACTGGCATCTGGGACCGGGTGGACTGCGCTGCGGTGGGAAGGAACGGGCTTGCGTCCGTCAGCCGGGCTGCGTCACAGGCCGCAGCTGAGAGGCACAGCGAGAGGCACAGAGGTGCGTGTCCCCGCCCCCTGGTCCCGCGGCCTTCCTCCGCGCGGCTCCCGGGGTCCTCTCTGTTTATAAGGACTGTCTGGTTGGGTTAGGGTCCCACCCGCTTCCACCCTTCTGACCTCATGTAACCTTAACCACCTCCTTAAAGCTCCTGCCTCCAAGTACAGTCACGTTGGGAGTCAGGGCCCCAGTGCGTGTGCGTGTGTGTGTGTGCGTGTGTGTGTGTGTGTGTACAGGCCAGTTCATACAGAGCAACCGGAGTATTGGGGTTTTACAACAGACACAGGATTTAAGCTCCATGCTTCATGCCCTGAAGGCTCTGCCTTTGCAAAACTAAACCCTGATCTTAATGCAAACGTCTTATAACCAGGCTCACGTGAGAGAGAATGGTGTCCGTTATCCAGGGAACGACGAGCTTCCTTTGAGGAGGGGACAGCACCCGGGGTGCTGACAACAAGAAGCAGTGCTTATTCTCCCGCTGCTCCACGCTCCTCGCTGCAGGCGGACGCACCCCAGACAGGCCTGCTCCTGCTGCCTGGGCGCGCCGCTGAGCGGGCACCGGTCTCACCGAGCGGACAGCCACCCACGGTCCATTCATTTCCCCAGAACATCCACCTCAAGGACCGAAGCTGGCACGCAGCTGAGTGAAAGCAGAGCGCAGTGTCGAGCTGGTGGGTGGTATGATTTTAATACATAAAACGTAATTTGCAAATTGTTTTTCCCATAAGTCTATTGTCCCCTTCTGTGTTTGGCCTGAGCGTTTACTGGAAATAAGTGCTCAGAAAATGGCAGCGCTCTTTGAAGTTTCTTCTGCTCTCTTCACCCTCACCCCCCGCCCCACCCCACCCCCCGACAGAGTGCCTCGCCTCGCTGAGAACTTGGGGCCACGCGGCGAAGTGAAGGGGACTGAAGGTGAAGTCCGTGTTCACCTCCCCGGGGCGCTGGCAGCGCTGCTCAGCCCGGGGCGTCGCGTCCTCATGCTGGTGGGGGGGGGGGGATGGTTGTGGGCTTTGGGGGTGTCTCAGCAGCTTCCCCACCGTCGTCCCAGGCTGAGGCAGAATTTGAGCCAGTTTCCAATTCCAACAAAACCTGCCTCCTTGCCCCTACTTCTGAGAACTCCCCACCTTTAACCCCAACCGGAAACAGCTCCCTGTGGAGGAATGGCTACAATTCGCTTCCTTGGGAGCATGTGGCCCTAGCAGACTGTTAGGCCCCGGCGTGGGCACCAGGCGGCTCTGGATCTGGAGGAACTGGGGGACCCTCTGGAGGGGGCGCGTGACCCCGCTTAAACGTGCTGGGCCCGTCAGCAGGTGCAGCCCTCAGGCGTGGGGAGGAGGAGCCGAGGTCGCTCCAGTAGAGAGAGCTCCGGCTTCACCAAGACGGCCAACGTGCGGGGCGCCGGCAAGTCGCTCTTCTCACCCCCAGCGTCTGCTTTTCTCTGGGACCCAGGACTGGCCCGCAACCCGCGTGGGTCTCGGCGGGTAAGGCCCTCACCCTCACCCCTCGCCCCCCACCTCCGGGCTCTGACAGTCCCAAGCCGCCCTCTCCCTGCCACGCCCCGGGGTCTCACCCTCCCCTCCCCGGTGGAACTCGGAGGGTGCGGTCACCTGCTGCTCCTCTGCGCCCCCAGCCAGTGTCCCCGCCACGGCCTCTTCTTCCGCACCCTCCGCACCCCTCCTGTGGTCCCGTCTCACACAGGCCGGGCGCGGCCTCGCCCCGGGAGCCAGGCTGGGCTGAGAGTCTGATGCAAATTGAATTTGATGTGAACTGTAGGGGGGGCGGGGGGCTGAGGGCCCTGGTGCCGCCTGGCCCGGAGCCTCACTTACAGCAGCAGAGCGACAGCTGGCTTACACAGAACAGGGCTGTTTCCGGGGGCCCAGCAGCTCACCCCGCCCCGGAACCCGCGGTCCCAGAGCCGCGGGCACAGCCAGCAGCCAGGCCCCGCTCCGGGCCTGGGCAGTGGATACCCGCCGTGCGGGCGCTCCCACCGCTGCCAGATGCTGTCTCTCCTGCTTCCTGCGCCTCTGGCTCCTGTTCACATGTTGGGGGGATGCCTCTGGGGACCCCCCCAGGTCACATGCCAAAGCCTAGCTGCAGGGATGGGTAGTAGGGGTTTCCTGCCTTTAAGAAGGGAGTTTCCCAACGGCGGAAAGGCAGCTCGGGGACGACAGCCAGAAACACCCGTGCCAGTGCGCGCCTCGCCGTCCCCGCCCTGCTCCCACCTGACTGCAAACAAGCCACCAACCCGCCCTGTCCCCACCCCAGGCTTTGCGTTCCGCTCAGCCTCACCGCTCCCAGCCCCCCCCCCCGCCCCCCAGCCCAGGGGTCTCCGCTGCCATCCTTCCCCTCTGCCCTCCAAGCTCCTCACGCCACCCATGGCCAGGGCCTGGCTGCAGTGTCCCGCAGCTTCTTGCTTACTTGGGTCTCCAGTCACTGTTTGGGGAACCCCCAGGGGCCGGGCCAGGGAGCCAGGAGCCGCGGGCTCATGAGGACATAGAAACGTGCCCGAGTCTGCGAGCAGCAGCCCTGGAGGAGCCCACGCGCCTTAGGGGGACGCTGTCCCCGGGGCCCCCTGACGCCTGTGATGCTCACGGAGACAGGCTCCCAGGCCCTCCGCAGAGGGAGGAGATGCCGCCGCCGCCTGGACGGCCACCAGGGAAGGGTCTGTGCCAGCGCCGCGGCACTCGCTTCCAAGCCTGTGCCTGTGTCTGTCTGCCCGGGTCCTGGCCCGCAGCCAGCCTCCCGCTGCAGGGGCGGATGCTCGGCAGCCCGGCGGCGGGCAGTGACAGCTGCCGGAGGAGGTGGGCAGCTGCGGGCGGGGACTGCCTCCCAGACACCCTGGGCTGCGGCAGGTCACCAAGCACTGCGCTTTATTTACTTTTTAAAATGTATTTTTATTGGTTTCAGAGAGGAAGGGAGAGGGAGGGAGAAAGGAACATCCATGATGAGAGAGGATCATGGATCAGCTGCCTCCTGCACACCCCCCGCTGGGGATCGAGCCCGCCACCCGGGCCTGTGCCCTGATGGGAATCCAGCCATGAGCTCCTGGTTCCCAAGCTGACGCTCCACCACTGAGCCACACCAGCCGGGCTCTATTAATTACCTGTGGCTGACATAGGAACAGGCATGTATGTACCTTCCACATTTTATTTCTACTTAATACATGTATTAGGTTCAGATAAGCAGAGTCAACTGTTTCCGACATTCCAGATAGTTCTTTCATTGGCTGCAGCTTCCGGACCCATTTCTCCTGTGCCTCAGCTGCACTCCGGGGTTTGCTCCTGAAGTGGGACAGGCGGCGTGGTGTCGCTGGAGTGTGAGCACGGGCTGCGCGGAGGGCTTCCTCTCCACCCCTCTCAGCTGCCCGCCCGCACCACGGCCGCCCCGTCGGGCGGCCACCTTTTCTCTGCACCTGCTTCTGTGAAACCCTCCCCAGCTGACTTTCACAGGAACAGCTCTCGCATTTTACTTGTGTGCTATTCCAATAAATTACATTATTTGGGAACAGGGACAAGATACAGGCTTCGCTTTAAAAATGCACTCTTCGTGAGCCCCCACGCAGCTGCAGACTGACCCCGGAGTGGAGAAAGGTGCCAGAGAGCCACTGGCGGTACGAGGGAGAAAGGACTCCATGTGAATGTGTGAGCGGAATATGCAGTGTTCTGTGTGTAACACGCCATACCCATGGCTGTGACTTTTATCCAATGCGCGGCTCTCTCCGGAGCTACAGGATAGGGCTCTGAATGGTTGCACAGAAATCAAAATGGCCAACGATTTCATGTTTAAAGGAAGTCTTTGCAGAACCCTTGCTCCTGGGACAACTAAATTCCTCCGAGCGGAACTGTAAGAATTTCCACAGACGGACTTTCTAAAGCAAACGCCTAGGGCCCGTGTCAGGCAAAATCGTGGAGTTCATCAAGACTGTCTTCCGCAGGCCCCTTCCAAGTACCCTCCTCTCCTGCCACCGCCCCACCGCACAGACCCACCTGGGTGCACTGGCCAAGACCCGCCTTTCTGGGTAGGGTGTGACCGCACAGGGTGCCCCCGCCTGTGCCCTTCTCTGCCTCCAGGTCTTCCAGTCCTTCTTCCTCAAACATCCCAGCATCACTGCACCCAGGCAGCCCTTCTCTGACCCCTGGCCTCGACTCCCAAAGGCCCTGGAGTGCCCCGTCCTTCATCCTTCAGACTTATTGTTCCTGACCAGCACCTGGCACCCTCACTAGACTTCAAAAGCCAGGAGGCAGGAGCCATGCTTGTGAGGTCATTGCTGTGCCTCCAAACCCAATAGGTGCTGAAAGTTACATGTTGGATCAATGAATATACATAGACTAGAGGCCCGGTGCATGAATTCGTGCACGGGTGCGGTCCCTAGGCCTGGCCGAGGAGTGAAGTGTGAGCATCTGGTGTGGAAGGGCGGGCCCTGGGCAGCACCTGGGTCCCCCGGCCCCCGTGCACCCCCCTCCACCTGAGTTATCGGGCCTGCACCCAGCTCCCTCAATGCCTGGGAGCTGAGCGGCGGCCCCACCCCCAGCCGCCGCCGCCACTGGTGGCGGTCTGTGGGGCGATCGGCGGGGCGATCGGGCTCCCACCTGGCTCCCTCAGCGCCTGGGAGCCCTGCTTGCACCCGCCTTGACCTGGTGCTGCCCACTCACCTGCTCCACCATCCCGCCGCAGTCCCTCTCTCTTTAGGGCCCATCGGGTCTGGCAGTGCCTCCACTGCTGCCTGCTGCCAGCACCATGTAACCGACGCCTGCCATGTTCCGCGCCGCCCCCCTGGTGGTCAGCTTGTGTCATAGCGAACGGTCGAGGGGACAATTTGCATATTAGGCTTTTATTATATAGGATATAAAACACCCTTCTGGGGGTTGTCTGTCTTTGAATGGGACTCTGGGTAACACAGAAGCATAGCCCGAAGGCACCCTGTCGGCTGGTGGGTGAGGGCTCATGGGCAGGGGAGCCTTTCATGGGCTTCTTCGGTGTAGTTTCTGTTTAAATCTCTTGGCTCCTCACAAGTGGGGGGACCTTATTCCAAGGGGGCCTCAGAGAGAACCGGGGCCCAGGGACTCCGGCACCAGCTTCCGTCTGCGTGCGGGGTTCCTGGCGTGCGGGCTCCACTGGTTCGTGACCACAGCCACACGCTGCCCAGGGGGGGCGACAGCATGTTCAGTCTCGCACACGGGAGGTGACCGTGTCCACGCCCAGGAAAAGGACCTTTCTGTGCAGGTGTGCACCCCATTTCCATCCTCGTGTTTACGCACGGCTTTCCTTCCCTTCACTCCCTGATGTGCTTGAATCCTGCGCCCATGAGCCGTCTGTCTGTGCCCTTGGGCGCAGCCACACCGGGGAAGGTGAAGGCAGCCTTGGGCCCCCTCCCTGGGCGCAGACTGGCTTCAGGCTCCCCAGGAGCTTCAGGCAGCTCCCTGTCGTGGACGCCATGGGGGGCTGTGTCTTTAAAGGAGAAGGACGCTCACCACGTGTAAGTAACCTGGCATTTGAGATGATCGT
Source organism: Ia io (assembly GCA_025583905.1). Classification (NCBI taxonomy): domain Eukaryota; kingdom Metazoa; phylum Chordata; class Mammalia; order Chiroptera; family Vespertilionidae; genus Ia; species Ia io. Next base: position 1,721,892 of record JAJQQW010000010.1, on the reverse strand, counting down.
TGACGGGAGGCCGCTCTGGTGGACTGAAGACGTTTTCCATTTTAGGTCTCCTCAGTAACTTTCTGTGTCTGTTTTAAAGGCAGACGTCCTTGGCCAGCCGGTAATTTAAAAATAGCCGGCGAGCTGGTGGTATTTCAAAGGAGTGATGGAGAGCGTGAGGCGTTGCCGTGGGGCTGGGCCGAGTGTACATCGTCTGCCTTCCTGGGGGACAGGGGTCAGTGGTTCATGGGGGGGCCTCTGTGTTTACCAGAGAGGGTTCTGCCCTGGAGGCCTTTCTCCCCATCTCCGCAGCAACCCATGTGGGGGATGGGCAGCGCGCAGGCCTGGGGCCACGTCCCCTAACGCCCTGAGGGGGCAGTGCACGGGGGTCTGTGGGCTCTGGTCACCTCTGGGCAGTTCCTCCCTCTTGAGGACACACTCAACCATGCTCACGGGCTTTCAAATGCGGGAAGGGGTGCCTGCATGGGGAAGGGGTGCCTGAGTGGGGAAGGGGTGCCTGAGTGGGGAAGGGGTGCCTGAGTGGGGAAGGGGTGCCTGTGTGGGGAAGGGGTGCCTGAGTGGGAAAGGGGTGCCTGTGTGGGGAAGGGGTGCCTGTGTGGGGAAGGGGTGTCTGCGTGGAAAGGGGTGTCTGCGTGGGAAAGGGGTGCCTGAGTGGGGAAGGGGTGCCTGAATGGGGAAGGGGTGCCTGTGTGGGGAAGGGGTGCCTGTGTGGGGAAGGGGTGTCTGCGTGGAAGGGGTGTCTGTGTGGGAAAGGGGTGTCTGCGGGGAAGAGGTGCCTGCGTGGGAAAGGGGGTGTCTGTGTGGGGAAGGGGTGTCTGCGTGGAAAGGGGTGTCTGCGTGGGGAAGGGGTGTCTGCGTGGGGAAGGGGTGCGTGGGGAAGGGGTGTCTGTGTGGGGAAGGGGTGTCTGCGTGGGGAAGGGGTGTCTGTGTGGGGAAGGGGTGTCTGTGTGGGGAAGGGGTGTCTGCGTGGGAAAGGGGTGTCTGTGTGGGAAAGGGGTGTCTGCGTGGGGAAGGGGTGTCTGTGTGGGGAAGGGGTGTCTGTGTGGGGAAGGGGTGTCTGTGTGGGGAAAGGGGTGTCTGCGTGGGGAAGGGGTGTCTGTGTGGGGAAGGGGTGTCTGCGTGGGGAAGGGCAGATGGCCTGAGAGCCAGGGGCACAGTTCTGACGGGGCTGTGCTTTAGGTTCGGGACAGGTTCCTGGGAGCCGCCCTGCGTGGGGGGTGTCCAGTGTGGGGAAGGGGTGTCTGAGGCCCCTGGGGTGTCAGACCAGCCGACTCGCAGCGTGGGGCAGGCGTGACTGCAGCACGCCGCTTTCTGCTGCGAGCAGGGGTGCCTGCCTCCCGCCCTCCTCACGAACACGTGGCTTCACTCGCGCACTGGACCGGGGTCCCGGAGAGACCTGGCGGCCAGCGGGTCCAGCAGCCCGGCTGCGGGTTAACCGATTAATCGCAGGAGGACCACGCGCGGGGAGTGGGTGTGCGAGGGGAACAGGTCAGCGCCCGGTGTGGGGTGTCCATGCGTGGGCAGGGGTGTCTGTGTGAGGGCACAGGGCCGGGACCCCCAGCCCGCCTCAGGGCACCTCTGGGTGTCAGTCCCGGGGTCACTGGGGCTGCAGTGAGGGAGCACCTGGTGCCCGGCGTGGGGGAGACACTGGACGGGAAAGGGGTGTCTGCGCCCCCCCGGGGTGAGGCCTGCAGTCCGCAGAGCCCGGGCTGTGTCGGATGCACTGAAGACCCGTGTGGGGAAGGGGTGGACTGGAGCTGTGCCAGACCCCCTGTCCGCCCTGAATCCGGTGTCTGCGTGGGGAAGGGGTGTCTGTGTGGAAAGGGGTGTCTGCGTGGGGAAGGGGTGTCTGCGTGGGGAAGGGGTGTCCCCGTGTGGCGCTGGTGCCCCGACGGGGGTGTCTCACAGCCCTGGGAAGGGAGCCTACTGTGTGGGGAAGGGGTGTCTGCTCCCCAGGACTGTCCCCAGTGGGAAAGGGGTGTCTGTGTGGGGAAGGGAGTAACTGTGGGGAAGGGGTGTCCAAGGGGGAAGGGTCCCTCCACCATCTGGACGGGGTGTCTGCTGGGGGAAGGGGTGTCGTGGCGGGAAAGGGCGAAGCGAAGCCAGTGTGGGGAAGGGTGTCTGCGGGGGAGGGGTGTCTGCGTGGGGAAGGGGTGTCTGTGTGGGGAAGGGGTGCCTGCGTGGGGAAGGGCAGATGGCCTGAGAGCCAGGGGCACAGTTCTGACGGGGCTGTGCTTTAGGTTCGGGACAGGTTCCTGGGAGCCGCCCTGCGTGGGGTCCAGTGCGGGCGGCCCGAGGCCCCTGCTGCAGACCAGCCGACTCGCAGCGGGTGCACGCGTGACCTCAGCACGCCGCTTTCTGCTGCGAGCAGCCAGCCTCCCGCCCTCCTCACGTGGCTTCACTCGCGCACTGGACCGGGGGCCCGGAGAGACCTGGCGGCCAGCGGGTCCAGCAGCCCGGCTGCGGGTTAACCGATTAATCGCAGGAGGACCACGCGCGGGAGTGGCTGCGAGGGGAACAGGCAGCGCCCGGTGTGCACGTCCATCCGTGAGCAGAGCGGGCGAGGGCACAGGGCCGGGACCCCCAGCCCCGCGTGGGCGCGTCCTGCGTGGGCGCGGGTGTGTGGAGCTGCGCCTCAGGGCACCTCTGGGTGTCAGTCCCGGGGTCACTGGGGCTGCAGTGAGAAAGCACCTGGTGCCCGGCGTGGGGGAGACACTGGACGCCCTGCCTTGCGCCCCCCGCCCTGAGGCCTGCAGTCCGCAGAGCCCGGGCTGTGTCGGATGCACTGAAGACCCGTGGGCCCGGGAGGACTGGAGCTGCCAGACCCCCTTCCGCCCTGAATCCGCAGCTGGAAGGGTGTCCAGGGATCCGCGCCCGCCCCCGCCCCGCTGTGCGCGCTGGTGCCCCGACGGAGGGTGCTCACAGCCCTGGGACCCGGGAGCCTACCTCCCGGGCCGGGGTCTCCAGGACCCCAGGATGGGCGTTTAGGAGTAACTGTGCGGGCACCAAGGGAACAGTGTCCCTCCACCGTCTGGACGTTTTGCCTGCTGGACACGGAGTGCGTGGCGGGCAGAGAGCGAAGCCAGAGGGAGAGGAGCGGGGGGAGGAGGAGGTGCGGACATGGGACCTGCGGCCTGGATGCCATGGCTCCTCCCGCCTCACTCCGAGGCCCTCTGAGGCGGGGACACCTGGGCCCGGGTCCCAGGGCGGAGCCAGGGACTGTCTGTGCGCGCGCGCAGGGGTGCGGCCAAGTGGGGTGTCTGAGAGCCGTGGGCCGGGAGGACAGGTGCCCTCGGATGGACCGTGGCGATGCCTTGTAACATGGCCCTCGGCACCCCGCTGGCCGAGGGACCAGGGCCCCTCCATCCTCTGTTCCCCAGAGCGTTGCTGTGGAGTTCCTCTCACTGCGGCCCCACCGGCTCCCACAACAGGTGCCGAGAGCTGCGTCCAGCCCCGACCGGTGAGAACCAGCAGGTCCAGGCCGATAGCTGGCCACCCGGAGCCCTGCCTCCCCGAAACCTGGCACAGCGCAGAGTTTAACACCCAGTGTGCGTCCCCAACCCCATCCCGGCAGCATAGACGGCTCTCCAGTGGCTCTCAGGTTCCCTCCTGGTGTGGGCTTCACGCAGCACCCCCAGCACTCCAGCACCCCAGCACCCCCAGCACCCGCAGCACCCATAGCACCCCCAGCACCCAAGCACCCCAGCAGCACCCATAGCACCCCCAGCACCCCAACACCCGCAGCACCCATAGCACCCCCAGCACCCCCAGCACCCCCAGCACCCCCAGCACCCATAGCACCCCCAGCACCCCCAGCACCCCCAGCACCCCAGCACCCCAGCACCCCAGCACCCCACCCCAGCACCCCCAGCACCCCAGCACCCCAGCACCCCATAGCACCCCCAGCACCCATAGCACCCCCCCATAGCACCCCAGCACCCCCAGCAGCACCCAGCACCCCCAGCACCCCATAGCACCTCAGCACCTATAGCACCCCAGCAACCCCCCCCCACCCCAGCACCCATAGCACCCCCAGCACCCATAGCACCCCCAGCACCCATAGCACCCCCAGCACCCCAGCACCCCCAGCACCCCAGCACCCCCAGCACCCATAGCACCCCCAGCACCCATAGCACCCCACCCGCAGCACCCATAGCACCCCAGCACCCCCAGCACCCCAGCACCCCCAGCACCCCCAGCACCCCAGCACCCATAGCACCCCCAGCACCCCAGCACCCCCAGCACCCCCAGCACCCCCAGCACCCCAGCACCCCCAGCACCCATAGCACCCCCAGCACCCCAGCACCCCCAGCACCCCAGCACCCCAGCACCCCAGCACCCCCAGCACCCCAGCACCCCCAGCACCCCAGCACCCGCAGCACCCCCAGCACCCCAGCACCCCCAGCACCCCCAGCACCCCCAGCACCCCAGCACCCCCCCCCAGCCCCCAGCACCCCCAGCACCCCCAGCACCCCAGCACCCCCAGCCCCAGCACCCCAGCACCCCAGCACCCCCAGCACCCCCAGCACCCCAGCACACCCACCCCAGCACCCCAGCACCCCAGCACCCCCAGCACCCCAGCACCCATAGCACCCCCAGCACCCCCCAGCACCCCCAGCACCCCAGCACCCATAGCACCCCCAGCACCCCCAGCACCTCAGCACCTCAGCACCCCCAACACCCCTAGCACCCGCAGCACCCCCAGCACCCTCAGCACCCCCAGCACCCCCAGCACCCTCAGCACCCCCAGCACCCCCAGTCCCATAGCACCCCCAGCACCCCAGCACCCCCAACACCCCAGCACCCCCAGCACCCCAGCACCCCCAGCACCCCCATACCCATAGCACCCCATAGCACCCCCAGCACCTCAGCACCCCACCAGCACCCCCAGCACCCCCAGCACCCCCAGCACCCCCAGCACCCCCAGCACCCCAGCACCCCAGCACCCCCCCAGCACCCCCAGCACCCTCAGCACCCCCCAGCACCCAAGCACCCCCAGCACCCCCCCACCCCAGCACCCCCAGCACCCCATAGCACCCCCAGCACCCCATAGCACCCCCAGCACCCATAGCACCCCCAGCACCTCAGCACCCCCAACACCCCCAGCACCCTCAGCACCCCAGCACCCACAGCACCCACAGCTCCCACCGACGGCTGCTGCCCCAGGGCTTGCGTCTCCCGCCCAGGGAGTGTAACCGGGACCGGGACCCCCTTCAAAGCCGCTTCCCGCGAGGCCCGGGACGCAGGTGCACGACGTTGTTACCGAGAAGCAGGGCCCCTGCACCGCTGCCAGCCGGGCCCCCCCCTCCCCCATGCTGCCGGCGGCTCCTCATTAGACTAAAACGTTAATGAGCACACACGGCCCAGGTAGACGTCGCTCAGTCTCACCGCACGGGGAACAGACGTGCCGTGAATATTAATATCTCTTCTCAAGGCAATGCCAGTCTCCGCGGGCACAGACCGGAGGGGACTGCATGTGGACGGGCTGCAGCCTCTGTCAGTGCCGCACAGACTCTCACCAGGATGGATGCTCCGATGAGACACATCCATCGCGGGGTGCCCCGCCCAGGCAGTTCAGTGACTGTAGACCCATCACGTGCTTGTTCGGACCCCGCTTCCTACACAGCGCCTGGTGCTGAGTGGAATGCAAATGCTGGCAGCGCTCTGACCCCCCTCTGCGGTTATGGGGGCGCAGGTAGGCCCGCGGAGGAACCGCAGCCCGCAGGTGTTCGTCTGGGTCTAGCTGACAGGCTGTGTGCGGCCAGCGTCTCGGAGCAAGGGCCAGCCCTGGAGATTGTGATCGCCCCGTCCGGCCGGGCAGCCTGGGCAGCTGGGCCACCGGCTCCTGCTTCTCGCCACCCTCCTTCGCAGCCACCCTCTCTGAGGATGCAGGAGCCCCGGGGAGGGGTCAGGGAGGACGGCGGAGGCCAGCATGCTGGTCCCTTTGGGCAGCCCACACTGCCTCTGCTCCTTTCACACTGTCCATGCATCTTCGTGCCCCGCGGGATTCAGGAGGGACAGGCAGGGGCCAGGCAAGGGGCAGGCGTGTCCTCCGGGGCTGGAGGGCTGCCCTCGGCTGCGGGTGCCCGGTGCCTGGAGCGCAGAATTGCCTCCTCACCGCAGAGTCCTGCCCACCTGGACAGCCGGTGGTGAAAGGCAGCCACCCCGTCAGTGGTCAGTGTGGGGCCTCGGGCGCCAGGCGGCCCCCCGCCCCCGCGGGCTCTGTGGGCATCATCAGGCCCTGACAACGGAGGCGGTTAAACCAAGACACGCTTTCTTGGGACTCTGTCATCGTGGGCCGTTTAGTTCAGTGTTTTGTGTTGTTTTTAATGTCCCATCAGGGCTCAGCAGGTCCAGGTGAGAACCCGCCGCCGCCCGCCCAGCCCCAGGGAGTCCGCGGGGCAGAACCACGCTGAACGTGTCGGTCTTCACACAGGGGACGTCCGTGGTGGCCCCTGTCTCACAGGGCAGACTGCACTCCAGGTCCCTGTGGACGGACAGGCAGGAAATCCGCGGCACAGGTTCTCAGCGAGCCGAGGGGACCTGTAGGCTAACTTCATTCTGGAGGAGGAAGCGGGGGTCAGAGATCTGGGTTTGGGAGTCCCCGTGGGAAGTCCGCCGCCAGCACCGTGGCTGCCCCCTCCTCTGACCGGGGAGAACTCACCCCTGGTCTCCGCCCGCTGGTTCGGTTTTAAACGGAGAGCTGGGTGCCAGCGTGTTACCTTAGTTGCTGTAACACCCCTGCTCCGGGCCGGGCCGCAGCTCCGTGGTCCATTGTTTATGTTGTGAAACGATCGCGTAACAAGTCACGTTAGCATCCGTCACCACAGTCACAGTTTCTCCCTTTTCTCCTTGTGATTAGAACTTTTAAAACCTACTCTCAAGTATGCAACACGGTATTAATAGCTTTAATTTTCACGCTGTACACCCCATCCCCGGAACTTACTGTATTTACTGGGAGTTTGTGCCTTTTGACCCCTTTCACTCACTTCGCCCACTCCCGCCCCCCAGCCCCAGCCCGTGGCAGTGACTGGTCAGACCTGAGCGGGTGCCCTGCCTGTGGGTGAAGAAAGACCTCCCCCCACCCCCCACTATATCCTCGCATATTACAGATAAGGATGCTCTCTCTCTCTCTCTCTCTCTCTCTCTCTCTCTCTCTCTCTCTCTCGGGTGAGACACCCTTTTAGGCTAAAGAGTGTGGCAAGGGAGTTTTACATTTCAGCTCGGCATTTATACCTGAATCGACCCATCACCTGTGTGCGTATCTACCTGTCCCCCTGCCCCATTCTGTGTGTGTGTGTGTATGTGTATGTGTGTGCGCGCACACGCGTGAGCCCTCAGACCCGCAGGGAGCCCGCCAGATGCCAAGGCTATGAGCAGCTCGAAACACCCGTTCACACACTTCATACACCAGCCACCCCTCCTGATGGCTCCGACGAGCCGAGCAAGCCAGGCGGCGGCCACCCCGCGAGAAATGTGGGTGAAATTACCCGTCGTGGGCAGTTTTACTCACGAGTATTTTCTTGGTTGTGAGTTTAGAAAAAACACAAAACACAAGCGCGTGTTTCCGGAGGCCCCGGGACTGGTGGGGAGAGGCCGCGAGGGTTTGCCTGCGGAGGCCAGACCCCGGGTGCCCCGGTCCACCCCGCCCGTCCCCCCCCCCCCCCCCCCGCGGGCCATGTTCCTCAGAGGCTTGGATTTAATCTGTGGGTGTCTTTTCCTTTTTGGAAAGCAGAGTTCAGGAGGTTTGAGGGTCCGGATGCTGTGCTGAGCGGTGGCCTCCCCCGGGCGCGTCCCCAGCGTTAGGTGTCTCAGGGCGCCCGTGAGAGCTCTGTTGACAAGAAACACCGGGTGGGGGCGCGGGGGGGGTCCCCTGTGCAAAATGACAGCCTCGCTCCCTTAGCAGGTTCTTCTCTTCAGGACGGCTCCTGGGAGGAGGGGCCCAGGAGCTTCCACGCTGGTGACGTACGTGTCAGATCTGCTTCGGGCCACATGGCGGGGCCCACGCCGGGCAGTCCCCGGGCGTGGGAGGGGACGGGGGAGTGGAAACACCCTGAACCCTGGCTTAGCCAAAGGCTTGGCCAAGTCCCCATCGGGGCCCTGGGTGTGACCGACGCCGTGCCAGCAGCAGCCCGGGGAGGCGGCTCAGCTGTGCCCACAGTCGCCCGTGACTTTGCTGCGGACACTGTGCTGAGTCAGCGAGTCCAGCCTGCCAGGCGGTGTGCGCTCCGGCGGCCCCGGCGGTGAGCGAGGACGGTCTTCAGCCGCGGACCGATGGAGACAGGAGTCGCCTCTGAGCGTCCCGAGCTGGCCAGGCCCGGGGCGCGGGCGGGGGGCGGGGGGGGAGGCAGACACAGGAGCCTTGTTCCAGCCGCTGGGTCTGTGGTTCTCAGCAGGCGAGGCCCGGGGCCCTGCCCAGGCCCACAACCACGGGCTGGGTCCCAACCCTGCTCCCCAACAAAGCCCTGGGGGCTTAAGCTCCGGATCAGAGGCCCCAGGGAGGGCAGGCCACAGCCCGGGGTGTGGGGGGGAGGGGCGGGTCCTGAGACCCCTCAGGACGGGGTGGGCGGGTGGGCGATGGGAGGCCGGCACCCACCTGCCCCCTGTAGGAAGCTCCATGCCCACACCGCAGCCCTGATCCCCTAGACGGTGGGGCCTGGTGGGTGTATTAGATTCAACAGACCGGGAATAGTTCTGTTACTGTCACATGGTCAGAGTAATTGGAATAAATCACACTGAAGGGAGAAATGAACAATTCCTGGAAAAGCTAGCCACATCTGTTATTAACGCCGGGGAGGGGATTAAGTAACTTACTGCGGCCCTGCGGGTGCGGTACCCACACTGCACCGGGACTGAGGCCTGGCCGGGCCGAGGCTTACCTCCGCAAGGGAAACTGCGGGGACTGGGAGGCTGCTGGCCGGTCACAAACTCTCTCTCTCTCTCTCCTCCCTCTCTCCTTCCCTCCCTCTCCATAAGGAAAATGCGCTGAAGCAGATTTTATCTCACAGACCAATAATCACCCCCATTCTGGCGGGAAGTGCCACTGTCTTTCCTCCCAGGCCCCTGTGAATGGCCTCCACCGAGAGAGGCTCAAGGCGGCGATGGCCACGTCTGCCCCAGAAAGCACCGTCCCTCCCGCTGGACGTGGTGGCGGGAAAGGTCGGGAATGAAGGAGACAGCGCAGCCAGGCCCTGCACAGGAGCGTCCCTGGGTGTCGACCCACAGCCCAGCGCCAGTCCCGCCAGCTGCGTCCCCAGCTCATGCCCCTGTGCCCGCGGACGAGGACCCAGGTGGTGCCAGGGCCTGGGGAGCCCCCGAGCCTCTGAAGACCCACGGGTGCCGGGATCCCGGGCCTGGGTTAGCGGGAGAGTGACGCAGATGTGAGCCCGGGCCCCGATGTGGTTTAAAAACGGGCTGTTGGCTGGGAGGGGGGTGGGGGGTGGGGGCAAGGACAGAAATGTGGTGGGAAAGTGGGGTGGGCTCCCCCGGGGCAGGATACACACCGTGCACCTCTGCACAAAGGAGGGGACAGTGCGAGGGCCCCCACCCCCAGGCGCGGGGCCGCGTACCGGGGAGCAGCCAGCTCGCGGCCAGTGCTGCGCCCTTTATATCTCCTTCGCGTGGCTCCAGCGGCCGAGCCACCCCTCCCTGCCCTTGGCGTGTCTGTCCCTGCGCACCCCCATCCTCACCTGAGCCTGTGGCGCTGGCAGAGGAGTGGCTGCCCACGGCACAGGGGGCCCTGGGGAAGGCGGGGTTTCACGTGTTTTCCCGGTTGCGCCCCAGGACGCACGTGGTGGTCTTTCACTTCTTTCTTTAAAAAACAAAAAACCCCACAATTTTTTTATTTCAGAGAGAGATGGAGAGGGAGAGAGAGAAATCCATGATGAGAGAGTCATGGATTGGCTGCCCACCCCACACTGGGGAGCGAGCCCACAACCCGGGCACATGCCCGGACCGGGAATCGAACCCTGACCTCCTGGTTCACAGGCTGACATGCCACTGAGCCACGCCGGCCGGACGCCCCTCTCTCTTCGTATTACCGCGCAGCTCTCCCTGCCCTCCCCTTCCTCCCACCGGACAGACTTGCTGGGAGGACCTCCCACGCTCCGTCTCCAGTCCCGGGACCGGGAGCCTCGCGGGGGGCTCTGTCTCGGCCCAGGGAGCTTACCCAGAGCTGCCACGGCAGGAGGGGATGCCAACCCGGGGCTCAATCAGGCTCTCTCCACCCTCACGCCTCTCCGGGGACCTGGGGACCTCGGACCTCGGAGCCGTCCTGCCCTCCTGCCCCTGGCGCCTCAGGCAGCTGTCGCCACGCAGGGGTAGCTCCCGTCCCGACGTGACCTGAGCTACTGCTCGTCCCACCGTACCTGCCCGTCCCACAGGGCGCTGCCTCCTCCGCCGGGGCCGCCTTCCGTCCCTGTGACCTCCCGCTCTGTCCCGTGTTCCTCCATGGAGGCCCCCACGAGGATGATGGCAGGTTTCCTGCCCCCCCCAGCACACCTGCTGTTACTGCACTTCGCTTTATTGCACGTCACCGATGTTGCCGCCTTCACAGACTGAAGGCCAAGCCCTTCACCCGCAAAAGGCTCGCAACTCGCTTTGTGGCGGCGCTCGCTCTGTGCGGTGCTGGGGGCGAGACTGTGCATTGCCGACGGCGGCCTGTAGAAGGACAGGCGTGTCCCCCCGGAGTTTCTCTGCTTCTTAATGGCTTCTCACCGCCTCCCGTTAACTTCAGTCCCACGGCCTTTTGGTCCTCGAAGTCAGAAAGCCTCGGCTTCTCCAGGACACCTACCGCCCGGCGGCCTACCCACGTCAATGACTCTGACCATGTGACACCTACCGCCCAGCGGCCTACCCACGTCAATGACTCTGACCATGTGACACCTACCACCCGGCAGCCTATCCACGTCAATGACTCTGACCATGTGACACCTACCGCCCGGCAGCCTATCCACGTCAATGACTCTGACCATGTGACACCTACCGCCCAGCGGCGTCAATGACTCTGACCATGTGACACCTACCACCCGGCAGCCTATCCACGTCAATGACTCTGACCATGTGACACCTACCACCCGGCAGCCTATCCACGTCAATGACTCTGACCATGTGACACCTGCCTATCCACGTCAATGACTCTGACCATGTGACACCTACCACCCCGGGCAGCCTATCCACGTCAATGACTCTGACTCTGACCATGTGACCTGTCCACGTCAATGACTCACCATGTGACGGCACCGCCCGGCGGCCTATCCACGTCAATGACTCTGACCATGTGACACCTACCGCCCAGCGGCCTACCCACGTCAATGACTCTGACCATGTGACACCTACCGCCCGGCGGCCTATCCACGTCAATGACTCTGACCATGTGACACCTACCACGCGGCCTACCCACGTCAATGACTCTGACCATGTGACACCTACCGCCTGGCAGCTTAGCCACGTCCTTCAGCATCATGAGCACAGGCTCCCGTGTGGCCTCGCAAGGGGGAGATTGATGCTCCCCAGGGCTCCTGGCCGCAGGGATGACCAGCCTGCCTCCTGCCCGGGTGTTGGAGGCCCGCACCTGCCCCTGCCCTGGGCCGCTGAGGGACATTCCCACGGAGACTCTTCCTGCCTGACAGCAGGTGAGCACGCTCTTCAAAGAGGAAGGCTGGCCTGCCAGTCACAGGATCCCTGAGGGCAGGTGCCTGAGAGCCAGAGGCCAGGCATGCTGCCCTGAGCCCGCCTGCCCTGGGCACACCCACCCAAAGGGTGACAGGGAGGGCCCCCTGAGCACACAGGCCGAGCTCTCCGTGTGGGCAGCGGGGCCACAGCTGGGGCCACACCCCCTTCCTTCCCACCCAGAACCGACCCTCCTCTGCGCTCTGCCATGGCTCCAGCTTGCCCAGTGAAATCACAGTCCCTCTGGCTCCGTGTCACGGACGTGTACTTACCCCTCCTCCCGCGGGCGGCTCCCCGGGCCTTCTGCTAAGGCCACTGCCTTTCCGTTGCCCGATTCCAAGCGACTGGTCTTATTTCTGACACCGACACCCACGTGTGAGGCCTGGGACCTATGCAATGGCTGAGGCGTCCCAGCTGATGCCCCTCCTCAGCCACTGTGTCCACTCCTGGGGGTCTGGCTGGAGCCCGGTCAGTTTGCAGCCTTCAGTGCTAAGCCTCAGCTCAGTGCTGGTACCGGCAGGAGCCTAATCAATCCCGGTGGAGTGAAGGGACACGCACGCTCCTTCTCACCCCATGGGAAGTGTGTGGGAAGACCCGCCCTTTCCTCCGGGCGCAGGGGATAAACGACCACTTCCCCGTCTCAGTGGGACCTGGGCTGGGAGGCACAGAGCAGCGGTCTGTCCACACACTCCTCCCCGTCGTCGGTTGCTGGGAGCCAGCGCCACGGGAGCGGAGTTCCCAGCGATGCCAGCTCCTGGCAGTGGTCACAGCGACCTGGCCTCTCGGGAACCCCCACGTCCATGTCCCGAAGATGCTCCCTGCGGCCTTCTCAGCACCTTCTGCAAAGCCGGTCACAGGCGGGGCGCAAGCCGCCTCCCTCCCCAGGTCCTCCGCTGCCTCCCACTCAGGGTGTGGCAGAGCCAGCAGCCTGGGGTCACCTGGGAGCTTGTTAGACAGGCAGGGTCTGGACCAACACCCAGATCATGAAGACACTCTGTTCTAGCGAGACTTGGGGTTTCCTGTGCACAGTAGGTCTGCAGGAGGGCCCACCACAGCGCTGAGGCAGCAGGGCCAGGGCCAGGAGGCAGCGACGTTGCTAACCAAGTGCAGGCGATGCTGAGGCAGCCGACTGGGACCCCTTCGCCATCCATGGAAGTGGAGCTCGTTGGTGCCTCCAGGAAAAGGACTTTCTGAGGCCCCACGGGAGGATGGGGTTTCCTGTAAAGCTTTATTGTTGATGTAACATCAAGGTTAGGGTTAGGGCTAGGGCTAGGGCTAGGGCTTGAGTCAGGGTTAGGGTTACAGGTAGGGTTAGGGTTAGGGTTAGGGTTAGGGTTAGGGTTAGGGCTAGAGTTAGGGTTAGGGTTATGGCTAGGGCTGGGGCTAGGGTTAGGGCTAGGGCTAGGGCTAGGGTTAGGGTTAGGGCTTTGGCTAGGGTTAGGGTTAGGAATAGGGTTAGGGTTAGGGCTAGGGCTAGGGTGAGTGTTAGGGTTAGGGTTAGGGCTTGGGCTAGGCTTAGGTTTAGGTTTACATTTAGGGTCACGATTAGGTTTAGGGCTAGGGTTAGGGTTAGAGGTAGGGTTATGTTTAGGGCTAGGGTTAGGGTTAGGGCTAGGGTTTTGTTTAGGGTTAGGGTTAGAGCTAGGGTTAGGATTAGGGTTAGGGTTAGGGTTAGGGCTTGGGTTACGTTTAAGGCTTGGGCTAAGGTTAGGGTTATGGTTACAGTTAGGGTTAGGATTAGGGTTAGTGCTAGGTTTAGGGTTATGTTTAGGGCTAGGTTTAGGGTTAGCGCTAGGGCTAGGGCTAGATTTAGGTTTAGGGCTTGGGCTAGAGTTAGAGTTAGGGTTACAGTTAGGGTTAGGATTAGGGTTAGGGCTAGGGCTAGTGTTAGATTTTGGGCTAGTGCTCAGGTTATGGTTAGGGTTACAGTTAGTGTTATGGGTATGGTTAGGGTTATGGTTAGGGCTAGGGCTAAGGTTAGCGTTATAGTTGGGGTGAGCGTTAGGGCTAAGCCTATGGTTAGGTTTATGGTTAGGGTTAGGGTTAGGGTTAGGGTTAGGGTTAGGGTTAGGGTTAGGGCTAGGGCTAGGGCTAGGGTTAGGTTTAGAGCTTGGCTAAGGTTAGGGTTAGGGTTACAGTTAGGGTTAGGATTAGGGTTAGTGCTAGGGTTAGGTTTAGGGTTAGGGCTAGGTCTACGGTTATGGTTAGGGTTACAGTTAGCGTTAGGCCTAGGGTTAGGGTTAGGGTTATGGTTAGGGCTAGGGCTAGGGCTAGGGTTAGGGTTAGGGCTATAGTTAGGGTTAGGGTTAGGGCTAGGGCTAGGGTTAGGGTTAGGGTTAGGGCTATGGCTAGGGTTAGGGTTAGGGTTAAGGTTAGCGCTAGGGCTAGGGCTAGAGTTAGGGTTAGGGCTTGGGCTAGGCTTAGGTTTAGGTTTACATTTATGGTCACGATTAGGGTTAGGGCTAGGGTTAGGGTTAGGGGTAGGGTTATGTTTAGGGCTAGGGTTAGGGTTAGGGCTAAGGTTATGTTTAGGGTTAGGGTTAGAGCTAGGGTTAGGATTAGCGTTAGGGTTAGGGTTAGGGCTTGGGTTAGGTTTACGGCTTGGGCTAAGGTTAGGGTTAGAGTTACACTTAGGGTTAGGATTAGGGTTAGGGCTAGGTTTAGGGTTATGGTTAGGGCTAGGTTTAGGGTTAGCGCTAGGGGTAGGGCTAGAGTTAGGGTTAGGGCTTGGGCTAGGGTTAGAGTTAGGGTTACAGTTAGGGTTAGGATTAGGGTTAGGGCTAGGGCTAGTGTTAGGTTTTGGGCTAGTGCACGGGTTATGGTTAGGGTTACAGTTAGTGTTAGTGTTAGGGGTAGGGTTAGGGTTATGGTTAGGGCTAGGGCTAAGGTTAGGGTTATAGTTGGGGTTACCGTTAGGGCTAAGCCTAGGGTTAGGGTTATGGTTAGGGTTAGGGTTAGGGTTAGGGCTAGGGTTAGGGTTAGGGTTAGGACTAGTTTTAGTTCTAGAACTAGTGTTAGGTTTATAGTTAGGGTAAGGTTTATGGTTATGGTCAGCCCTAGGTTACTGGTTATGGTTAGGGTGAGGATTACGTTTAGGATTATGTTTAGGTTTTTATTTAGGGTTAATGTTAGTGTTATGGCTAGGGCCGGGGTTCGGTTTAGGGTTATGGCTTGGTTTAGAGTTTGGGTTATGGTTATGGCTTCGTCCAGGTTAGGGTAAGTTTAGCATTATGGTTAGGGTTAGGGTTCGGGCTAGTGTTAGAGTTAGGTTTCAGGTTAGGTCTAGGGTTAGGATTAGGGTTATGGCTAGGGTTAGGTTTAATGTTAGGGTTAGGATTAGGTTTAGATTTGAGGTTATGGCTAGGCCCATGTTAGGTTTAGGGTTAGGATTAGGGCTAGGTTTAATATTAGGGCTAGGCCTAGGTACGTTTTGGGTTAGGGTTAGGGTTAGGAATAGGGTTAGGTTAGGATTAGTGTTAAGTTTAGGGTTAGGGTTAGGGTTAGGTCTAGGATTAGGTTTAGAGTTAGGGTTATGGCTAGTGTTAGGGTTAGGCCTAGGGCTAGGGCCAGGGTTATGGCTAGGGATAGGGTTCGTGTTAGGGTTAGGGTTAGGGTTAGGGATAGGCATAGGGCTAGGGTTAGGGTTAGGTTTAGGTTTAGGTTTAGGATTAGGTTATGTTTAGTGCTAGTTTAGGGTTAGGGTTAGGGTTAGGTTTAGGATTAGGTTATGTTTAGTACTAGTTTAAAGTTAGGGTTAGGGTTAGGTTTAGGTTTAGGATTAGGTTATGTTTAGTGCTAGTTTAGGGTTAGGGTTAGGGTTAGGTTTAGGTTTAGGATTAGGTTATGTTTAGTGCTAGTTTAGGGTTAGGGTTAGGGTTAGGTTTAGGATTAGGGCTAGGGTACAGGTTTAAGGTTAGGGTTAGGGTTAGTGTTAGGTTTAGGATTAGGGTTATGTTTAGTGCTAGTTTAGGGTTAGGGTTAGGGTTAGGTTTAGGTTTAGGATTAGGTTATGTTTAGTGCTAGTTTAGGGTTAGGGTTAGGGTTAGGTTTAGGATTAGGTTATGTTTAGTACTAGTTTAAGGTTAGGGTTAGGGTTAGGTTTAGGTTTAGGATTAGGTTATGTTTAGTGCTAGTTTAGGGTTAGGGTTAGGGTTAGGTTTAGGTTTAGGATTAGGTTATGTTTAGTGCTAGTTTAGGGTTAGGGTTAGGGTTAGGTTTAGGATTAGGTTATGTTTAGTACTAGTTTAGGCTTTAGGTTAATCTTACTTGTTCTCCGGTCATGTCTGACCTTTGTTGCTAGGAGAGAACTCTAATTTTTTCTTTAACCAGGTGTTGACTAATCCCCCACTCAGAGCTCTGCTCCATATTGAAATGCGATCTGTTGCAGCCTCTGTGAGTGGGGTCGCACAGCCATGGCCCATGTGGTGCTTAAGGCATGTGTGTGGATGCCAGCGCTGGGTGAGGGTTTCATGGAGGAAGGGAGCAGAGAGGGTGACCGCGTGTGAGAGGGTGAACGGCTCTGTCTGGGCTCTTCTCTGCCTGGCATGACAGCCATGGAGCCGGACCGCTGCTGCTGCCCTGACAGCCCTGGGGCAGGGTTCCCCGGTTGGGCAGTCTCCAGGCT
Source organism: Ia io (assembly GCA_025583905.1). Lineage (NCBI taxonomy): Eukaryota > Metazoa > Chordata > Mammalia > Chiroptera > Vespertilionidae > Ia > Ia io. The sequence goes on along the minus strand of JAJQQW010000010.1, from coordinate 1,705,598 downwards.
GGGGCGCTCTGGGACGCCACGTGGGGTGCTCTAGGAGGATTCTCTGCCCCTTGCACTGGTTCGGGCTCAGCCTGGGGCGCTGTGTGTGGGAAGTTGGAGCGGCTCTTCCTGAAAGAGGCCGTACTGGTGCCAGGCAGTTTTCCAGTAAAATGGCTTAGGAGCTAATGGGAGAGATGGCAGTGATGCCCAGGAGAAGGGACGGTTTTTAAGCAGCCACTGCAGACTGCCCGGCCCAATTACAGAGGAACAATGTGCATCAAAGGCCCTTCTTGGGTTTTCCGCCTGGAAATGTGGCTGGGGCGGGCAGGGTCAGGGGAAGGGGAAGGGTTAGGGCTTTTAGGCGGGCGGGGGGCTGGGGGAGGGGGAGGGTTTGGAGGCGGGCGGGGGCTGTGGGAGGGGGGCTGTGGGAGGACGGGGGGGGGGGGGGGGGGCTCGGGGTGAATCAGTGTGGACTGGCGGGGCGTCAGGACCCAGCGAGTTGCTGGCGAGGTTCCTCCTTTCGCTGCGCTCCTCAGGGCCGGGACCCCTCCCAGGCTCCGTAGCCTCATCCCAGCTTTTTGTCTGCGACGTGGCCCCCCTTTGGAAGATGGGCAACAGCCTAGTGAGCTGTAGTTTTTCAAATACTTAATATTCCTTGAAGCTTTGTGTATGTTTCACAGGAACCCGTTTCTTCACCTCAACACCTAGGAAGTGGAGGTCACTCCCTGGGCGGGAGGTGCAGGCTGGCACCCGTTCCTGGGAGGCACCAGTGGGGCCGGGACCCGCCTGTCCCCTCTATGCCCATGCGCTGTGCTGGGTGCATGTGTTTGTCTTCTGTTCTCTCATCCCTCGGAACAGACGGCGCACGGCCTCAGCGGGTCTTTCCGGGCGCAGATCTGCGTCAGATGCTGGAAAGCTGTGGCAGCAGCACCCCGTGTGTGTGTCCTTCAGCGGGACGGTGTCCGGGGCTCCCAGATGGTGTCCGGTCGGGCCGCTGACTCACTGTGGATGGGGCCCGGGGGCTTGGACCAGGTTCTGAGGCACAGAGCCTGCAGGCGGCCCTGCCCAGGGGCGCCCCGTCCAGGCCAGGCTTCCTAGCAGGGTGGCCCCCATGCTGTGCCCCCTGAAAAGGCCGAACCCTGAGCAGTTCAGCGCACGGTCAGCCGGGCGAACCCAACCTCCTTTCTCTTCGGGTCTGTCCCTGAGCCACATGGGCGTCTTTTAACTGGTAATGATTTTCCCAAATGTGTGAGATGAAAGGGACTTCACAAAAGGGGGGTGTCACATGCAAACGGAACGGGCTGCATCTGTGTGCTCGGACCACAGCACAGGGGGCGGGGGGCGGTGTCAGCCAGCGCCAGCCGGGCTGCAGGCCCTGCCACGTGGAAGCCTGAACACGCCAGAAGCTGCCCGGCGGTGTCACGAGAATCATTCGAAGCCTCAGAGGAAAAGGGGGCGGGCGGGAAGAGCACAAAGGCCTTGATGCATGTATGTGTGCCCCGTGGACACCGACACGGGAAGGCCTGGGGGCGGGCAACAGGGTCAATGGGGGAGAAAGGGGACACATGTAATACTTTCAACAATAAAGATTTAATTTAGGAAGGAAGGAAGGAGGGAGGAAGGCAGGAAAGAGGAAGGAAGGAGGGAGGGAGGAAGGAAGAAAGGAAGGGAGAGGGAGGAAGGGAGGGGGAGGAAGGGAGGGGGAGGGAGGGAGGGAGGGGGAGGGAGGGGGGAGAGAGGGAGGGAAGAAGAAAGGGAGGGAGGGAGGAAGGAGGGAGAGAGGGAGGAAGGAAGGAAGGAAGGGAGGAAGGAAAGAGGGAAGAAAGGAGGAAAGGCAGGAGGAAGGCAGAAAGGCAGGAGGAAGGAGGAAGGAAGGAAGGATGAAGGGATGAAGGGAGGGAGGGAGGGAGGGAGGGAGGGAGAGGGAAGGGAGGGGGGAAGGGAGGGGAACCCCACGAAAAGAGAGGTCACAGCCCCATTCTCATCTGACCAGAAACCTGCTTTTCCCTGTGGATTCCACAGGCTTGTGGCGGGCCAGCACCACGTGGACTCGCCTGGTTCGCACCCGAGCTCTCTGGGAGGGGGAGCTGTGTCAAGGCGTCCCGCGGGGTTCAGGGCCGAGCTGCTCGGGGTGGGGCTGGGGGGTCACGGTGAGTTTGGGGAGCGGCAGGGCTGGCTGCAGTGAGGCAGGGCCCCTAGTCCTGTTTGCTTTGCCGATAAAGGGGACGATGACCCCTGGTGCCTGGGCTGGTCCACGCCGGGGCCTCGGGGCAGCGCAGCCTAACCAGCCGCGGGCTCAGGACGGGCCCCGGGTGAGCAAAGGCTCAGAGTGGAGGAGTGGCCGTCGGGCCTCAGGGTGGACAGGGAGGGACGTGGGTCCCTGCTCAGACGTTGTGGCCTGAGGCCCGCCCTGGGCTGGGCTCGGGGCCGGAAGGGGCAGGTGTCACGCGCCTGTGTGGGCATCGCGAGTTGGTCTCCTGGACGCGCCCCCCCCTTTCTTAGGATCCGGGGGACCCTCACCACGTCCTCAGCCTCGGCCACAGGGACGGGTCAGGGGCGGGCAGACCAGAGGGACGTGGGTGCACTCGCTCAGTGGTCCGTCTCCAGGGACGCTACCCTTTATTTCCTGTTGTGGAGACAAAACATTTTAAGCCAAAAGCTGGAAACGGAACAAGAATAATTGGGAAACCATAGCAGGAGGGGGCAGGAACCCTCCATCCTCTGTGTGTATATGTGTGCACATGTGTGTTCACAAGTGTCCCAGCATACATGTGTGTATGTCCGCGTACATTTGTGCATGTGAACATGTGAATGTGTGCGCGCACAGTACATACAAATGCATGTGAGTCTGTGTATGTGTGTATGCTTGAGTATATGCCTGCATGTGTACATGTGGATGTATGAGTGTTTATGCATGTGTGTGGGGGGGCATGTGTGTGCATGCGTGCATATGTGTGTGTGCATGCGTGTGTGTGTGTTTGGGAGGGTGCACTAAGGAACCAGTCCTCCCACCGCCCTGAGCCTCCCCCGCTCCCTCCTCTGCAGCTTCAAGCACAGGGCCTCCTCCTGCCGCTCGCTCGGAGCAGCGCAGCCTGGGTGGGCGGCCGGCCACGGCCCCTCCCCCACCGCCTGGCTGTCTAGCAGGAGTGACCATGCTGTGCTTAACGAGCCATCGCCCCCGCGGGGAGCAGTGCTGGAGCTGGAGCCGGAGCCGCCTGCCTGGCTCGCTGAGCATGAGGGCGTGAGCAGACCCAGGAGGACGCCCCGACTGTGCGGAGAGCAGGGGGCGTGCGGGGCGGGGTGCTGGGCGCCAGGGCCATCAGTGCGCAGAGCCCGCACTCCCTGGCTGGCAAGGGCCCAGGAGCAGCAGGGACGAACACAGCCGCGCTCTGCTCAGACGTGGGAGGGAGGGGGACTGATGTTGGCGGAAGGAAACAGGCCGCACCTCTGGGCCCGGTCGGTGGGAGAGGGTTGGCGACGTCAGAAGTGCGCCAGGGCAGGAGCTAGCCCCACGTCCATGACCTGGCAACGCCGCCTCCGGGCCCTTACCCAGAGGCCTGAGGGATCTGAGAGTCACCCTCATGCGCACTGAGCCCGCTGCCCCCCGACAGTGACTGGGAACAACCGAACACCATCACCTCCTGCCACCACGGGGAGGGCCACGCTGGGACCACCGCCTCAGGCAGCGCGGGCTCCCGCCCAGGGGGTCGCTGAGCAGTGAGCACAGGGCCAGAGGGCAGCGTGGTGGCCGGGCGGCCGCGGAGGGCACTGGTCCAGGCACAGCCTCGCTTTTGCAAGATGACGCTACTGAGAGACACGTGACCGCACCACACGCACAGCCGACACCCCTGAACCAGTGCGATGGCGCGTGGGCACCGAGTGTGTCTTTACCACAATGAACACAGCACCCAGGCTGGGAGCCATGCGGGACGGCGTTCCCTTCGCTGGTGGGTCGAGGCCTGGGCATCGGGAGCGGCCTCCCGGCCAGACGTGGGGCGTGGGCAGGAGAGCCACGCAGGACGGGGCCACCCCGGCAGGCGCCCCATCCTGGGCCTCGCGCTGGCTCCCCGGGAAGTAAACAGAGATGGGAGGGTCCCTTTCTGGGGAAAGGGCTGTCCAGCCGCTCCTCCTGCGGCCCCGGGAGAGGGGGCAGGAAGCACAGTCTTGGCCAGAAGGCGGCCGTGAGCAGCTTGTAGGCTCCGGGAGGCGCGCCCTCCTCCAGCCCCTGGACCCGGCCCAGCGCAGGCCCCAGAGGGGGTACAGCGGGGCGCCACCCGGGGGACAGCCAGCCCCGGTTTGGGAAGGGACTCCAGCCAGCGGGGAAGCTCGGGTCCCTGGGACGGCACACGGGCCTCGGAAGCGGCAGCTGGGAAGGTGGCCGGGCATCTTGAAGCCGGCGGCAACCTCTTCATCACAGGCCACGGACGGTTCCCGAGCCGCACATCAGCTGAGGCCGCGGGGCGGGGACAGGGAGCAGCTTCCTGTGGCCCCGTTTCGGTCCCCAGTGTGAGCCAGCGCAGAACGGCCAAGCAGGGCCCTGATGGCTACATAACCCTCCCTTGCTTTGTTCACCTAAAACTCTCGTCTCCCCCGCAAAGGCCGTTGGCAGTAACACGTCGGGCCTGCCAGCGCCCTGGGCCGGACTCTGTCTTCACACGTCTAGGAATTCCGGAGGACGTGGGGCGGCTGCCAAGCGGGGAGGGACCGCGTGTGACCGGCTCATAGCTGAGTGAGGAAGAGTGGGGAGGTCAAGGGTCAATCTCTCCTAAGCCCCAAAGAAGGAGGTCCTTTCTCCGAACCCCCTCAGCCTCTCGCAATCCGCTTCACCTCGGCCGCAGGTGACCCGGTGCCAAGTCCTCAGCCGCCATCGGTCCCCGCCGGTCAGGGTCGCGCCCAGGAAAGCGAGCGCCTGGAACCTCGGGTCCCCGAAGGCCACACGCGGGGCTCGGGACGGTGTGGCCTCTGGAGCCTCATTTAAAGCCTGACACCGACGGCGAGGGAGGCTGCGCAGAAGGGACTGGCTCGACCCCAACGGCTCTGCTCTGTCGCCTCAGATGGCACTGGGGTCACCTCAGGCCATGGCCCGAGGGGAGGCTCCCAACCATGAAAGGAGCCCCTCCAACCCCCTAAAATCTGCAGTCACCCTAGTACGGAGCTCGCACGGGACCCTTGCAAAACGCAGAGACAAGCAGTTAAATTTCTTCCCAGAATGGAGGCAGCACCAGGCCTGAGAGAGCAGGCTCTTGGAGCCGAGCCCCACTTCCTGCTGCACCCCGAGTGCAGACGCAGCCCTCACTCCCTCCCGTGGCTCTGGGCCCGCGTGCGAGGCGTGGGCAGCGGTCCCTCTGGCCCCATTCCTGCGGGGGCCCAGTGCAGGGGGGCCGTCCCCCAGCCTCCTGACTTCACCGCGTGCTGTTCCAGAGCCTCGTCCCCGCCACCCAAAGCTGCCACCTCATCCATCCGGCTGAGGGCCCCGACCCACCCCGCTGGGGGCCCCGACCCACCCCGCTGAAGGTCCCGACCCCTCCGGCTGAGGGCCCCGACCCACCCCGCTGAGGGTCCCGACCCCTCCGGCTGAGGGCCCCGACCCACCCCGCTGGGGGCCCGACCCACCCCACTGAGGGCCCCGACCCACCCCACTGAGGGCCCCGACCCACCCCGCTGGGGGCCCCGACCCACCCCACTGAGGGCCCCGACCCACCCCGCTGGGGGCCCCGACCCACCCCACTGAGGGCCCCGACCCCTCCGGCTGAGGGCCCTGACCCAACCCGCTGAGGGCCCCGACCCACCCCGCTGAGGGCCCCGACCCCTCCCACTGAGGGCCCCAACCCCTCCGGCTGAGGGCCCCGACCCACCCCGCTGAGGGCCCCGACCCACCCCGCTGAGGGCCCAAGTCCATCCCGCTGAGGGCCCAAGTCCATCCCGCTGAGGGCGAGGCTCACCAGCTGCTCAGAGGAGGCGTTCACTGGGGAGGACAAGCCGGCCAGAGTCTCACACGCACGCAGGAGGCTGTGGGAGTGCCTGGCCCAGCTGGCCGCGGCGACCCGGGTGAGGCCTTCCCCGCGGCGAGGTTTGCAGAGCTCCAGGCGGGCGGGATCGGGCTCCGTCATGAGGAGATGGGAAGCCCTGCTCTCTGCCACGGATCCACCTGCCGTTGAACAGAGCGGCCGGTGCCAGCGAGGCTCAGGCCGCACAGCCAGCTCAGGTGCGGGCATCTGCTCTCAGGCCCGGGAGCGCTCACACCAACGCGCCGAGCCCAGCGTCCTCGGGGCCACCTGGGAGCTCTGTGCGCTGACAGCAAGCGCTCGGAGCGGAGCCGCACCGCCGCTGCACGATGACACGCCGACCCGATTCTGGGAAGCGTCGGCCCAGCACCGAGGCCTGCCGGACCGCCAGGAGGTCTCTGAGGTCGCGACCCCGGACGCAATGGCCACGCGCAGCCCCCACCGCCCGGCCAGTGGCTTTCGAGGGGCCCCGTCCCCCCAGGCCGGCTCACTGCACACGGTGAGCAAAGAGCTAGCCGCGAGGGTAGGACTGGCTCCGGTTGCGGGCTTTGCACGGATCCTATGCAATTGGTCGTGATGATTCTACGAGGCAGGTGCTCACGTCTCCGTCTTACAGACAAGAAATACCCTGTCCCGAGACGCACGGCTTTGACGAGGCAGAGCTCAGGAGCGGGAAAGCAGCCACTCGAAAGAAATGTCCCTGGTCATCGCCGAAGGCTCAACCCGAGGGTGTCTCCCAAGTCCAAGTCCACCCCGTGGGAGCGCAGACGCTGCTCCTCTCACATCGTCAGCCTCCTGTCTGAGCGAGACCCCCCGCCCCGGCCCCCGTCTCTGCAGGCTCCCCCAGGCCCCCTGCTCAGTCTCCCCAGGACAGATCACAGCACTCCTATCTTAACCATGTTATGGGGACACCTGTCCGTCTCCTGTTGAAAACAGAGGGTTTCTTGGGGGCCAGGTGCACGTCCCCGTGGCTTTGGCCCCGGCACGGACAGTGTTCGGCACAGCTCAGCCTCAGGCTCTTGCTCACGGAGGGATACGCAAACAGTACAGACCCGGAAAAGCATCGTCTTTTCCACAGCGCCCGTGTCAGGGCGACCATGGCAAGTGGTAGTTTCCACAGGTTCAAGGGGGTCAGCTGAGGCCCTGTGGTGACGTTAACCTGGGAGGTCAACCGCGGCGGGCGTGACGCTCACACAGGGCTCGGTGTCACACGGACGCATTAAAGCATGCACGTCGGCATGAATGCTCTGAACCCACCGCCATGCTGTGCTGAGGGTGCCCAGTCTGTAGGGTTGGGGTGCTGAGGATCCCCAGTCTGTAGGGTTGGGATGCTGAGGGTTCCCAGTCTATAGGGTTGGGGTGCTGAGAGTCCCCAGTCTGTAGGGTTGGGGTGCTGAGGGTGCCTAGTCTGTAGGGTTGGGTGCTGAGGGTGCCTAGTCTGTAGGTTGGGGTGCTGAGGGTCCCTAGTATGTAGGTTGGGATGCTAAGGGTCCCCAGTCTGTAGGGTTGGGGTGCTGAGAGTCCCCAGTCTGTAGGGTTGAGGTGCTGAGGGTCCCCAGTCTGTAAGGTTGGGTGCTGAGGGCGCCTAGTCTGTAGGGTTGGGGTGCTGAGGGCCCCTAGTCTGTAGGGTTGGGGTGCTGAGGGCCCCCAGTCTATAGGGTTGGGATGCTGAGGGTGCCTAGTCTGTAGGTTGGGATGCAGAGGGTGCCTAGTCTGTAGGTTGGGATGCTGAGGGTCCCCAGTCTGTAGGTTTGGGGTGCTAAGGCTGCCCAGTCTGTAGGTTGGGTGCTGAGGGTTCCCCGTCGGTAGGGTTGGGGTGCTGAGGGTCCCCAGTCGGTAGGGTTGGGGTGCTGAGGGTACCCAGTCTGTAGGGTTGGGGTGCTGAGGGCCCCCAGTCTGTAGGGTTGGGGTGCTGAGGGTGCCCAGTCTGTAGGTTGGGGTGCTGAGGGTGCCTAGTCTGTAGGTTGGGGTGCTGTCTGCATTCCCTGGGAACCAGCTGGGCTTTGCGAGCCCTTGTACTGCACAAGGCGACTGTCACCCAGCACTGGGCACGCAGGGAAGGGCAGTGTGATGGCTGAGAGTGACCCACGGTGTCCTCTCAGGAAGTTCAGATCCCTGCCACCCCCCTACCACCACCACCACTCTGTGAGAGCACGTGAGGCCAGCCCGGTCGCCCTGAGGCACCGAGGACCCAGTGAGGTGTACATGGTGCCATAGCCGCACGGGGCGCTCGGAGGGGTCAGAGGGGGCCACTGTCCCTGTCACTGCTCTCGGTCTGGATGGTGCGGAAGGCTCGTGTGGGGCTCAGGAGCGTGTGGGCAGCTGGTAATGATGACTAAGTGGGGCTGGCTTCGCAGCACATGGACTGAAATTGGAACGATACAGAGAGTAGCATGGCCCTGCGCAAGGACGACACGCACATTCGTGAAGCGTTCCATGTTTAAAAAAACTAAATGGGCCCTGCGGGCGTGGCTCAGCGGTGGAGCATCAGCCAATAAACCCGGAGGTCACGGTTCGATTCCCGTCAGGGCACAGGCTTGGCCCCCATCCAGTGTGGGGCGTGCAGGAGGCAGCCGATCCATGATCATCTCTCATCATCGATGTTTCTCTCTCTCCCTCCCTCTCTGACATCAATGAACTGTAAGAAACCTGAGCGAGGGAGGAAGACGCGCCAGGAGGGCTGTGTGCTCGCTGGGCCTTTCCGGATGGAGAATGTGGGGCAGGAGAGGGAAGCACATTGAGAGGCGCCACCTGCCGAGTCCTGGCCTCGTCGTCTATGCCCCCCAGGCCCAGCCCGAGTCCCGCTGGCGCCCTTCAGGACACCGGGCCCTTCCCGTGCAGGCGGGTCCCCATGGCGATCCCACACATCGACCTGGCACCTCCGATCCCTGCTTCCCTCCCCTCCCCAGCCCTCCTGCAGCGGCTCTGAGCTCCCGGACGCCCTCCTCCTGCGTTTCAGGGGTGCACCCGGTGCTTCCTGGGGCTGAGACCAGCGCGGGGTCTTGTGCTGATCACAGCGGGAAGTGCCGGCTCCCGAGGCCACACGCAGCGGGAGCTCATGGCCAGAGCCGGAACCCACGCCACCCTGAGCGCAGTCTGCCGGGTTCCTATGCGGAGACAGGGCGCCCATCCCGGACCGGGGGCAGAACCAGGAGCAGGAGGGGCAGGTCAGAGGTCACGGGGCCCCGCTAGCTCCTAAGCAGACCAGCACCTTCCCCGGCCCCTGCTGGGGGCTGAGTGGCCTTGCTGCCGAGCCAGCTGCTGTTCGGGGACAATTACAGAGAGAAACCGGCCACGGGGACCCCCCCTTTTCAGCCGTGAAAGGACAGAGGAAGGACACGCCGGAGAGACGGGGTGGGAACACGGCCCCAACCTCCCGACGGCTGCACTCAAACGCACGCACGTGGAAACAAGCGTGTTACACATACGTCTGTAGACACCTCTCACATCGCTCCCTGTGACCTCACGTGAAGCAGAGAGTTGTTAAAATCTAGTATTTTAAGTCCAACTTCCAAAGTAGGCGTTGTGTGGGAATCCTGGCTAAAAGATGGGTGGCAGGTATATGGTGAGTTATGTTACATTCTGGGTTTTTAAAAAAAATGCTATATTTTAGCCCGGCCAGTGTGGCTCAGTGGTTGCACATCAAGCCAGGAACCACGAGGCCACCGGGTGGATTCCCGGCCAGGACACAGGCCCAGGTTGCAGGTTCGATCCCCAGTGTGGGGCGTGCAAGAGGCAGCCGATCGATGATGCTTCTCTCTCATCAATGTTTCTCTCTCTCTCCCTCTCCCTTCCTCACTCTCTTTCTCAAAAAAAAATTTTTTAAATACTTCATAATTTAAATTGCAAAAAAATGAGCAAAAAAGTAAACATATCAACCCAAATGTGGGACATGAGTGCACTTCCTTTGGGGGAGCTCACCTGCCACGGACTGACCTGTGACCTTGACCCATGAGCTGTGGGCCGCCTGCTACAGGTGCCTACGGACATACAGGAAACGCAGGTTATCCCCAAGCCATGCCCGTGTCCCCAGACACTCTCCAGGCCTGAGTGCCTGTTCATCCTGCAGAGCTCCGCCGAAGCCACCGCTTGTTCCTGCGAGGAGGGAGCCGGGTCTCAGGAACCTCTCTCGGTTCCCGTGGGGGTGGCTGTGGGGGACATGCATTGGTCAGCCGCGGCTTGCACTGTTTGCGGCCCCTCAGCTTTCCCCAAAGCTTTCTCTCTCTCTGGTCCTCCTCCCGCCCACACCCCCATCACCGCTTCCCTGCCCCAGGTCAGCAGAAGCCGGTGTGTGGGGAACACAGTCTCAGCGAGGGGCATGTCGCTCAGCGGCCTGGGGCCCACCAGGTCTGCCCTGCGTCCACATGGCGAGGAGGAAGGGGGACTCTGGGCCGTCACCAGGTTGAGGCCGGCAGCATCCGGCCAGTGCCGTCCTGGCCTCAGGCCTCTAACCAAGGCTCTTTCTTTCCAAGTTATTTCTAAGCCTGCACATCATTCAAACACGAAAACTGGAGGATCGATGATAAGCAGTACAAATCAAACTTTTCTGTGGCAAAAGAAAATACCATGAGCCTAGTAAGCAGACAAATATTAACTTGGGAAAAATATCTGCAATTTAAACTCCAGACCAAGATTTTCAATATCCTTGATACACAAAAGCTTCTAAAAACAGCAGAGAAGTCCAACTCCTTTACAGATAACGAGGCTACAGATATGAGCAGAGAGCTCACACAGAAAGACGGGGCATGGCCGCCGCCACAGAAAAGACTTTTAAACTCACGCATCATGAAACGCGTGCATGGAAACTGCGTGGCGCTATGCTTCTGATCGCCCAGAACAGCAAGAAAACAGAGTTATATAAACGACTGCTCATGAGGCCGTGTACAGACCGTCACCCCGTTTGAACACAATGCACTATGTCCAGCCCCTGAGGAGGAGGGTTTGGCAACATCCAGCAAAGCTCTACATGTGTTTACTCTTGACTCATCGATCTGACCCCTGAGAATTACACCACAGGCACAGGCGCATGAACCACGAGCTGCAAGAACTGAGTGCAGCATGAGTTGCAAAAGCAAAGGGCTGGGAACAGTTCAATACGGAGCTGATTACACAGCATTCTGTTCACTCGGTGGAGAACTATAACGCCATGGAACACACACACACACGCACACATACACACACGCCGACATGCACATACATGCATGCATACACACATGCACACACCAACACGCACACACACATATACATACACTCCTACACACACATTTTTGTATAGTAAAATGTGGAAGTATCTTTAAAAAAATTAAAGAGGAGAAAGCACTTTCCAACTCATTCTATGAGGTCAATATTTCCTTAATATGGAAATCAGATGAAGACATCACAAGAAAAGTGCAATCAATATAGACATAGACAAAAAATCCTAGTAAACCAATCCAACAACATCTAGTAAGAATTAAACTCCCTGATCAAGTGGGATTTATCCCAGGAATGCAAGGGTGGTTTAACATCCAAAAGTCAATTAATGTCATACCCATATGAATAGAATAAAAACCATATTATCATCTCCATAGACATAGGAAAGCATTTGACAAAATCCGACGTTACTTCATAACTTAAATATGCAATACACAGGAAACAGAAGATAACTTTCTCAACCTGATAAAGGACCATGAGAAACCTTCAGGCAGCATCGTATTTAACAGTGGAAGAGTAAAATATTTCCCCCTGAGTTCGGAAATAAGACAAGGATGTCCGTTCTCACCATTTCTATTCAACATCATGCTAGAGACTCGAGCCGGGATCAAGCAGAACTATCTCATTCTCGGATGGCATGGTCCTGCACTATACATAGACAATCCTAAGGAATCGACTTAAAACCTATTTCAGCTAACAGATGAGCTCAACAAGGTCGCAGAATGTAAGACCAATATGTGAAACCTAGGGGATAAAAGCAGCTTCAATTATGACCGCCCCCGAGGGAGGAGCCAGCGTTTATACTTTGCACTGTGGATTACACTTTGAAGCTCGGAAAACATCTACATATTGATAAGGACAACATTTAATTTAAAAGATAACCCCTAAAAATTAAAAATAAATGGAAACAAATAAATCGAACTATACACCACATTGGCATGGCACACATAGAAAAATTATTTCACAGGACATTAAGGTGCAATCATTTCTTTTTTCTCTAATCCTCCATAACATACATTTATTTATTTTTTAAATTTGACTTTTCAATTATAGTTTATATTCCATATTATTTTGTTTTAGTTTCGGGTGTACAATATAGTGGTTGGACAATAATATATTTACTTTTACTCCCGACCCCCAATATTTCCAGTGCCCACCTGGCATCATACCTAGTTAGTAGAATATTATTGACTGTCTCCCTATGCTGTATTCCACGTCCCTGTAACTATGATGTAACTATCAACTTGTACTCCTTAATCCCTTTGCCTTTTTCACCCAGTCCCCCACCCTCCTCCCCTCTGGCAGCCATCTGTCTGCTCTCTGTGCCTGTAAGTCTGTTTCTGTTTTGTGTGTTCATTTATTTTGCTCTTCAGATTCCACATGTAAGTGAAATCATATGGCATTTGTCTTTCTGTGACTGACATATTTCACTTAGTGAAATGTACTCTTACGACAAAAAAGGATTGCAACAATTAAAGACAACTTCCCTGGATAATTTCAGTATATTGTAGGTGGTCGTGTTAGGTTTGTAATGTTGACAGTTGTGTGTATTCTGGGATAAATTAAGAGAGTAAGTGTGGCATTGAGGACCAAGACTTTCTTATGGAATAAAGGAGAAGCAGAGGAAGGGTTGATGGGTTATGTCTTAGAGTCTTGAATTTGATTTAGAAGAATCACTTCTAATTTATAATGTATTTATAATATATTTTACCTCTAAAAATATGAAAAGCATTTCAAACTTTTGTTCTTTGAAAAGGCTTAGCAGTAATGACTTAGAAGTAATGACCAACGCAGTATAACAGAGCCCCACCCCCACCCCCCCACCCCCCCCACCCCCGTGCTCCAAGTCTGGTCTCTAAACATCACTTTCACCTTTAAGAAACGCGCACTGATTCTGGGTCTGCGGCGTTTCGTCTTGCCAGGAAGCAGCGCTGTCACCGAGCCCATTGGCGTTCTGTGGGTTGAATTTTGTCCCCCACTGAGGTGTTCAGAGCCTAACCCCACAGCTGTGAGCAGGTTCCCGTTGGAGATAAGATCTTTGCAGATGTAATCATGTTAAAATGAGGTGACACTGGGTGGGGGTGACTCCTAACCCAATGGCTTGTGTCTGCATAAGAAGAGGGAAACGTACACATCCATTCAGACAGGGAGGCAACAGGATGTGACGGCGGAGGCAGAGACTGGAGTGACAGGCCCACCAGTCAAGGCCCACCCAGGGCTGGGCACCTGCCAGGGCTATGGGAGAGGCGTGGGTGGGACGGGTCCTCGCCTACCTGCAGGAGAAACCAGCCCCGCCAACGCCTGGACTTCAGACCCCTGGCCTTTGGAACGGAGGCCAACACCCATCTGCTGTGTCAGCCACCAGCTAGCGAGCCTCTGTTACGCGGCCACAGGGAGCTACGGCAGGGGTAGACCAGAAGGACTTAGGAGTCAACCAGCGGTCACATAGGTGACAATCTGAGCATCAACACTGATAATAGCTCCAATAAAACAAAACAAACATGCAACCCCTACAATCATATTGTTATTTTTAAAAATTAGGAAAAACAACTGGATAATTTGAGAAGCTACAAAGAGAATAACTCCCTATTTTGATCGTCAAAAATAGAAGGAAAAGACTCCAGCATCTATTCTGCCTTTCCTATGCATATTCAGCCTTTCCTTTGTAGGGAGCCAAAAAGGAGGTGAGGGGGCTTTCTCTCTGTCCCTTTACAGGGACATCCCAGCAGGCCCGGCGGCGTGGACAGGAGAGCATCATTGTGCGAGTGCGGGTGAATGAACTGGTCCAGGCAGTCGTCACCGTGGCCCCTGATCAAGAGGGAGACCATCACCAGCCCTGTGGCAATGTTCACAGCACCAGGCGGCACGCACACCTCATCGGCCCACGTCTCTACATCCAACCGCCAACATGCAGAAGACACGAGGGACACACGAACTTACTAAAACATACCAGAGGGCGCAACCAGCAAAATGCAGGACAAAACCCTACAAGGAGACGATTTGGCTTCTTAAACAAACCAATCGCAAGGAAAGCAAAAGCAAGACAATGGGAGACCTCTACCAATTGCAATCTGTGGACTTCAATCTGAGTCCTGATTCTAATAGACGGAAGAAAAACATTTCTTTTTTTTTTTTTTTTTTTAATATATTTTATTGATTTTTTACAGAGAGGAAGAGAGAGGGATAGAGAGTCAGAAACATCGATCAGCCGCCTCCTGCACACCCCCCACCGGGGATGTGCCCATAACCAAGGCACATGCCCTTGACCGGAATCGAACCTGGGACCCTTGAGTCTGCAGACCGATGTTCTATCCACTGAGCCAAACCGGTTTCGGCGGAGAAAAAACATTTCTAAGATAACTTGAGAACTTGACTAGCTACAAAGGATTTATCAACAATTTCTACAGGTGCGGTCATTTGTGGTTTAGGAGAAAATCCTGTCTTTCTTGCGTTGCTGGCTTGGTAGTGATAAATTCCCTTAGCCTTTCTTTGTCAATGAAGCTCCTTATTTCCTCTTCAATTTTGAATGATAGCTTTGCTGGATAGAGTATTCTTGGATCCAGTCCCTTGCTTTGCATCACTTTGTAAATTTCCTTCCATTCTTTTCTGGCCTGATGTGTGAGAGCATTATGCTAAGTGAAATAAGCCAGTCAGAGAAAGATAAATATCACATGATCTCGCTCATTTATGGAATATAATGAACATTAACTGATGAACAAAAACAGATCCAGAGACAGAGAAACATCGATCAGACCATCAAACCTCAGAAGGAAGGTAGGGCAGGGTGGGGGTAAGGGGGAGAGATCAACCAAAGGACTTGTATGGATGCATATAAGCCTAACCAATGGACACAGACACCAGGGGGGTGAGGGAATGAGTGGGGGTGGGGGTGGGGGAGGTAATGGGGGAATAAGGACACATATGTAATACCTTAATCAATAAATAAATTTTTTAAAAAAGAAAATCCTGTCTTTTAGAGATCGATATCAAACTCTTTATCGAGGGAAAGACAGGTCTGCGATTTGCTCAGAACACTTCAGTAGGGCAGGGGAAATGGGGGTAGAGATACAATTGGGCTGATGGTGACTTGATAATTGTTGAAGAGAGGTCATGGGAGTTCATTATACTTTGAAATATTTTTCATACTAAAAAGTTAAGGGGGACAAAACTTCACCAAAAGCGTTAGGGCCTCTGACCCTTACAAGGCTATCACTCACGACGTTACCAGAGAGCAGCTGAGAAGGCGGGAGAGCAGGAGAGGCGCGAGGCCTGTCCCACGCACAGAGGGCGAGTGTGTGACCATGGCGGAGGTGGCACCCTTTCCCTCGAGGAGTAAGGGCTCGGGGCCACTCTCCCCTGGGACGTGTGCCTTTATTGCCACTGCCCTGGGCCTCCAGACACAAAGGGCTACCCAGACCCCTGACGGCCAGGCCCCAGCGATCCCCAGACCACCCACACACGCCCCATGGCAACTTCCACGTCAGGAAAATATTTACGGGAAGGCACCTGCTCTCAGGGCGGAAAACACACCAACAGCAACCAGCGGCTGACCGGAAATCCTCCCCCCAGCCCCGGCCTAGTTTCAAATGTCTGTGCCATGTGTTGAGGGCACGGTGAGCTGAGGGTGTCCGCATGGGAGGAGAGTCATAGATCCCAGCAAACAATGGCAGGTCACCATGGGAGGCCCTGGTCTGGGACCGGCTCACCACGGCCTGGATCCGCTGGGCACGATGAGCCGCTCATGGACCGGCGCTTCTGAGGGTGGGCGTCGCCGCTGCCAAAGCAGCAATGACAGTGAGCACGCTCAGGACACGTGCGTCCCTGGACCCCTCGTGGTAGGGTCCTCACAGGCTTGCCAGCAGTTTCCACGGAGAATTCCAATGATCACAATGAACTCGGGGATCCCTGTGGCACCGGGACAAGGTTTCTGACTCCGTCTTCAAGGATGCCCATTTCACAGACAGGAAACAGGGCTGCAGCGTGCTTACCAGCCAGCAGGTTCCCGGAGAGCAGCCGGCAGGCGCTCCGTCCACCAGGCGCAGGGGGACTGCGCCTGCGGCCCCGGGAGCTGGGCCTGCGCCGGTGCGGAGAGGCAGCCTCCAAACAGAAAGCCGCGCTGAAAAACACAGAACAGGAAGGAGACGCTCCCCCAGGGGAGTCCAGGCCTCGTGCCGGCCGTCTGTGTCCCATGAAACGCCCCTTTTTATTCCCGAGTTGGCGCCTCCATGGTTGTATTCTGGGGGACGTAGCTACACATCAAATACATTGTTTCCTGCAAAAAATGAACCAGAAATAGATCACAGGCCTAACCATTGGCGCTAAAGTGAGAAACTTTCTAGAAGAAAATGTGGGAGAAAAATCCTGATGGCAATGGGTTAGGCAACGTTTTCTTGAATAAATAAAAGAAAGCCTGGGTCAGAATACGGGTAAATTGCATTCTATCAAAACTTACACCGTCTGCTTTGGGAACAGAGTGCGGAGAAAATGAAGCTATAGACACAGACTGGGGTAAACACCATACCCCGCAACGGGAACGCCCCGGTTACAGGATGAGCGAGAGAACGGGACATTTCACCTCGAGGGAACACCCACCGCCAGCCCCGTGAGCTGCCCCAGGTCCACGCTCAGACGCGCTCCCCGAACCTCCAGGGGCGCCGCCGCGACAGGAAGCGCCGGGTCACCTTACGGAGAGGCCAGCACGGCGCTCTGGCGAGGACGCGGGGCGGCCGGAAAGCCTGTGCGCTGTGGGCGACGAGCCCAAACGAGGCCGCCGCTTCCTCCAAAGCTGGACGCACCCGCCCCGCCGGCGCCTCTCCACGGAGAGCACGGTGTCCACAGGGCGGCTGCCGCCAGCGTCCAGAGGAGACCTGGGAACGCGGCGCCCGGGCAAGAGCCGCGGACAGAGCGCAGTGCCATCACGGAGCACCGATCCACGGACCGGGCTCCACCGGGGCCGCCGCGTCAGAGCCTCCCGACATGAGGCCGGGAAAGGGCGGCGGCGGCCGGGAGCGGGCTGGGGAAGGGGCCCTGCGGGAGGAAGGGACTGGCCACTGGACCCGCCAAGTCCTGGCCTCGGCCTCGGCCTCCAAAGGCACCTGCTCCCTGCCCAGCGCCGCAGGCCCTCCCGACAGCCTCACGCTGTGTCCCGGGCTCGCCACCAGCTCCCCCACCACACCCGATGGCTCAGTGCCGGCCGGGCCCTGCGCTTTGCCGGGGCTGCCCGTGGCCTCTGTCCTTGCCAAACCTCTGCACCGTGAGCATCATTGTCCCAGTTTCCCGATGAGGAAACCGAGTGTCCACGAGGCTCACTGGCGTGTGAAGTACTTAATGGTGGAGCCTGTTTTAAACCTGTGCCACCAAGGGTCACGCTCTGTGCATCCGCCGGGGAGGAAACCCAGAGACCATCCCCCCCCAGTACCACCCCCCCAAAGACCATCCCCCCAGAGACCATCCCCCCAAAGACCATCCCCCCAGAGACCATCCCCCAAAGACCATCCCCTGAAAGACCATCCCCCCAGAGACCATCCCCCCAAAGACCATCCCCCCAGAGATCCCCCCAGAGATCATCCCCCCAAAGACCATCCCCCCCAGAGACCATCCCCCCAAAGACCATCCCTCCAAAGACCATCCCCCCAAAGACCATCCCCCCAGAGATCATCCCCCCAGAGACCATCCCCCCAAGACCATCCCCCCAAAGACCATCCCCCCAGAGACCATCCCCCCCAGAGACCATCCCCCCATAGACCATCCCCAAAGACCATCCCCCCAAAGACCATTCCCCCAGAGACCATCCCCCCATCGTCTCCCAGCCAGGAAGGCGGGGGCAAAGGCCCTCCTCGCCTCCATGTTTCTGTCCTTCTTTGTCTCCCTGGGGAGCCATCGCCCTCGGCCTCTCCATACGCAGACTGTGGAGATGAGCTCTATCGACGTGAGGAGTGTGGGCCAGGAGTGGGTGCTTGGGTGAAAGTGAGATTGAACAGGACATGGGCCCTGGCCGGTGTGGCTCAGTGGTAGAGTGCTGTCTCTTGGACTGAAGGGTCTCGGGTTCGATTCCGGTCAAGGGCACGTACCTCGGTTGCAGGCTCCTCCCTCACCCGGGCCCTGGTCGGGATGCATGCAGGAGGCAACCCATCCATGTGTTTCTCCCACATCAATGTTTCTCTCTGTCTTACCCTCTCCCTTCCACTCTCTCTGAAAATCAGTGGGAAACATCCTCCGGTGAGGATTAACAACAGGACAACGGACACTTCCTGTGTGTGAGGGGCACGGCCCAGGAGGCCTGCCTGAGGCCCCTGGCTGCTGGGCTGTGGACTCCAGGACTGGGGAGCTGCCAGCAGCCTGCCTGTCGGGGAATGAGGGCCCAGCCCCCCTCCGAGCGCCGATGCGCTAATGACACGGTCCCCGGGGTGGGGTGGCCTGGACTCAGCACCATGATGGCTTTACCTTCTGCCGAGAGATGAGAAGAGTGGCCCGAACATCAAAGGCATGGCGTCCGTCTGCCCCGGGGCCGGCCATCCATCTGCCTCCGAGCGGCCGCCCGGCCACATCTGGAAAACGCAGCAGCGCAGAGGCGGGCGGGGACGCTCCGTGCGGACACGGACAGGCTGAGGCCTCTGCCCTCCGCACGGCCCGAAGGTCCCAGCTCCGAGGTCACAGAAGTTAATGAATATGCGCACCGACCGTGCGTCCTACAGCCGACAGCAGGCGTGCCGGCCCGCGGGCTGAGACCCGTAGGAAGGGGCCAGTCCTGGGAAACCCGGGGGCACCTGGAGGGCCCCGTGTGTGTGCCCCCAGGTCCCCCCAACACACACCTGCCTCTCTGCCTGAGCCTGAAAACCAGGAGGAGGGGGTGCCGGCTCAGGGCAGGGTGTGGGCAGGACCCTCCCTCTGCCCTGAGGCTTCCATTTCCTACATCAAAACCCCCCTCCCAGCCTCACCTCGGGAGCCACAGCTAAGGCGCGAAGTGCAGTCGCTGCAGTTCGGCGGCTGGAGCTCAGGGCCACGTGAAGGCGCCGCACAGGAACCCGCCTCTGGTCCCGCAGGAGACGTGGGCCTGGGGTGGCGGCAGCAGGAACAAGCCCTGCGCTCGCTCTAACGCCCTCCCACACGCTCCTCCATGAGGCCCTATAATCCACCGCCTCTCAAAGGGCCTGCGCGCCAGCCACCCACACCTGCTTCCTATGGAAACACCATGTGAAACATTACCACTTCTCCACGGAGTCTCGGGGTGCAGCACACCCCCTTCCTGACACAGCCTCACGGAGAATTTGAGGGGCGAGGGGCTGTGAGGCTGGGGAAGAGGGCAAACAATGCCTGAACTCAGACCAAAAGTCAGGCTGCACCTCCAGGCTGTGAGTGGCTCCCATGATAGGCAGCCCCCCAAAATCTCTCAGCTCCACAAAACACCTGGCCCCTATTACTGCAGAGAAGGGCCTACTGCCTCAATGTGAATGGATAGGGCTGTTATTGGAGGTCAAGGTTGCGTGTAGGGACTGGTTGTTCACACAAGTGCCCCAAAATTAACCCTAAAGTTATACCTATACCGAATCCAATACCCATCACTAAACCTATCACTAACCCATAGCATATCACTAAACATGAACCTGACCCTAACCCTGAACCTGACCCTAACCCAAAGCATATCACCCTAAACCCTATGACCCTACCTGAACCTAACAAACCCTGAACCCTAACCCTACCCTAACCCAAAGCATATCCCTAACCCTAGCCCTAACCCTAGCCCTTACCCTAAAAACCCTAAACCTAACCCTAGCCTAACCCTAACCCTAACCCTAACCCTAGCCCTAACCCTAGCCCTAACCCTAGCCCTAGCCCTAGCCCTAACCCTAACCCTAACCCTAAAAACCCTAACCCTAACCCTAAACCCTAACCCTAACCCTAACCCTAACCCTAACCCTAGCCCTAACCCTAACCCTAGCCCTGACCCTAGCCCTAACCCTAACCCTAGCCCTAACCCTAACCCTAACCCTAGCCCTAGCCCTAAGAGAGGGAGTGTGGGGAGAGGCCAGGAAGGCAGGACCTTCCCTTTGCGCACAGGCTGGGCGCAGACTCGTAGGCCGTCCCCGCGCTTCCTCGTGCCTGTGCCCAGCAGGCGTGGTGCTGCTCTGAGCCCCGCCATCTATTTCCTACGGAATCTAAGGACAGGGATGCATTTGACGCGAGGGTTCCCGGGAGGACAGGGTGTCCGCCTGCTCCATGGCACCGTCAGTTCTAGGAAGGCCTTAGATGGAGTCTGGACGCTGTCCTCAGGCGGCACCACGTGACTCTGCAGGGCGCCAGGCGGGGAGGGAATATCGGGACACTCCCTCTGTGAAGGTGTGACCCTCTGTGAAGGTGTGAGCACTGTGCTGCACACCTGAGGCCGACGCAGAGTAAGGCCGAAAGGAAACTCATCGAAGAGTCAGACAATAAGTACGCTTTAGACATAAAGGAAAACATCACATTGGAGAGAACCGTGGAGATGTTAAATATCGTCACTTTTAGAAGTTTAACAGCATCGGTCCTCGGATTCCTGATTCGTCAGTGAACGAATAAAAAGCATATGTACATGTAAAAGCGAAGAAAGCTCACCTTTTGGGGGACGAGGCCTTTGACGTTTGGGGTGTGTCACACTTAGCACCTCAGTCCGTACCTGCACCTCCCACGTGCTGGACAGTGAGGCCTGGACCCCGGACGACACTGTCCCAGTGGCGACTGCCCCAGGACCCAGCACAGTGTGCGGCGGCCCGGGTCCGAGCAGCCAGGACGGGACCCTGGGAAGTGTGGTCCGTCCGCAGCTCCGTTTGAAGTGCTTGTTTGCAACGTCTGTAAACAGCACGGGCCTCCCCGTCTCACAGTCAGGACCAATTCATCTCTGACGAGCGAGCGGGCGTTGTTTTCTCAGCTGCAAATCATGTTCATCGGGAGCAAATAGACAGGAATGTGAAGTCAACAGTCCCAACACCACCCCTGCTTTGATGGCTTTCCCAGCCCTGCTGTAGGCTGTAGGCTTGTAGGGGCTGTAGGGACTGTAGGCCTGTAGGGGCTGTAGGGGCTGTAGGGGATGTGGGTGCTGTAGGCCTGTAGGGGCTGTAGGGGCTGTAGGGGCTGTAGGGCCTGTAGGGCCTGTAGGGGCTGTAGGGGATGTGGGGGCTGTAGGGGCTGTAGGGGCTGTAGGCCTGTAGGGGCTGTAGGGCCTGTAGGGGCTGTAGGGGCTGTAGGGGCTGTAGGGGCTATAGGGGCTGTAGGGGCTATAGGGGCTGTAGGGCCTGTAGGGCCTGTAGGGGATGTGGGTGCTGTAGGCCTGTAGGGGCTGTAGGGGATGTGGGGCTGTAGGCCTGTAGGGGCTGTAGGGGATGTGGGTGCTGTAGGCATGTAGGGCCTGTAGGGGCTGTAGGGGCTGTAGGC
This sequence comes from Ia io, assembly GCA_025583905.1. Taxonomy (NCBI): domain Eukaryota; kingdom Metazoa; phylum Chordata; class Mammalia; order Chiroptera; family Vespertilionidae; genus Ia; species Ia io. The sequence goes on along the minus strand of JAJQQW010000010.1, from coordinate 1,684,014 downwards.
CTGTAGGGGATGTGGGGGCTGTAGGCCTGTAGGGGCTGTAGGGGCTGTAGGCCTGTAGGGGCTATAGGGGATGTGGGTGCTGTAGGCCTGTAGTGGCTGTAAGGGATGTGGGGCTGTAGGCCTGTAGGAGCTGTAGGCCTGTAGGGGCTGTAGGGGCTGTAGGGGATGTGGGTGCTGTAGGCATGTAGGGCCTGTAGGGGCTGTAGGGGCTGTAGGCCTGTAGGAGATGTGGGTGCTGTAGGCCTGTAGGGGCTGTAGGGACTGTAGGGGATGTGGGGGCTGTAGGGCCTGTAGGGGCTGTAGGGACTGTAGGGGATGTGGGTGCTGTAGGCCTGTAGGGGCTGTAGGGGATGTGGGGCTGTAGGCCTGTAGGGGCTGTAGGGGATGTGGGGCTGTAGGCCTGTAGGGGCTGTAGGGGATGTGGGTGCTGTAGGCATGTAGGGCCTGTAGGGGCTGTAGGGACTGTAGGGGATGTGGGTGCTGTAGGCCTGTAGGGGCTGTAGGGGATGTGGGGCTGTAGGCCTGTAGGGGCTGTAGGGGATGTGGGGCTGTAGGCCTGTAGGGGCTGTAGGGGATGTGGGTGCTGTAGGCATGTAGGGCCTGTAGGGGCTGTAGGGGCTGTAGGCCTGTAGGGGATGTGGGGGCTGTAGGCCTGTAGGGGCTGTAGGGGCTGTAGGCCTGTAGGGGCTATAGGGGATGTGGGTGCTGTAGGCCTGTAGTGGCTGTAAGGGATGTGGGGCTGTAGGCCTGTAGGAGCTGTAGGCCTGTAGGGGCTGTAGGGGCTGTAGGGGATGTGGGGCTGTAGGCATGTAGGGCCTGTAGGGGCTGTAGGGGCTGTAGGCCTGTAGGGGATGTGGGGGCTGTAGGCCTGTAGGGGCTGTAGGGACTGTAGGGGATGTGGGGGCTGTAGGGCCTGTAGGGGCTGTAGGGACTGTAGGGGATGTGGGGGCTGTAGGCCTGTAGGGGCTGTAGGGGCTGTAGGCCTGTAGGGGCTGTAGGGGCTGTAGGGCCTGTAGGGGATGTGGGGGCTGTAGGCCTGTAGGGGATGTGGGGGCTGTAGGCCTGTAGGGGCTGTAGGGGATGTGGGGGCTGTAGGCCTGTAGGGGCTGTAGGGGATGTGGGGGCTGTAGGCCTGTAGGGGCTGTAGGGGCTGTAGGCCTGTAGGGGATGTAGGGGCTGTAGGGGCTGTAGGCCTGTAGGGCCTGTAGGGGCTGTAGGGGTGGGTGGCGGGCGGCCCAGTGAGGGATGCCAGCAGGGATGGGAGGGGGCGATCTGAGGAGATGCCCCTCAAAGCTCGGGTCCCTTGCTCTGTGATTTTACCTGACATGCAGACATCCGGGGTCACTGACCGGAGTGCAGGGCATGTTCTCAGGGGTGTCTGGGAGGAGAGCAGTGGGGGGCTATTGGGTGCGCGTGGCGTTTGGTTAAAGCGCTGACTCTTCTGGGAGACACTGGGCAGTGGCTTTTCCTTCTCTTCTCCCGCTCCTCCCCCCCCCCCCCCCCCCAACTCGTGGCTTTAGGCTCCAGTTGCTAGAACCCAATCAACTCCACAGGTGACGGGAGGCCCCCTGTTCTGAGGCGGGAGAGGAGGCTGGGAAAGGGGGAGGGGGAGGAGGGAGGGCTGACCAGCCTCGGGGAGAGCAACCTTAGGGACAAAGCCCTGTGTGCGCTGAAGCTCTACCGGCCGGTTTCCGCATACCCAGCCGCCGGCCGCCTCCCTGCTCCCAAGGCCGACGCGTGGCTGGGCCGCCAGCTGGCGGGGAGCAGACCCACCTTCCTCTCCGGCTCAGCACTCTCTTCCATCCTCAGTGACCTGCTCCTGCTCCTGCTCCCGGCCCAGGTCCAGGTCCCAGCCACTCCCAGAGGCCCCTGGTCTCCACGGGAGCGCACAGCAGCGTGAGGCCGGCACCCGCACCTCGGCGGGCAGTCAGCAGTCAGCACCCCGCACCGTGCAGCTGGCCAGAACAGCTGGGGTCTCCCTGCCGGCGCACAGGGGGAGGGAACGGCCGACACACAGTTCCTTGATGCTAACTCACCACCGCTGGGCCCCGCCGCAGCCCTCAACCCCTTAAAGGCAGGTGGTTAGTGTCGCCAAGGGAGCCTTTTAAATTCAGGTTTCTGCCCGGCCGGCACGGCTCAGTGGTTGAGCATCGACCTATGAACCAGGAGGTCAGGGTTCAATTCCCGGTCAGGGCACATGCCCAGGTTGTGGGGTCCATCCCCAGTGTGGGGCGTGCAGGAGGCAGCTGGTCAATGATTCTCTCTCATCATTGATGTTTCTCTCTCTCTCCTTCTCCCTTCCTCTCTGAAATCAATAAAAATGTATTTAAAAAATAAAATACAGATTTCCGGGCCTCCCACTCAAAGACACTAACTTTGTCGATCTAGGCCCATGGCCCGGGATCTGAATGTGGGGCTGAGCTTGCAGGGATGGGGAGCCCCATGAGGCCCAGCCTCCGGCCTCTGTGTGACATGTTTGAGGCTGGAGTCCTAGCCGTCCCCACAGATTGCTGGTCAATCGAGGCCGTGGGGCTGGAGGCTGGAGCTCACACTCCCAGGCAGGGGGGCTGTGAGGGAGGTGAGCTCAGGCTGTTTGAACCACCAGCTCTCCCCCTTCCCACAGCCTGTACGGGACAGGGGACAGAGCCAGGGGACCTGAGGGGTCTGGGCAGGGACAGAGCCAGGGGACCTGAGGGGCCTGGGCAGGGACTAAGCCAGGGGACCTGAGGGGCCTGGGCAGGGACTGAGCCAGGGGACCTGAGGGGTCTGGGCAGGGACTGAGCCAGGGGACCTGAGGGGCCTGGGCAGGGACTGAGCCAGGGGACCTGCGGGTCTGGGGCTGTTTTCATCGTCAGCGGCGGCCCGTCCCCAGGTGCTGAGCCAGGCTTCCTGCTCAGGGGACAGGCTGCCTCTCAGCTCCGCGGTTGGAGGCGGCTCTAGACAGAGCCAGGCGGTGCCGTGCAGGGGATGCTGAGTGTCAGGACAGGAGGGAGACACCTTTGAACAAAAGAGGAGGAAAAAAGGGCCCGTCGTTCTTCCCCTGTTTGCAGATCATTTCTCCAGTGCAACCCGATGGCAGTTCCCTGTTGTCCACAGTTGTCGGCATGTGGACTGGAGCAGCGTGCGTGTGCGTGTGCCTGTGTGTGTGCATGTGGTGGGGGATCAGGACTCGGGCTGGGCCTCACACCTGTGGGCCTCGCCCCACCCAGCCCGCACTGTCCCTGCAGCAGTGGCCGCACACCTGGCGTCCCCCGGGCTCTCCGGCGGAGACCTGAGCAGAGGGGCCGAGAGCACAGCTCACCCGAGGGCAGGGCGTGGCCTTTCTCAACCTCCCGGAGCAGAGGGAGCGAGAGGGGAAGCGAGAGGAAACGGAGGCACGTGGCCCGCTTTCTGTACCGTCTGCCGGGAGGGCGGCGGCTGTGCTTGGAGCCCTGTGGACTCGGTGCATCGGGGCCTCAGAAAGCCGCCGTAGGAAGTCGGTCAGACAGACGAATCCCCAGTTCCCAGGGGCCAGGGGGAGCTTCCCACTTAGGCTCCTTCAAAGAGCAGGGGAAAGGGAGGGGGACGGGACTACGAGGCTCTGGGCCTCAGAGGGACCCTTTTCCTGTTCCCAAGTCATGGGGGAAGGGCGAGGCGGGAGGAGCAGGGTGCCAAACCATGGCCTCATCAGTCACGTCAGCATCTGAGTTGAAAGCCTTCACCCCTGAGATGCAAATCATGTAACCCCGGACTCAGGGGACAGAGCTGTGAGCCGGGAGCCAGGAATTCCCCAGGGGTGAGGCCTCTCCCAGCAGGAACTTCAGATCTGATCTCCAGGACTGGGGGGCGGGGGGGGGGGGGAGAAGGTGGGGAATCTTGTTCTCCTAAAGCTTCTGCATAATACAGACCCCCCCTTCCAAACCCAGGAAAACGAGGGACCCCAAGGGCCACCCCCATTCCCGCCCCTCCACACACCCTCCTGCCTGTGGCACCGTGAGGCCAGGGGAAATGAAACGCACTCCGCAGGGACAGAGGCCGAGTCGGGGTGTCCTGCCCACTGTGCGTGGATCGAGGGACGGGAGACGCGTAGGGCGCGGCACTGCTCCCGCTCCCGGAACAAACCCACCGCGGCCGCCCGCTCGGAGGGACGTGGCCAGCGAGCAGGAAGGCTGCCCGGGGTCGGGCCGAGCTGGGCACGAAAGTCTCAGCTCCTATCATGCACGTCCCCGCCGTCTTCTTGCTCTTGCTTCTTCGTCCTTCTAGCTTCTCACTGTTCTCTGCCCTAACCCTAACCCTAACCCTAACCCTAACCCTAACCCTAACCCTAACCCTACGGCTAGCTCATCCTTTAAGGCGGACCTGCCACTGCGCAGTCTTTCCTCGAGTCGCTTACCGTTTATCCATCTCCTAAGGGTTCGAAAGGCCCCCCCAGCTGCTCTGAGGGGCGACGCCTCGCCCACGTCTCCCATCACGCGGGGGGGGGGGGGGGGGGGGGGGGCGCGGCGCTCAGCACGTGAACTGTGCCCAGGACAAACCGCAAACCCGTCTTCCTCGCCGGGCGCAGTCCTCACACCTCACGGGCTTCCTCGGAGGCCGCGTCCATCATACTGACCGCGAGCCGCAGAGCCGTTCTGCAGCTCACACAGGCCCCGGTGCCCACAGGACCCCAGCTCCCGGCCGAAAGGACGAGTCCGGCACCGGTTCTGCTCAGCCTTTATTTTCACGTGTGTGTGGGGGTCACTATAAACCAGGACGACCGAGTCCCGCGGCCTGGCCACTGTCCGCAGCCTGTGGCCGCGGGGCACAGAGACAGGGCGCGGCCTTGCCCAGCAGCCACCCTCGGGGACAGGGATACAGTCCCACGTGGAAGCGAAGCGCCGTTCCCAAAGGCACCTGCTGCAGCTGAGCAGGCGCAGGACCGGGGACTCCCGGCACCGTGACAAGCAGGAGGGAAGGAACACAGAGCAGACTGCGCCCCGGGACCGCCCACGGGGCCACCTGTGGCGTGACTGACGGTGGGCACAGGACGCGGCCCCTCCCCCTGCGGATTTCCGAAACGCGGCACATTCCAGGGTGACGGGGACAGGAAGCTGCCAGACGCAGGGCCTCCTGACAGTTGTGAAGCATTAGGCGTCAGACAGGAGCTTGTCAGGAGCAGCTGCTGCGGGCGCTGATGGATCGTGCTTTCCCGCCGGCGGGCGGCGGGCAGACAGTGGCGGCTGTGGAGGCGCGCCGTGAACACACACACACACACACACACACACACACACACACATGCACACGCACACGCACGGGAAGTCATCGAGCAGATGGCTGCGGGCAGTCAGCCGCGCCTCCACAGACGCCGCCCTGCATGTAATGAAGTTGCGGAGGAGGCGCCGGATCCTCCTTTATTTGTCACGGAGGGTGAGCACACAGGACAGAATCCGCGGGGACCGGGGACGGGCATGGGGTGGAACGGCGTCGTGCTGCTCGCGGCTACCGTGCCCAGAGACCCACGATGCCGCAGACAAACGTGAACACGAATCTTCTGGATCCATTCGATTAAAAAAAAGAGAAAAGCTTGAAGATGATGTCTGACGTCTCAAAGGTGATGATGTCATTAAAACCCGCCCACAAGATGAAACAACAAAGGCTATGGTGACACGCCACGCCTTCCAGCGCGTGACGAGGCGCCGCGTCGCCTGGTAGCGCGGCTGGGACCGGGCGGCCTGCAGTGCGTGGGACTCGGCCAAGGCCCTACAAACCCAGACATGCTTCCATTGCCCAGGGGAGGGGCAGTTTCTGTCATTGGGCCACTTAGAATCGCAAGTGGTCAAAAATCTACAAAATGTGCCAAAGAGAATTTCAACTATAAACCTCAACAGCCCTGATTGCTCCCGATTTAGAGAAGGTCAGAGGTGCCTCGCGTCAGGAAACTGTACACTAATCTCTAGGCAACGTGACCATCGAAGTGAAACGAAACGCAACGTGCGGTGCCAAGACGGGACCTGGCGCTGGCGCTGTGTCCTCGCCACGGCCCCGCGTGCTGGGAAGGGCGCAGGGAAACGCCTGAACATCGAGGTTTACACTGGAAACACGGACACGCCTGTGCACGGAACGGAGACGCCGCAGGCCCCGCTAAACTGCGTGAGCACGTGACGACTGATGGACACGTGACTCGCGTCAGTCAAATCCACGCCGCTCACCCCGTTGTCGGCACAGACGAACCTCTGGTGGGTGGCTGTTAAAAATGTTACCTATTATCTGAAAAATTATTTTTTTCTATTTTAATCAGAAACGAGATTTTTTAGAAAAAGACACCAATAGCAAGTGGCAGCTTGGCTTGCGCAGGACCATCTTCCCATTAAAACCACCCGGAGAACGCGCTGCCGCCGGAATCGCGGGCGAGCGCCGCGCCTCGGTGTCCTCGAATGCGTCTGGGGACGGGGAGCGGGGACGTCAGACGCAGGGACGGAAACGGTGCGTCTTGTCCCTAAATCCTCCAACTCGCTCTCCTGTGGCGGGACCGTCCATTCTGATGCGGGTTAACAGAAGTTTCTGGTACTCACTTTCCTCCCATAATCTAAAGTATACAAAAAGCTAAAAAATAAAATAACAGATCATAACATAAAACACCCCCCCGAGAGATGTTGGAAAGGAGACACGTATTCTGGGGAGCCCCGTCACAGAACACTGCGCCCCAAACGGGAACGGAGAGAGGGCTCCGCGTCTCCCGGTGCCTTCCCGGGACGGTGCCCGCGAGCCCCGCGCTCCGTCACCTCGGCGCCGGCGGGGTCCGGGGGGCAGGAGAGACGCGGCGGAGACGCTTAGTGGTGAACAGAGAACCGAGTCTCTCAGTAGTGTGTACTTGTCGTTCATGCCGACGATGGTCGACGGACGTGCGGGATGTTCCCTGGGGCAGAGAGATGAGTCTGCGATAACGGGAGAACAGACGCCGAGCTGCGACGAGGGCGTCTTACCCCACACAACACGCGTGAGAACTGGCGCGAGGCGCGAGGCACGAGGCCCGGGGCCTGCTCCCGGCCGGCTCACATCCTGGCGGCCTCCTGGTCCTTCTCCTCCAGCAGCTGGATGAGCCGGGAGAAGCTGTCCTTCAGCGCCGCCACGTCGCCCAGCGAGCAGGGCTGCAGGATCCAGCGCTGCCCGCGCGCCAGCGGCTCCAGTTCAAAGTACTTTTTGACCTTGAGGGGGACAGAGAAGATGGGCAGGTTGTTAATGACACCGGGACCGTTCTCATACCGACAGGCTAAGAGGGAGCACCGAGGGGGTTTCAAGGAGACCTTGCCCAAAGTGGTGCCCAAAACTTTCTAGAATCCCATCACGGCCGTGGTTAGAATGCGGGGGGGGGGAGGGGGTGTTGGGTGGCCAGGAATGTTTCTTTTTTCTTCTTTAAAATATATTTTTACTGATTTCAGAGAGGAAGGGAGAGAGACAGAAACATCCATGATGAGAGAGAATCATGGACCGGCTGCCTCCTGCATGCCTCCCACTGGGGATCGAGTCCGCAACCCAGGCCTGTGCCCTGACCTGGAGTCGAACCCTGACCTCCTGGTTCATAGGTCACGCTCAACCCCTGAGCCACGCTGGCCGGGCTGTTTCTTTAGGGCGAATGGCCCGCTTGCCACGCCTTCCGTACTCTGACTGGGGGTCCGGCGAAGCTGAGGAGAGAACTGCAGGATCGATGGCACGGGGCAGAGTACCCGCAGATGCCAGAAAGGACCCCGTCCCTGCAGAATGCCCGCAGGGCGCACCTCACCTGTCGGCCCGTCACCTCCTGAACTGGCGACAACCTACTGTCTGCACTCGGTCCTCTACTCAGCACAGTTATTGGATCAAACACACACAGAACGGAAACACAATTTACTCCTTTCTCTCGCTCCTTCTGTATCTGGTATGTGTTTCTGAGACGGGGAAGCAGCTTCAGGACAGAGGGTGGGAGCTGAGGGCGTGCAGGTGTAGACAGATGTGGGCAAATACACCTGCCTGCGTGAGGGCTCCCAGCGCCCCCTCCTGGCCTGGGTGCCACAGGGAACAATCCAGACCTGGAACTGGATGTGGGGGGAACATCTCTCCTAAATGCTGACCCGTTAGATCACTGACCCGTCCGAGTCTTGCTTAGGGTGCCGGCTGGGATACCGGCGAGCAGCGTCCAGGATCACCAACTCCTGGCTTCAATGCATTTCAAATCGTCATGACTGCTAGCACCGAAGGCCTTCTCTCCAAGGGCATGACGCAGTGCCAAGGTCATGACCCCCGACACCCTCACACGAACACTCTGCATGGACAGCCCAGCGAGGCTTCCATATTGTAACATACAGTCGGGACAACCTCAGCAGAGGCTGTTCAACTCTTTCTTGGCCAAAAAATTTCCTTCAATCCCAGGCATCATGGGAAATGCCAAGGGCTCCCCTCAGCCCGGAACTTTCTAGAATCCCACCCACAGCTGTGGGTCTTGACCCAGAACCACAGAGAGTGTCCCACTCGTAACGCCATCCCCAAACTGGCTTCCTTTGGCCTTTATCACGGCGAGCACCAGGCCAGTGTCGGCAGCAGAGACGCCGTTCGTGGCGCGGAGATGTGCACGTTCGTACGTGAGAAGGAGGCAGAAGCCACGCCACGGTGCACGCCCGGTAGGAACACAAATGAGCACGCACAGTGTGAGTGTGGCCCAAGGCCCTGCACAGGCGCCTGCGGATTCCTGTCACCGTCACTGAGAAGCGCAGCCTTGGGAGTGAGGGGCCTCCTGAGAGCGGTTCCGAGTTAAGGAAATCTCGCTCACAGCAGGAAGGGGCACGGCCTCAGGAACGTGCTGGCCGGAGGTTTTTCACCAATCACAGCAGGAGGACTCTCCCTCGCGGAAAGTGTAAGCTCCGTTCTTTCCAACCGGACACTGCCGTGGGACCCCAGCGCCAGGGACCGCCGGCCGGACGACCTGCCCGTCCCCAGCCGATGTGGCCGGCAGGGGGAGAGGAGTTGGCAGGAGGGACAGGCGGGAAGGGGCTCAAGGCCACAGCTCCAGGGAGTTTACAGTCAGAGGTGCTGGCTTCGCCCAGGAAGCGGGCTTCAAACGGCACCTCTCGATACAGAGGTGGGGAGCCCGGGCTTGTGACGCACCCGGTCCCTGACCAACAATGCCTCCATCGGGGGGCCGGGGACACCCACGATCTGGCTGGGAAGAGAGTCCCACCCTTGCCACACACCTAACCTCACCCTGAAGGACAGCATGCGAATGTTAGCAGGTGGCAAGAGGCCTGGTGGCGAGGAATCCACTGCGACTCAGAGAAAAGGGTAACACGCCCGTGTGTTCCTGACCGACTTCCTCCAAAGGGCTCACTGAACACGCAGACACAGCCTGGGAGCTGTTAACAGCTCATCTGAAACAACGCTAGATTTACATGATCACCAAATAGGTGACATTTTGCAATTCTGGCCAGACACACACACACTCACATGCGCACACACACACATGCACGCACATGCACGCACATGCACGCGCATGCACACGCACACGAGCGCGCACACGAGCGCGCACACTGCAAGGTTTTAGCTTCCCGTCAGGCTGGTCTCGGGGCCACGAAGGACCAGCTGCCGTGGGCACGCTTGCAGATCCGAAGCCGGCGGCTGCGTCTCAGGAGCCGCTCCTGCTGAACCGGAAACGAAGCTCCCGTCCAAGGGAAGGGCCTGGGCCAAGCTGACAGCCACGCTGGGACCCGGGACCTACCGCCTCTGCCCTGCCCTGGGCACTGCTGGTGCCAGGGCTCCTCACCGCTGTCCTTACAGCAAGGGGGCGCGGGGGCTTAGGGGTAGGTGAGGGGGAGTGAGGGGGGCTTAGGGGCAGGTGAGGGGGAGTGAGGGGGGGGGCTTAGGGGCAGGTGAGGGGAGGGGGGGGCTTAGGGGCAGGTGAGGGGGAGTGTGGGGGAGGCTTAGGGGCAGGTGAGGGGGAGTGAGGGGGCTTAGGGGCAGGTGAGGGGGGCGCGGGGGGGCTTAGGGGCAGGTGAGGGGGAGTGAGGGGGGCTTAGGGGCAGGTGAGGGGGAGTGAGGGGGGGCTTAGGGGCAGGTGAGGGGGAGTGAGGGGGGGGGCTTAGGGGCAGGGGGGGGAGTGTGGGGAGGCTTAGGGGCAGGTGAGGGGGAGTGAGGGGGGCTTAGGGGCAGGTGAGGGGGGCGCGGGGGGCTTAGGGGCAGGTGAGGGGAAGTGAGGGGGGGCTTAGGGGCAGGTGAGGAGGAGTGGGGGGCTTTAGGGACAGGGGAGTGAGGAGGAGTGAGTGGGTGTCTGGGAGGCAGGGCCACACGGGCTGAACTCTGTGGGGGCGGGGGGCTGGGTGACACAGTTGCCAGGGCTGGGGAAGAGGGTGCCGGGCCCCCGGGAGCCCCCGTGTCCGTGGAGGGTGCCGCTGACTGTGCAGGGGGAGGCGTGTGCTCGTCTATACCCGCTCAGGACTCGGGTGCAAACCCGGTACCAGGGTGTCAGGGTGTCCCCGGGGGAGGCATTCGCAGTGACGCTCTCACTGCCGCCCCCGCCGCTGGCTCAGGGAAGTCCCACCAACAGCCCTGAACGTGGCCACGAAGGTGTCGCCACGGACAACTGCAAGTGCACAGCTGGGACCTTTCCTTCCGGGGAGCGGCTGTCTACCTCCCACCTCACCCCACTGGGTTTGCACGCCTCGAATGCGGGTTTGCGAGGGGCCTCCAGCAGGGCCCACGCTCAGGGACAGCTCAGCCGGGTGACCTTCCCGGTCGGTGGGAGCGCACAGGCGGTGGCGGCTCCAGGCCGGGCCGGAGGCCGAGTGCCGGGGCATTAAGACTCCCCAGCGCATTCCTGGCGGCCACTTCAAAGCGAGCTGGCCTGGGGAGGCGCCATCGGCCCTCCTCGCCCACGGCTCTGGGGGCACTGAAACCCTTGAAAGGTGCTGAGTGTGTCACCGACAGATACATGAGACGAGCTCGGACCCAGGGTCCCCCGCAGAGCGACACCGACACGGGTTCTCTTCACGGAGCAACAGGGACCAGGGAGTGGCAGCTCCGTGCTGGCCGGTCCCCGCCCCCCTCGGTGCTCTCACCCAGTCCGCCCTCATCTGGGGCTGGAGCACCTCCGTGCGGAGAGCACCTACCCGCCTCCGCGCAGGTGCAGGCGCGGGAGAGACGTCCCACTGCCACCTGGGACAGGGTCCCCCCAGAGCCGGCCCCACACCCCTCCCCCCCTCCTCTCCCCTTCTTGTCTGTAATCATTTCTATTCCACTCTCCCCAAAGAGCAGCATTGGGGGCCCTGACCACTCTCAGGGGTCGTACTGGATTCTGCGTCTCCCACGTTGGGGACGACAGTCGGTGACGACTTATTTCAAGAAATCCACACTGTGACCTGTGACGAGGAGGAAGCCTATCCGGGCAGTACTCTTCCCAGCAGGGGAGGGGACCTGGAGAGCGTGCTCCCTGCTCGTGTGGGATCCCGTCGGGCACGGACCAGATGGGAGAGAGAACGAAGGCGCGAACGCCCCGCACATCCGAGACGACCATCGCCCGTCGGAGAGGCGCGGCCGGCAGCATAAAGCCGTCTGCTGCCCAGCGAGACGGGCTCACTGGCTCGCTCAACTAGAAGCACTCGCCATGAAATTGGTTCTCGGGGTCTTTTCCAAACGTAATTCTCATTAATGTGCACACTCCCCGCTGGGCGGGCGGGCGGGCGGGCGGCAGGGTGGCGTCCCAAGTGCCGGGGGAGGCATCACCCGCCCGCACTGTCTGCCTGAGGAACGGCAACGGGTCGCAGCTCGGTCCCCCGCCGCCTGGCGGGCCGGGTCCCCGTGGCGGGCCTGAGTCTGAGGGCTGCTTCGGGCCAGGGACTGCGCTGTGGCACCGCGCGGACAGGACACCCGCCTCAGCGCCGCGCCGTCTCACCCGACGCCTGTGCGAGCTCCGAGGCCGCTGGCGGCAGCTCACATGGGGACGCTTTTTCCGTTACGCGAGTCTCCGCACCACCAACGCCCGCCCAGCGGCTGCGGCCTGGCCGCCCGACGCCTTCCCCGCGCCGCTCTCCTGGGGGCAAACTTGGGCGCTCCACGCAGCCCTGTCTCGCCTTCGGGCTATTCCTGTGCCTCCCCACCTCGCCCGTGGTGCTTCCGTGAGGAAGATGGCGAAGGGTTTCACTAGTCCCCACCTGAGCGCCTTTTCCGTGAGTTTCTAGAGAGTGGAAGGCGGGAGAGACAGAGAGACACCGATGGGAGAGAGACACCGACAACCCGCACACCCCAACCAGGGCCGGGGATTGAGCCCGCAGCCGAGGGAATCGAACCCAGGACCTTCAGTCTGCGGGCCACGCTCTATCCACTGAGCCCAGCCAGCCAGGGCCGTCAGACGGCAATGTCATCCCAGCATGGACCAACGACGGCCGGTGCTAACCCTACGTCACCAGGAGGTAAACGCCAATTGGAGGGTAACATAAAAAGCTGCGTAGCAGTGGCATTCACCGTGTAGTAAGCGAACTGCCTGCTGCATGGTCTCCACCGCACACAGCGGGGGAGGGGACCAGAGCCCTTGGCCGGCGCCCGTCCCGAGGCCTCGTCTCCCGCAGGAAGGAGAGGGGGTGGGTAGGGACACGGGCGCCAAGCAAGCTCCGCCCGCTGGACTCCAGCTCCTGCTCCGGGTAAACACGCGCAACCGACCCACTTCTTTAGCTCGTCCTCACCCGAGGGCGTTTCCCACTGACTTTAGGGAGAGTGGGAGGGAGAGGGGAAGACGGAGAGAAACATCGATGTGAGAGAAACACACCGACTGGCTGCCTCCTGCACGCGCCCCGACCAGGGCCCGGGCTGGGGAGGAGCCTGCAACCGAGGTACGTGCCCTTGACCAGCATCGAACCCGGGACCCTTCGGTCTGCAGGCCGACACCGCATACACGGAACCAAACAGGCTGGGGCCACCCTCTCTCTCCCAGCACCGCCCCCCTGCCCCCCTCTTAAATTAGGTACCAAGCCGAGGGCTTCCTTGAAAGCACTGAGAGACGTAATTTATTAACTGGGATTGAAAAGAGTTCCCTAAATGAGCACATTCCTCACCAGCGAGGCCTGGAATGGGAGGTTTTATCCTTTCATGAAACATCGTAACTCAGACTCCTGGCGTTCAGGCGAAGGAAACCCCGTCCCGCTGCGTCCGGGGATCAGAGACCCTCCTGCTCCGGACAAGCTGAGCGCTAGGAGCGGGGAGCCCCCTGCCCCCCCACAGTCCCCTCCCCCGCCATCTGCCAGCTGGGCTGCATTTAAGAATTTCACACTGAATATCAAGTGCCATTTTGACCATGTGGCTCCAGAAATGTGAGTTTAGTGTCTATTCAGCTCGCACCCAAGTGATCGACAGACAGGGGAGGGGCTAACCAACAACACGGGAGTCTCTGCCTGCAGGTTCCTATGTCCCCGTCCTGAGGGATGGACAGCGCCCGCACCGCGTCCGGAGCGGAAAGCGCAGCCCCAGCAGGGCCGCTCGGCCTCACACGGTGACCCCTACCTGCCTCACTCACCCTCACTCAGGTGACCCCTGCCTTCATGCCTCCCATACTCCGTCCCCCCGACATCCCACCATCTCCCCGCATGGAAACCAGCGAGGCAGGTACACCCGTGAAGACTTTCCAGTTCTAACCCTGGACCTATGTCCATAAGAGAAGCATCTTATGTTTCCCATTCATTACAGGAGACCAGTAAAAACGAACATGGACTCATTTCTGTAGGTGATTTCACTCAGGGAGGGACTGATTGGTGTGTCTAAATCATGAACAGCGGTCCAGCTGGCGTGGCTCAGTGGTTGGGCATCCACCTATGGATCAGGAGGTCATGATTTGGGATTCGATTCCCAGTCAGGGCACATGCCCAGGTTGCAGGCTTGATCCTGCAGGAGGCAGCTGATCAATGATTCTCTCTCATCACTGATGTTCCTACATCTCTCTCCCTCTCCCTTCCACTCTGAAATAAATAAAAATATGTTTAAAATAATAATAAAATTATAATAACAATAATAAATAATAATAAATGAGCCAGTGGTCCAGGATTGTGAGAGGCCCAATTGGGTCTAAACCGGCAGTCGGACATCCCCCGAGGGGTCCCGAATTGGAGAGGGTGCAGGCTGGGCTGAGGGGACCCTCCCCCCATGCATGAATTTCATGCACCAGGCCTCTAGTAATAATAATAAATAATAATAAATAAATAAATCATGAACAATGGGACGCGCTGATGAAGCGAGGGTGGGGTTCCCAGGCACCGCAGTTTGAAAACTACCACCCCACGCTGCACTCCTCACCCCACTTCTCATCCTGTGAGGTCTGTTGGTTCTGTGGCCGTATCAGCGCCGGACGCTCGGGCAGGGCACAGCTTCCCAGCAGGAGCACCTGAGTGACAGTGGCCCATCCCGACCCCCGGCCCCCGACCTGCGGGCGGCACCATGTGGGGTGCGGGGGACTCTGATCCTCCCCGGCCGGCCGGCCGCTTTGTGACAGAGAAGAGGCATTCTGGTCACCATCGGTGTGAGTCCCCGGCAGGGCCTTCTCCGATGTCGGGCGCCTCATGAATGTGACCTGCCCCCGGGCGCTCAGGGAGGTGAGCCTCTCCGGCTCCGGCCTGCATGCTCGGCGAGGTCCGACCGCCCTGTGCCGACCCGGGAAGGCTGCCACGTCACTGAGAGGTCACTGCTCTGCTCGGGCGCCGTTGGCCCGGATGTTTGCTGCCTAGTGGCAGTGGCCATGGTAACGGAGGAAGCGTCCCTTCATTGACTCTCTTCACTGTTGAAATGTTACAGGTGTCCCCACCCCCGTCCTGTTCTTGAAGGTTCCCCAACTGTCCGCGTAGGCAACGCCTCGTGCAGGAGGGACCAACCAGACGGACGGACACGGAGGAGGAGGAGCCGTTTCCAGAGGCGCCCGGGGGGTCAGGCTTGCCCCTCGGGTGTGGGGCAGCCCAGGGCTCCTGGGGAGGGGCCGAGGCAGGTAGCCAGACGGGGCGCTCAGGGGTGGGTGGGGACTTCCCTGTTCCAGCTGCAGGCCCGCGTGCAGTGAGCAGCACAGACAGACCCTGCCCCACCCAGGAAAGGGCTGGGCCCTCAGTGTGACCACCCAATGCCTCGAAGGACAGCACGTTCCCACCTCTGCCGACCTGGGAGCCGAGCAGATCCCCGGCCTGGCATCCCTAGTCCAGCACCTCCGTCCCCGGCACCCCCGGCCCAGCACCTCCGTCCCCAGCACCCCCCGGCCCAGCACCCCTGGAGATGGTCTGAGAGCCGCGGCTCGCTCTGAGTGGCCGACACCTCCGGGTGCCCCGTGCACACACAGGCCCTGGGAGATGCGGAAGGAACTGCCCCCCTCAATCAGCCCCGAGTTCCTCGGATGATGGATGAGAAGGCATCTCCCGAGAGGAGCATGTACTCTGACACCCCCTCCTGAGGCCTCCTGAGGGGGGCGCCCTCAGACTCGGGCAGGCCTGGCACCCCGCTGCCCCTGCACCAGGCAGGCTCGGGTGCAGGTCAGACAGAGGAAACGCTGAGCTCAAACAGACACGCCCCCCTCCCCCCGGAGGAACGTCCTCCCATCCCCCACGGGACACACAGTGCGCTGTGAGCGGGCTTTGGAGACCATGAAACGTGCGTAAAACACGACGCAGCTGCTCCTGCGGGCAGGCTGTCCCCGCCCCGCCCCCGGGCGAAGGCTACTCGGTGCAGTGACCTCTGAGGACCGGAGGCCAGCTACACGTCACACACGTGAAAATGTTCAGTGAGCACGGGAGATAAATGACATGGACACGTGACTCTGGGTCCTCTTCTTGGTGTCGGACGGCGACCCTCAGGGAAGGGAGGTCCCAGAGGTCGGAGAAAGGCACCTGTCTGACGCACAGCGGGTTGCCGCAGCCGTGCACACCCGGACACGCACCGGAGAGGCACCGGACACGCACCTGGACACACATCCGAAGAGACACCCAGACACGCACCCGGACACGCACCCAGACACGCACCAGGACATGCACCCGGACACGCACCCGGACACGCACCTGGACACGCACCCGGACACGCACCCGGAGATGCACCAGGACACACACCCGGACATGCACCAGGACACGCACCTGGACACGCACCCGGAGATGCACCAGGACACACACCCGGACATGCACCCGGACACGCAACCGGACACGCACCTGGACACACACCTGGACATGTACCAGGACACGCACCTGGACACGCACCGGAGAGGCACCGGAGAGGCACCGGACACGCACCTGGACACACATCCGAAGAGACACCCAGACACACACCCGGACACGCACCCAGACACGCACCAGGACATGCACCCGGACACGCACCAGGACACGCACCCGGACATGCACCCGGACACGCATCCGGACACGCACCTGGACACGCACCCGGACACGCACCCGGAGATGCACCAGGACACACACCCGGACATGCACCAGGACACGCACCCAGACACGCACCTGGACACGCACCCGGAGATGCACCAGGACACACACCCGGACATGCACCCGGACACGCACCTGGACACGCACCTGGACACACACCTGGACACGTACCAGGACACGCACCAGGACACACACCTGGACACGCACCCAGACACGCACCCGGATATGCACCTGGGCACTCACCTGGAGACGCACCAGGACACGCACCTGGACACGCACCAGGACACGCACCCGGACATGCACCGGGAGATGCACCCGGACACGCACCCAGAGACGCACCCGGACACGCACCTGGACATGCACCCAGAGACGCATGCGTGAGGCACGTCTCTCCCTTTTCTTAGCTTAGCCATGTTCAGCAGATCACCACACACACAACGTCATGGAGATCGTCACAGTTTTACTGACGGCTTTTCGAGCCGTTCTTAGCGTGACTTTAATGATTCCAAGCTGCACCTTAAACTGTTCGGATGAATCGGAAATAAGGTTCATTCCCAATGGCTGATGGGAAAGAGCCTTCGAGTCAGGATTTTAGAGCCTGAGCCCGGGGCAGCCTCTTGTTTTACAGATAGAGACCCAGCAGGTGGGTGCAGTGACCACCCCCCCGCCCCACCCCCCGAGGGGGCTCTGGCGTGAACCAGCCTCCGAACACCCAGTCTCACTTTCTCCTGCCAACGGTCATCCCACACTGCCCGGCCCCACCTCAGGCCGCCCCCCCCGCCGCCCCGCCCCCCGCCCCTCCCTAACCCCACCTGCCCGACCCCAGCACAGGAGCAACTCAGATAATGGTGGCGCCTGGGGCGGGGGGGGGTGGGGTGAGCTGTGGGTCCCTCCCACAACCACGGTCTGCACTTCCCTGCCCTCCTCCCTCCTGTGCAGGCGTCCTTTCTGCCAGCTCTGGCCCAATTCAGGGCAGGGGTGAGCCCGATGCCCCCGTCCGTGCCCCGAGCTCACGGAGACGGTGAACAATCCATTCAACCAAGAAGCGGCTCCCCAACAGGACTGGACGGATGACCCAGGGGACCTGGGGAGGGACGCCCCCCACGCCTTTGGTAAAATCCCTTCCTCTCCAGCAGCCGCGTTCAGGATGTTAAATTCTTCATCTTTCACTGACCTGCATGCCCTAGAGAGGCGTCAGCGTGTTTCTGGAATATTCTGTTTCCCGTGGTGCTTGCTGACGGGAGACCACGTCCGTCACGTAGCCGGCTCCCCTGGAGGGAAGGGACGGCGTTGGACGGGACAGGTCCCCGCGAGCACGGACCACTTGCGCGCTGTGCACCTGAGCCCCTGCCCTGCTCCTGACGGCCGAGCACGGACACGGAGCTCAGGGCCTGGGGCTGCAGCTGGGAGCTCAGCACTGAAAGCAGGGGGCCCGGCGCCCCCAGGACCCCCTGTGCCTGGAAGGGGCCGAGGCAGCTCAAGGCGGTCTCCGGACCCAGACAGCCGCATGCAGAGGCTGGCCCTGCCCTTGGCCGACTACGTGACCCTGGCAGGTCTCCTACCCTCCCTCCCGTGAACGATGGTGGGTGGTAGGAGCACGCAGCCAGGGGCTACTCTGGCAGGACGGCCAGCCCACGGTCAGCACAGACGTAGCCCTTTTTCTTTCCCGCCACGCACCCCAGGAATCACACTGAGAGCGATGCACCTTCCTACACGGTCCCCCACCACGTCCTCGCAGCACCGGCACTCGACGGCAGCCAGAAAACGGGTCAGGAAGGACGAGAGGAAGCCACCGGACCCCACCTGGCGGATACCGACCGCTGCCACAGAGGCCAGGCGACGCCCCTTCTACGTGGCCGGGCTGTTCTAGAAGGCGAGTCCACACGCGCTCGAGCCACACGCGCTCCAGCAGGCGGGTCCCGGTCCCGGCGGCTTCCAGGGGGCCTCGGGGCGGGGGCGGGCGCGCCCTGCACACCGGGCCCTGCGCACTGTCGGGGCTGCCGAGCCGGAGCGATGCTCCTGGCCGGGCAGGCGCACTCCGCACAGCTCGCCGGCGCGGCTGCCGCACCGCTGTGGCTATTTCACAGACACGCGTGGCTGCCGGACACCAGCCCGCCCTTCGCTGCCCTCAGAGATCAGTTTTGTCCGTCGGTGTTTGTATTCCCACCTGGAAGGCAGCCGTGCGCCCGCGCGTTGCTAGGTAACAGAAAGCCACCGCCGAGAGCGTTGCCGACGACGTGCAGCGGATGAGGAGGGGACTGCGGTTATTGAGGGAGAGCCGGGCGGGGAAGACACAGAACACACACACCGGAGGTGAGAGGAGCGAGGAGCGGACCCTCACCGGCTCCGGTACCAGCTGCCCCGGGGGAGTGTGAGCCACCGCGACCGGGCACCGCTCGCCCGCCGTCCCCTCCTGCAAACAGTTTGCCAACGGCTCTTACCTCTGACACAAAGACCAGTTACAACACGGACCTACCAGTCCCAGCCCAGGCCTTCTGAATAACAACTAAGCAAAAAAGAAAAAACATCGGTAATCGGATCCCTGTCTGGGTTGAGCAATGAATTTACGCCAATGAGGCCGTGCTACACGCTATAAACACCCTGGACGCCGTGAGCCTGGCCCGGGCCTGGGCGGCAGCCAACCCGGGGACTGGGAGAGGGCAGGGGGGGTCGCTGCCACTCACGGTCACCGTGGGGGCGGGCAGCGCTGGGCGCGGGGTCCCGTGACGGAGTGGCGCCGTGAGCTGCGGACCAGTGTCTGGCCATAACGAAGCAGGCCACAGGGAACCGAGATTGGCAAATAGAGGCTAGAAGTGAGGTTGTCGAAGACGAGGAGCTCAAGAAACTGCACGTCGTGTGCACAGGAGCTGTGGCGAAGGACAGGAGCGCCCTCCGTGTCCACCCGCTTCCAGGACGCAGGGCCCGGCTCGCCGCCCCGCAGCTCCGGGTCCCCACATTCAGTGGGCACGGCTGGACCAAAGGAATTGATAGAAGCATCAACACATAAGGCCAAGCCAGAGCCGGTGCTGTGGGTTACAACAGACACACGCACCCCTCTCCTCGGCCCGGGGCGGAGCGTCGCCACTGTGTGCTGGGGGGAGCGCAGAGCCTTTTCCACAAGCAACAGCCCGACCCACCTTTGCCTCACGCTTCCCAAGACTTCGAAAAGGCGGGGCTGCGGGCCTGGGAGGAAGTGCCCCGAGAAGGGGGTTCACGGAATCTAGAATCCAGGAGGACGACGACGTGGGCGCGGGGAGGGGCGAGGGTGAGCGCCTTCCTCCTGACCCCGCATGGGAGAAGCGTCCCTTCGTCAGGAAGGACGAGAGGAAGCCACCGGACCCCACCTGGCGGATACCGTCCCGGGCGTCCAAACACGCCACGGCCACGGACCGCTGCCACAGAGGCCAGGCGACGCCCCTTCTACGTGGTCGGGCTGTTCTAGAAGGCGAGGGACGGCGAGAGAACCTCTGTTACATGGCACCCGCGGGGCAGCGCCCGATTGGCGAGGAGCAATGTCCCAAAGTGACCCCGGCTCTGAAGGGCCCGGAGGCCGTGAGGGGCGCTGTGGGCAGAGTCCCTCGCCCACTCAGCCGGTCAGGGCTGTGAGTGCACGTCCGTCCTGTGATCCCAGCAGTTTCCTGGAAAGGGCGTCCCTGAGGTTGCGCCTGGGACCCTGATGGACGCGGCCTGAGCACGGCCACAGAATTAACGCGCCCGGACACGGAAAGGTTTCCTCTGGCCAGGAGGTGCGCTGCGCTGACCGATGAAAATGCTCCCCTGGTGTGACCTCTCACCCTTCATCCGACCTCCAGGTACCCTACAGCTGACAGTGAGAGGCCTGGGTGGCCCTGCCACTGCGCCCGGGGGGGGGGGGGGGCGGACGGGGATGACCGACGGGAGGGGGGGCAACCGGCCTGGGGGGACCGATGGGGGCGGGGGCGGTGACCGGCCTGCCATTCTGCTCAAGGCTCCCCACGCCACCTCACAAGAACCTCAAGCACGCAACTGCACGCCGGCTTGGAAGTGTTTTTACCGTTTAACCGAGGGTCCAGGGAGGACAGCAAATGAAGGAGGGGAATGGAAGCCCGGCCACAGAGCGCTCTTAACAGACGCACGGCTGCCGGCAGCAGGCGATTCGGCCGAGCGGACGTTCAGCTTTCACTGCGGGATCATCCCCCTCGCCCCGCATCCACAGCCACCTCGCCCGCAGCTCGCGGGAGGCGGGTCCCGAGCCAGGCCCCGGGCGCCATCCCCCCGCCCTGCTCACAGGGAGCCGCAGGCAGGGCCCGCCGACCGCAGCGCCTGCTCCCCCGCGCCGGCCTCCTGCTCTCGGGTCTGTCCGCTCAGAGGCTGTTAAACGCCAATAAAAACCAAGTGTTCACGGCCCCCACGGCGCCCGCCCAGCGAGGCCCGAGCGCAGCCGCGTCTTCCCGGGCCGCCGGCCGCCCGGCCTTCACGGTCCATGGCGGCGGCGCAGCGGTAACGCCGGCAGTGACGGCCGTGACCCGACCTCAAAGCCCTGGGCCAGCGATGCGGGAAGGGCGCTACGGGCCAGTCCAGAGGCCTCTCCCCGGGGGGCCTCTTCCAGAAACGTCCTTGATAAAGACGGGGAATGGCCGTGTCCCCGAGACACGGGGGAGCGGGTCTCAGCCGCAGGCTCCCACCCCGCTGGGCGGGCGGAGCAACGTCCGAGCAGAGCGAAGCCGCTTAGTGAACGAGGGGGAGGGAGCGTGAAGTCCACTGGTCCAGGGGGTGGCTGGGTTCCTGGGAAACATGCACAGCCAGCCCTGACGTGGCCGCCGCCCCGGCCCCTCCAGCCCTCTCACCCAGAGGCGCCGTCTGCTGACGGGTGGGCCGCGCGTGAGAGGGACAGAGGTGGACAGGTGGGCAGTGATGGGGAAGGTGGGAAGGGATGGGAATGTGGGAAGGGATGGGCAGGTGGGCAGGGATGGGGAAGGTGGGCAGTGATGGGGAAGGTGAGCAGGGATGGGGGAGGTGGGCAGGGATGGGCAGGTGAGCAGTGATGGGGGAGGTGGGCAGGGATGGGGAAGGTGGGCAGTGATGGGCAGGTGAGCAGTGATGGGGGAGGTGAGCAGAGATGGGCAGGTGAGCAGTGATGGGGAAGGTGGGCAGAGATGGGCAGGTGGGCAGTGATGGGGGAGGTGGGCAGGTGGGCAGAGATGGGCAGGTGGGCAGCGAGGGGGAGGTGGGCAGGGATGGGCAGGTGGGCAGCGAGGGGGAGGTGGGCAGCGAGGGGGAGGTGGGCAGTGACGGGGAAGGTGGGCAGCGAGGGGGAGGTGGGCAGGGATGGGCAGGTGGGCAGCGAGGGGGAGGTGGGCAGCGAGGGGGAGGTGGGCAGGGATGGGCAGGTGAGCAGTGACAGGGAAGGTGGGCAGCGAGGGGGAGGTGGGCAGGGATGGGCAGGTGAGCAGTGACGGGGAAGGTGGGCAGCGAGGGGGAGGTGGGCAGGGATGGGCAGGTGAGCAGTGACGGGGAAGGTGGGCAGTGAGAGGGAGGTGGGCAGTGACGGGGAAGGTGGGCAGGGATGGGCAGGTGGGCAGTGATGGGCAGGTGGGCAGCGAGGGGGAGGTGAGCAGGGATGGGCAGGTGAGCAGTGACGGGGAAGGTGGGCAGCGAGGGGGAGGTGGGCAGGGATGGGCAGGTGAGCAGTGACGGGGAAGGTGGGCAGCGAGGGGGAGGTGGGCAGGGATGGGCAGGTGAGCAGTGACGGGGCAGGTGGGCAGCGAGGGGGAGGTGGGCAGGGATGGGCAGGTGGGCAGCGAGGGGGAGGTGGGCAGCGAGGGGGAGGTGGGCAGGGATGGGCAGGTGAGCAGTGACAGGGAAGGTGGGCAGCGAGGGGGAGGTGGGCAGGGATGGGCAGGTGAGCAGTGACGGGGCAGGTGGGCAGCGAGGGGGAGGTGGGCAGGGATGGGCAGGTGAGCAGTGACGGGGCAGGTGGGCAGCGAGGGGGAGGTGGGCAGGGATGGGCAGGTGAGCAGTGATGGGCAGGTGGGCAGCGAGGGGGAGGTGAGCAGTGACGGGGCAGGTGGGCAGCGAGGGGGAGGGGGGCAGGGATGGGCAGGTGAGCAGTGACGGGGAAGGTGGGCAGCGAGGACCCCAGGGTGGGGTGAGGCACCACTGGGACTGGACTCTGCTTCCGGCCCGGGCTGCCCCACCATCCTCGCTGCCTCTCACTGATTCCACTTTAAAGAGGCTGAACTAACCCCCAAGCTTGCTAATCAAACTCAAACCAAATAAGGAAAGAACTGTCCCTGCTTTGCAGAGAACCGTAAAACAGGGAGGAATGCAGAAAACACACGCTCTGGAAACAAACCAAAAGAAAGAACGCAACCCTCTTTGGGTACAAATATCCCTGAGGGAACCCAGAACCTGACAGAACAGAGAAACACCCGCTGCACGGTGCCCGGCCAAGAGCCCCCCCGCCCCCACGTCCCCCGAGGCTCAACGCCACGGCCTGTGCCTCTGGCACAGTGACCAACCGAAAGCGGGCCTTCAGCTCCCACCCACGTCCTCGCTGACCCACTAGGTATCCAGGAGACAAACAGTTAGAGTGGAGTCAGCTCAACAAACACACACGCACATACACGCACATACACATGCTCCACATACACACACATACACATGCTCCACATACACACACATACACACACACACTCACACACATGCTCATGCACACACTCTCACACATACACTCCACACACGCATGCTCATGCACACACACTCACATGCCTACACATGCTCGCACACATTCACACATGCATGCTCACACACATGCACACAATCACACACATGCACGCGTGCACATGCTCACACACTCTTGTACTCACACACGTTCACACATGCAAATGCTCACATGCGTGCACACACGCACACATGCTCATGCACACACTCTCACACATACACTCCACACACATGCTGATGCACATACACTCACACGCCTACACATGCTAGCACACATTCACACATTCATGCTCACACGCATGCACACATGCCCTCACACACATGTTCACACACATACAAATGCTCACACGCACGCACACATGCCCTCACACACATGTTCACACACATACAAATGCTCACACGCACGCACACATGCCCTCACACAATGTTCACACACATGCAAATGCTCACACACGCGCACACACTTGCACAGCCTGACACGGGCTACAAAAGGGCTCCCTGGGCTTTCAGCCCATCCACACTGGGTTTCTCTCCTGGGATAACTGTTCTGTTGCAGCTGAAACAGCTTTGGATACTTCAGAGCAAAGACCTGCCTGGAAGTGCTAACGAGGCATCAAAATACCAATGACAGCCTGGCCGACCTAAGAACCAGGAGCTCACGGTTCGATTCCGGTCAGGGCACAGGCCCGGGTGGTGGGCTCGATCCCCAGTGGGGTCGTGCAGGAGGCAGCCGATCCATGATTCTCTCGTCATTGATGTTTCTCTCCCTCTCCTTCTCCCTTCCTCTCTGAATCAATAAAATATATTTAAATAAATAGCAATGGCAGTGGCAGTGACGAGCGCGGGGCATGCAGTAGGCGGGCTCTGTGAGAACGGCCCAGTCGTGGGGCAGAGACGTGTCACCACCGAGTCCACAACCCCAGGGCGGCCCGGGTCGCGGTGCTCCCGCCTGCGCTGCGAGAGCAGGACAACGCCGCTTGCACGACCAGGCCCACGGCACGAAGCTGCCGGCTCGCCCGGCGGCGACGGCAGGTCCCCACCCGCCCCAGCAACACGGCGGCCAGAACCGAGGGGCCGCAAACACACGGAGCCTCTCCCTGGCTCGTGCGCAGCTCTTTCTGTTTCCTCTTTTGTGGTCGTTTTAGTTATAAAATGCGGCCGAGCCATCTCTCTCCTGGGTGAGCATTCCGTTTGAGAAAGTCTGGATCGTCCATAGCTCATCCCACCCGGGACCCCCTTCCTCAGGGCCTCCCCACTCCTGCCTGTAAACGCCTTCTTTAGGGTCCCAAAACGCGGACGTGGGGTCCCAGGCCCGCTGGCCGCACGCATCCCCACGGGGAGCGCCATGCGGGCCTGCCGCCGCCCCTCTCCTCGGCCCGGGCCCGTGCCCGCCGCTGTGCCCGCCGTGGGACCTTCTTACAAATCCTCTCCTCGGCGATGGTGTGCTCCTCGCTGTCGTCTGCCCACAGGAGCCTCCGCTTGCGTCTCTGTGTCTGGAGCTCCTCCGGGCGAATTAAACTATTTGTGCGGCTCTGAGGCGCGCCTCTCCCCGCGGATTCACGGCCCGCACGTCGGAGGTGTTCGCGGTTTCCCCCGACGGGCCCTGCACACGAAGACCCTGGGGTCCCTGGATGATGTCCTCATTGTACATGTTTCCAGAGGACACGTCCCTCAACCACCCAAACTCAGCCTGTTTCAAACACCAAGCCGGCTCGATCCGGGAAGAGCTGAACGCACCACGTGGTGGGAATGGGAGGCAGCTGCTCCCCCAGGCCCCCCTCCCTCCCGCAGGGAGTGCTGTTTCCCAAGCTCTCCCGGGAAGCGCCCCCGCCGCGGCCTCCCCGCACGCCAGGCTGTCAGCGCAGCGCGGCCTCCTGGCTTCCAGAAGCCACCCCGTCTCTGCAGCTTTTCGGTGTGAGAGGAGACGTTCTGTGTGAAAGTTGTAAGAATAAATCCCTCAAGTGCATCTCCTTCCACAGACACCTGCCTCTCAGCCACGCACACAGCGCCAGGAGGAGTTTGGGACACGAGGCCCGCCCGCCCGCCCGGGAACAAGGCACCCAGCCCTGAGACTCCGTCCTCTCCAAGACGCCCAGCGAGGTAGCCAATGGCCCCTGGTCACCGGGGCTCCCTTCCCCGAGTGCTGCGTGCTCGGAGGACGCCAGCACTGCCATGGCTGTGGGGGGGTTACCCACTCGATGGTCGCCTGGGAGCCAGCACTGGACGGCGGAGGGCGGTCAGCCGCAGCATCCCTTTTGCAAATGGGAAGTCAGATACTGATCACTCATTCCCCGTGCTCCTGGCATCGAAGTCTTGTGGATTCACAGCCACAAGAGACTGAAACTGAGCCCGCGAGGGTCCTCACACGCATGTGCAGAAGTCTGTGATGTGGATGTGTCACGCGGAGATTTATCCACAGAGAAAAAACATTGTTATTTTTGCTTTAAACCAGAACGGAGGCCGTGATTGAAAGACCCAGGCCGGCCAGCCCTGCCGGCTGCGCCACCCTGCAGGGAGGGGCAGAGCGTGTCCCACTTTCTTAATTTGTTGGGAGAAGAAAGTCATCCCGTTTTCTCTCTGCCTGTGAGCAACTCAGCAAAACCCAACTTTAAAGAGATCGAGAGCAGAACTCAAAGCGCAGAGACGGCCGAGGAGCAGCGGGAGGCCCTGGGGGGCGGGGGGCCTCCTTGCACACACTTTAAAAATATGTACTTTTATTAACTTCAGAGAGAAAGGGAGAGGGAGAGAGAGAGAAACATCAATGAGGAGAGAGAATCGTGGATCGGCTGCCTCCTGCACGCCCCCCACTGGGATCAAGCCCGCAACCCGGGCACGTGCCCTGACCGGGAATCGAACCCTGACCTCCTGGCTCAGAGGTCCACCCGCTGAGCCACGCCGGCAAAACTATTTCTCAACGTCTATGGGCGCAGGAGCTAGACGCGCGGCTTCCATTCAGCGGAGCACGATTGTGCATGTTTAAAAAGGAGACGTGCCTAACTTCCAGGACCTTTATGTTTAACACGGAAACTAGGAAGAGCATCTCTAACGTGACGTCCAATCACGCGGCTGCTCACAGCCAACATCACTCAGAACCCCCGCGCAGCTGGCCCGCGTCAAGGTGCCGAGATAGTTTTATTTCCTGCAAAAACGAACTGTGTCACTGAAAGTTAACTGGGTCGGCTTCCGAAGGAGAAGTGCTTATTACAGTGCCCGTTAAAGCTTACTGATTAATTACCAGGTCAGTCAACGGGGCCTTTGACATGCCTGGGAGATGAATATTTTATGACTTATTTTCATAGTAATGTGCAGAACTGGCAGATTTTTACCTTATAAAACCCATGGCTTATTTCACCATCTTATTTATTAGCGAAACCAAAGCTCTCATTCCTCCTTCCTCCTTCTCCTTTTCCGTCATTTCTACGTGACTTTGAAAAAAAGAATACTTAAGATGCAAGACCTGCCCTCACCCATAAAGCCACGGCCCAAAGCGCAATAAAATGTGCCCGCGGCACTTAAACGCGCACTGTGTGACGGACACACACGGGAACGCGCTGTTCTCCGAGGAGAACAGGATGAAACAGACATTTCCTTCGCCCTCCGAGGCCGCTTTCTGTTTAAAGGAGGCTGGGTAAGCCCGCCGGAACCCGTGGGGTGGGGTCGTCATTAAAAATAAACGAGGCCAAGCTGATTGGGTCCAAACTGTCTGATGCGTCAGCAACACTTTCCAAGTGGTCTCTCCGATGCGGGCAGGAGCGAGCGGCCAGCGCAGGGCGCGCAGGACGAAGCTGACCTGGCCCGCTCCCCAACAGGCATCGCAGAGCAAAGTGGGGCCCTCTCACGGGACGTACACAGCAGCGGGCCCCGTGGCACGTCCCCACGAGGAGGCGTCGCACGCACGTCGGGGTCCCGCCCTGAGCTGTGGCAGTTTCTCCCTTTCTTCCTCCCGCCCTCCCCTCAGCTCCCGCACCCGGGGGCGGGGCCTGCTCCGCAGGGTGCTGCAGGGTGCGTGCCTCTGAGCCTCCCGCGTCCTCCGGTGCCTGATACGGGAGAGCCTGCGGGTGCACCGCGGCGAGCCTGAGCTCTGAGGTAGCAGGTCCAGGACCTCCAGGCGTAGAACAGGAAACATCTCGCCATGGCAGAGGCAAACATTGGCGATGGCGAGTATGGGACCAGGATAGCTTAGAGGTAGGCATGTCGACAGGCAGAGAGAGATCTGTGCAGGTGCGTGAGGTGCAGAGGGATGGGAGCAGGTGAGTGAGCACGGAGGGTGGGACACCCCTGAGCAGGTGAGTGTGGAGGGTGGGACACCCGAGCAGGTGAGTGTGGAGGGTGGGACACCCCTGAGCAGGTGAGCGTGGAGGGTGGGACACCCCTGAGCAGGTGAGTGAGTGGAGGGTGGGACATCCCGGGATCGCAGGGGCCGCTGGGTAATGAGGCCACACACCCGGGGAGAAGCTGGCCTCTCACACGGAGGGACGCAGGTCTTAAAAATGCGAAGTGAAATCCGGCTGCGGAAGGTAACCAGCTCCACAGAGGAGGGCCCTCCCTCAGAGCAGCAGCTGAGGAGGCGAGGAGGGGACACAACGAAACACAGCGGAACCCCTTCTCCTTCCGGAAGCTGTTCGAGAACCGAGTCATTTTCCGATTGGACATCGCGGAGTGAACTGATCCGCTCCAGGCCCAGATGGTTCCGCTCTAACCTTTCTCATACCGCGCACGTCTACTGTACCGTTTACCCTACAGATAACCCTTTAAGACAAAAAGGACAAGAAATGTCGGTGGAAATTTAACGAAAAGGAAAGGAAATGTACAGTGGAACCTGAAAATCCAACAAT
Source organism: Ia io (assembly GCA_025583905.1). NCBI lineage: Eukaryota > Metazoa > Chordata > Mammalia > Chiroptera > Vespertilionidae > Ia > Ia io. Next base: position 1,656,116 of record JAJQQW010000010.1, on the reverse strand, counting down.
CATTATAAGCAGCAACAAAAGCAAAAAAACATGAAAACCTTCACAGCTCAAGGCAGGCGCCTGGAGACCAACCGCGAACCAGACGGTGAGAAAGGGCGGTGAGAGGCGGCCGAGTCCCGCTGCCCCGCGGTGGCCGCGGCGGGCCAGCACCTCTGCGGGTTCACGGGTGTGACTGCCACTCCCAGGAGGTGGGGAGGGAGTGGCTGGGCTCGGGGCGCAGCTCAGGGGCTGGGCCATGGCCGAGGCTCAGCCCCCACACAAGGCCAGCTCTCCCTTCTCCACCCATCCTCGCAGCCGTGCCCTCTGCGCGCCCCGGGGTCCTGGGCCCCGCGGAGCTGGCTCCGAGCCCGTGGCCGCCGGCTCTCACCGGGTCGCACAGCCCACCCGCTGCACCCAGCCTCGCACCCTGTCGTCTGCAGCGGGCACAGCCGCGCCTGCCGGTCACCGAGCCTGCCCACGTGCCTCAGCCGGGCCCCGACCTCAGTGGGCCTCTCCCCGATCACAAGCCCTCAGAGCAGGGGCTTGCCTCTCCGCGGCACGACCTCCAGGGAGTTAACTCCGTGTGTTTAGGTCAAGGTTGAGGGTTTCACCTCCCAACAGATTATTTCATTTGCTTGGCTTTGCTGACTCAAGCTCCCCCCGTGCAGGCCCTCGCTACACGCCGGGAAGCGTTCAGCAGGGACAGGACATAAACCCCGCTCTCCTGCAAACGCCACGTGAGAAAGAGCAGGACATTCCACAGCACCTGACGAATGAGCCGGGAAAACAGAGAGGTTTATACGATCTCACATTCCCGGCGCAGAAACACGTAAATGTATACTTAAACCTGAAATATATGGCCGCTCCTACTCAACGTAAAGTCAAATAAATTTAGGTTGAAGTAAAATGTAGTCTCCTCGTTCCACTAACCATAAACACAGGCGCTCCGAGTGGGCAGGGCCCCGGCAGGCGGCGGAGACAGACCAGCCTGCATGACCCTGACCTTCACCCCCGAGCTGCGTGCCGTCGGGAGGGCCACCCCTTCCAGGCTCGGGGTCCTCCTGTGTGAACCAGAGACGACATCGGCTGTGGGGCTTGAGGAGGCAGACCGGGATGTGTGCTGTGAAGGTGGAACGTGACCGTGAACGAGGAGGGCCGGGCACGGACGCGGGCGAAACGGGCAGGAGGGGTCAGGTGTGGCATCTTCGCCCGGCAGCGCAGTGGCACACACTTCAAAGCGCGAATTTGAAAAGGAAACGTGTTCACAGAAACCAACCGAACTGGAGAACCCCGACCCAGCTCCTTTAAGGGGGGTCCGGCATCAGGGTTCCAGGAAAAGGCAAGGCTCGGGCGGGGACGGGACGCTGTGGGCAGAACCCTGAAAACTATCACCAACAGCCACTCGTTTTGGACAAACGGGTCTGAAGTCGCGTGTAGACAACGGGGGAGACGGAGACGCCGTCTGTGAAAGCCCGCCCTGCCGCCGTCCCGGGGTCCTGGGAGGAACCGCGAGGAAGGAAGGGGCCGAGTCGCACTCAGGGGGGCTCATCCTGCAGCCGCTCCCCTACCGGCAGCACGGGGAGGCGGCGCGGACCCAGCCGCGCAGGTGGGACCGCACGGGCGTGCGGTGAATGCAGGAAGAACAGGGCAGCGGGGATGGGCGGGCGGTGAATGCGGTAAGAACAGGGCGGCGGGGACGGGCATGTGGTGAATGCAGGAAGAACAGGGTGGCGGGGACGGAGGGCAGGGAAGCCAGGGGCCCATCGGGCCAAGTCTGAGCGTTGTTAGCTCGCCTGCAGCAGAGTCTGCCCGTCTTCAGCAGTAAACATGGGTGCAGCCAAAGAGAAGCACAAACACGCCCCGGCCCGGCTGGCGTGGAACCGAGGTCACCGGCTCGATTCCCGGGCAGGGCACACGCCCTGGGTGGCGACTTGGTCCCTGGTGGGGGGCGTGCAGGAGGCAGCCGGTCCACGATTCTCTCTCCTCGTTGATGTTTCATCTCTTTCTCCCTCTCCCTTCACCACTTTCTAAAAATCAATAAAAACACATTTAAAAAATTAAACTACATACAGCTCTGAACAGAGTAGGTCCTCGAGTAACGGCGTTGCTCAGGGTCCTGTCACTGCAGCGTGGACGAGATGCTGCAAGAACTCTGTTTACATCGACCGGCCGCGGGAAAGGCGGCTCTGCTGTGCGTCACGTCTCCATTGCAGGAACCTGTCCTGGCCTTTAAATAAAAGGGAGGCCTGGCTGTGAGTGCGAGTGTGCGTGTGTGTGCGTGAGTGTGAGTGTGTGTGTGTGTGTGTATATGTGTGCCTGTGTGTGCATGAGTGTGTGTGAGTGTGTGTGTGTGAGTGAGTGACTGTGGGTGAGCGTGTGAGTGTGTTTGTGAGTGTGTGAGTGAGTTGAGAGTGTGTGCGAGTGTGCCAGTGTGTGTGAGTTGAGTGTGTGTGAGTGTGAATGTGTGAGTTGAGAGTGTATGTGAGTGTGTGTGTGAGTGTGTGTGAGTGTGTGAGTGTGTGTGTGAGTGTGTGTGAGTGTGAGCGTGTGAGCTGAGGGTGGGAGAGAGTGGGAACGAGGGAGAGGAGCCCACGATGTCCCCTCTGTCTGTGGATAACAACACGCTGCCCAAGAACAGGCTTCCCCTTTTCTCCTTCCCTGACTCGGAATCAAGCTCGGGCCCTGGAGTCCGCAGACCGACGCTCTATCCACTGAGCCACCTGGCCAGGGAGATGGAAAAATTAATACGTGAACCGCCTCGCCGGTGACAGGCCGCTATAATGTGATGACTGTGTGACACGCCGACCACACAACCAGCCCTGCAGCCCTCGACCCACGAAAGGACGCAGAGCCCGAGGCAGCGGGGAGAACCACTGCTCACCACACAGCACGTGGTCTTCGGGGCGGCCGCTGGGGCGGTAGGGGTGGGGCGGGGTGGCAGCCTGGGGTTCGGAGCGAGCCTCTTTGTTGGACACTGAGTTCAGTCTCTGCACAGCTTTTTGGCGCCTGATGGCCATCAATACCGATGACTTTTAAATCGTGCTCTATCAGAACCCACGTCGGCGACCAATAAAAACAGCCCCCACCACCGTCCCTGTGCCTGAGAGAGCTCCCACCCCACCCTCCTGGATTTATCCTATTTCTTAGCAAAGTCCTGCACGTCGGTAGGTCCCAGGGAATCCCAGGACGTGTTCCCACAGCGGTCCGTGGGAGGTTCTTCCCTGGGCTTTCTTGGACAGAATGTCCTCGGCATCGTGCGTGCTCTAAGGTATTGCTGCATCCGAACCCAGCTGCAGAGCGAGAGGCCCTGGCAGGTAAAGTCGCAGAGACCAGGGGGAACCCCGAGACTCTGTGACTGACGCTGCCGGACCGGGCACTTGCTCAGCGTCAGCAGGCCGGCCGAGCAAGGTCCAAGGCCAGCCCACTACCCTCCCTGCACAACCGCAGGAGCTAGGAATGGCTCTTACACTTTCATTTTTAAAATCTCTATTGCTGAAAGTATTACATACATCGTCCTTCCCCCCAATGAACCTCTTACAGCCCACTTCCGCCCCCCCCAGCCCTCCAGGCCCTCACCGCCCCATTGTCTGTGTCCATGGGGGATGCATATATGCATACAAGTTCAATGCCTGATCTCTTCCCACCCCTCCACCCCCACCTTCCCTCTGCGGTCCAACAGTCTGTTCATGCTTCTATGTCTCTGGGTCTATTTTTGATGAGTTGGTTCATAAGATTCCACATATGAGTGAGATCATGTGATACTGGTCTTTCTCTGACGGGCTTATTTCGCTCAGCATAACACTGCCCAGGTCCCTCCCTGCTGTTCCAAAGGGTAAGAGTTCTTTCTCTTTTACACTGTTAAATGGTTGAGAAAAAAATTCAAAATAATAGCTTTTTGTGACCTGTGGCAATCAGATGAAATTCACACTTCCCTGTGCACACGCCGTGGACCGGCTGGCATGCAGCTGCACTGTTTGGTCACGTGTGTGGCACCTGGTGCCCAGAGCTGGGCAGCTGGACCTTTGAGCGCAGCCCGCAGTCTAACATATTTACTACCTGATTCTGCAGAGAAGCTGGTGGGCCCACACGCCCGCGAGCTGCTGATGCCACGTGTGACGAGGGCTCAGTGGTTTACTTTTTTCTAAACCCTCCTGGATCAAGCACTGCTTCTGCTGGAAACAAAACCACGTGACCAGGCTGCAGCCATGTCGGATGTTCCCCGTTCCCCGGTGCCTGCTCTCGATCTCCGTCCCCATCTAGCCGCCGCCGGCACGCACGCTTCGCGGCCCAGCCGTCCACAGGCCGCCTTCGAAAACGCAGCGGTCCGGAAACCCAGACCACCTCCCACGCCCGTCCCACAGGCCGCGTGCTCCGGGTGCCATGCTCACCGAAGGCATCGGCGGGAAGCCAGGCCCCACGCGTCCCGGGCCCCCTTTCCCACGGCCGGTGTCCTCGGAGCGTGACGCTTTAAAATGATAAGCTGTTCCTCCCTCACCAACTGTCCCAGGACGTAAACTTTTACTCTCCTCCTAGGCTTTGGACTAAAAAGCTTGGGCAATGGCAACGCCAATTTCATAAGTAAAACGACGGGTCCTAATGTTCTCCAGACGATCTGTGCTGCGACTTTGGGAACTCGGAGTGAAGCTGCCTGTCCCCACCCGGCAACAGCCGCTTCTTCTGCTTAGACACTCAGGAGGCCGAGCAGATTCCTCCTGCTGCTGCTTTTTAATAGCGAATTCCCTGGCAGGTCAAAGGCCACGCCAGCCCGTTCTCAGCGAGGGACAGAGTGTGCTGTGGCTGTGTGGGAGGACACGCTGGCTTCGGCGTGAAGCAATCGTCCCCACACAACCTTTTTGTGGGTCTACAGTTCGTCCCGATTTCCTTTCAGATCCCATCCTTATCTCCCAAGCAAAGCGCTTATTTCATCCTACTGTGGTTTTGGTTTAAGAAATGATGTCTAAACATTCTTAAACATTAGAGAGATGGAACTCCATTACGGGGCGATGCCTTCTTATGATGAGGTGTCAGGTGATCAAGCGCGCAGATAAGAAGCCGCGCTGCGCTTCCCTGCAGGAGGGGGGGTTGCGGGGGGGAGGGCTGAAAAGCTCCCAGGTGCGCGGGGAGGCGGGGAGCATCCAGGCGGCTGCGGGACGTTCTCTCCACGTCTCCCCGGGGAGCGTGCTGCTGCCGCGAAGGATGCGATGTCGGCGCAGAGGGAAAAGGACAGCGCTGCCCGCCGGCCTCCTGCAACGTCCACCGGGGCCCACGGCGCCACGGCCACGGAGCAGCCAGGGGGGAGCACCGGCTGGGGGAGGGCACCGGCTGGGGGGGGCACCGGCTGGGGCAGGGCCGTGTGTACACGTGTTTACACGGATGCCAGACAAGCTGCTCCCGAGAGATGCGGCCAAGGCACGATGACCCCACGTTCGCCTCCAACCTCCTGCTTGCTGGGGCCACGCAGCTCCTCGCGGGCACGTCCGGTTTCCGGTCAGAGGTGTAGCTGAGCAGTGGCGACGACTTCATGGCAGCACCGCCATGCTAGCCCCTGACCTCCGCTCACGCGTGTCCACACTGCACCTGCTCTGGGGGGCCCGGCGCCAGGCCCCGGCACTCACACCTCCCAGAGCCCGCCTTAAACCCGGTTGGAAATCTCTACACGTGTTTCCCCATGAAAGTGCTCACCCCCTGCCTTCGCTCAGCACAGCCTCTGTCTCATTAATGTGATGCTCCTTATCGGATAGCTACTGAGCCCCGTCACCGGACACACGGGTCAGCCCCCAGGTCCCCCTGGGTGACAGCCTTGAAGAACCGACCTCAGCCAAGTGTTGCAATACAAAGTGAGCCCGGCCGGCGTGGCTCAGCGGTTGAGTGTCGCCCTAGGAACCAGGAGGTCACAGTTCGATTCCCGGTCAGGGCACAGGCCCGGGTTGTGGGCTGGATCCCCAGTGTGGTGTGTGTAGGAGGCTGCTGATCCATGATGCCCTCTCATCACTGATGTTTCTGTCTCTCTCTCTCCCTCTCCCTTCCTCTCTGAAATCAATAAAAACATTTTTAGAAAATGGGAAAAAATACAGAGTGAGAGGCAGCGAGCGACGCGGGGGAAGACTGGACATCCCCCCACCCCGTCCTGAGATCCCAATAATTTCCTTCATTCATCAATTAGCTTATGCTTGAAAAGCATGAAGTTCTCTATCTAATCAGTTTAGTGACGACCTAATACGATGGGATGTGGCTTAGATCTTTAGAAACAGGTAAGTACTTTGCAAAGCGTCCCTGTGGGCCTACAGTGCTGTTCTGACATTATGATTACAACTGCAATCACAAATTCTCAAGCTGGGAAATGCTGCACAGTGTGAGAAGCAATACTCTGATGAAGAAAACACATCTAAAGGTTAGATTTTAAAGAGCAGGAAATGACATCAGAAAAACACAGCACAGCAGGCGGCTCCAGGGCCCCGTCCCCCAGGGAGACATCGACACATCACGCCAAACACCGTCAGCATCCGCTCTGCCAGACCCGGACACAAAGGCTCCAGCAATGCATGGCGCTGAGCGAGCAGAAAGGCCACTGGCCAAGGCAGGAGCGTGCGTGGTTCTACGTGGCGTGGGCCCACGCTCCTGCCGGCCCCGACCGTGGCAGCCCGTGTTCCCAGTACGGGGTCCAGGGCTCCGGGTCAGGAGGAAGCAGCCCAGATCACGTGTAAACAGTTGTTTGTCCGTTCCACCCCTGGGGCCGCTCCACGGCCGGATCAAGGTGCTGGTCTTTGTTTCACCGAATTCGGGACTCACTCAGGGTGGGATCCTCATAAGGAAAAAGAGAGAGTCTTAGCCACCTGGAGTCAAAGATTTAGTTGAGGCCCCAGACACATCACCAGAACTCCGGGAGGAAAAGCTAGACCGCACGTTTTTGAGAAATCAGGGAATTCAAGAGCATTTGTACATACGGGGGATTTAGAAAGTCCTGCACATGCCCAGGGCAGCCCTGAGAGCGCCCCCCTCCTACTCTCACTTTCTCCTTTCTCCTTTCTCTCTCTCTCTCTCTCTCTCTCTCTCTCTCTCTCTCTCTCTCTCTCTCTCTCTCTCTCTCCCTCTCTCTCCTCTCTCTCTCTTATTCTCATTTGGCTCTTTAGCATTTAAGATTTAAGAAAATCTCTGTAAAAACACTAACTGAATATAAACTAAAAAAAACCCTAAAAAACCCAGATAATTCAGAGACCTCACATGGCTAAGAACACAGGCTTCATAAAAATAGTTTAGAAAAATTACCGAGCAAACAGCTACAGCCTACAGCAAACAGCAGACTCTTGGAAGAGGTGAGATGCTGGTTTCCAGAGTTACCATGATGTAATATTCAAAATGTTCAGTTTTCAAGTAAAAAGATGATAAGAAAGCATGGCCCATTTGCAGAAGATGTTAACAAATGTACCCTGAGGTACAGGCATTGAACTTACTCGACGAAGACTTTAAACTGTCTTCAGTATACTCACAGAGCTGTAGGAAACCATGGACAAAATGCTCACAGAAACCAGGAGAACGATATATGAACAAATTGATAATATCGATAAAGGAATAAAAATTATAGAAAGGAACCAAGGAGAATTTGGGGGCTGGAAAGTAAAATAACTGAAATGAAACACGCACAAGGGAGTTGCAATAGCAGATTTGAGCAGGAAGAATAAAGAACCAGTGAATTTGAAGCTAGATCACCTGAAATTACCCAGTCTGAGAAACGGAAGGAAAAGAGGATTATGAACAATGAACAGAGCCCAAGAGACCTGGGGGATACCAGACCAGTGTGTGAGCATGCACAGTGGGAATCCGAGAGGAAGAGGGGAGACAGAAGGGAGAAGAAAGAACACTGTGAAAACAACAATGGCTGAAATGTTCCAGAATATGACAGAAGACATGAATCCAGACAGTCAAGAAGCTCAACAAACTCCAGGAAGGATCAATGCAAAGAGATCCACACCAAGACACATAATAATCAAGTTATTGGAAGTAAATGACAAAGAGAAAACCTTAAAGGCAGCAAGAGAGAAGCAACTCGTCACATACAGGAGATCTTCAATAAGAGTCACAGAAAATTTCTCATCAGAAACCACCAAATCCAGAGAGGAGTGGCATGACATCTTTAGAGTGCCGAAAGAAACTGTCAACCGAGAATTCTATACCTGGTGACCCTACCCCTCACAATGAAGAGGAAAGCAAGACATCCCCAGAGTAACACACGCTGAGGAGGTTCATGGCCAATAGATTTGCCTACAAAAATGCCAAAGGAAGTCCTTCCAGCTGAAATAAGAGGATACAAAACAGAGCAATGAGAAATTCTGATGAAATAACTCGATAGGTATGTATAAATGTCAATATTGTAATTCTGGTAACTGCTCTTTTTATCTCCTATACTAGAGGCCCGATGCACAAAATTCGTGCAAGAGTAGGCATTCCTTCCCCAGGCTGCCGGCACTGGCTACCTTCTGGCACCTGGGATCCAGGCTTCCCTCGCATCCCTGGCTTCATCCGGAAGGTCGTCCGGTCTAATGAGCATATTATGCTTTTGTTGTTATAGATGACTTAATAGACAAATGCATAAAAGAATAATAATTTAAAACCTATGCTAATGGGCACACGATGTGTAAGTGTAATCGGTAAGAACAACCACATAAACAGGGAGGACAGAGCTACATAGGGGCAGCTGTTCTGTCACCGAGGCTCCGTTTTTATGTTCTTCAGTTTGCCATAAATTTAGGACATTAATTATGGTCCCCATAGTAACCACCAAGAAAACACCTAGGAAACACACACAACAGGAAACATGACCCATTTCATATTATCTTGCTGACCATCTTTCTCCTTTACGGCGCTTAAGTCCCGAGAGATCAGGGACGTGGCCTGTCTCCTTCTCCACAGCAGCCCCGTGCCTGGGCCGGCGCCCGACGCACAGTACATGCTCCACCAACAGTTGGGGACTGAATGAGTGAGTGGAGGAGTTGCGCAGACACACGCAGAGACGAGTTTAGAGTTTAAATGAAAGGGTCTAAAGTGAAGGCCTAAGCCTGAGAGTCAAATGGACTCCCCTGGGCCTCGCTTTCTCCGGCTCACAGATGTGGAACGTGGTTCGGACGGGGTCACAGGGGTCTGTCTGACGTAGACACTACTTGGTATGATCTCACAATAAGCCCAGCTGGCAGAAGAGAGAAACATTCTCCTGCACAAATTCTAAAGGGAACTTAACATCTGGACATTTTTAAAAAATCCCACCGAGGAGCACGTGGACCGGCGTATGTATCCTCACCAGTGGTTTTCTGCCTGTGGCCCCGGAGGCAGCTCAGGGTCGACACACAGTCCCCGGGCTTCCGAGAGAGCATTTTGCAGGGAAAGCAGTGAGAACATTGTGAAAACAACAACTTCACAGGACTCCACTGGGACTGGGTCCAGAATCCCTCACGGAGCCCGAGCGTGGCCTCGCTCTGTGCAGTGTGGACGGAGCTCCCGGCTCCAGGAGGCGCTCCTGCAGCCGGTGTCTGCTGCTGGGTGACGGGGAGCCAGGTGCCGTGGGCCCGGTGACCAGGGCCAGGCTTCTCTGTTGTCCTAAGTGCCGTCCGCCTGACTTGCTTCGTTGCCAAGGTAAGTGGCCTCGCTGCCCCTCCGCGGAGGCGAGGGCGGCTAGTCACAGGGCAGGTGGCAGAGCAGGGCTCCGGGGCCTCCACGTGCAGCTCAGCGAGCAGCCCCCTCCCGCAGTCCTCCGTGCCTGTGGTACGCACCTGTCAGAAGGCGGAGGGCCACAGTCCCGGAGCTGTGGGCGGGTCCTGGGCTGTCTGTCTTTCTGAACTCCCCAGCGCACGCACCCTCTCCGGAGCTGGGAGAGGCTGGTTCTTGTAGGGGCCCTGCATACTGCCCTGCACCCGGCGGCCCAGGGGCAGGCTTTCGGCAGCCGTCCTTACGCCGCTCTCTACACACATGGAGTCACGGACTAGGGACACCAAGACACGAAGGCAGGAAGTTCACTGCTTCTACCGGAAGGGCAGAAGTAGGGTTACACCCGTGCATATGTGAAACAGAGTTCATTCTTGTAGTATTATTTATTATTTATTGTGCTATTTTTTCCATATGAGCTATAAACCCCATCCTGTATGTAAGACAGCCTAGTTTGAGCGGGCTTGGAGTTCTTCAACTGTTCTGGCTGGGGAAAACAGTGGTAAGTTCAGCTCCGGACTTCAGAAATCATTTACCCACCAGGGTCGAGTGTGATCTCAAAAACCACCAAAGACCCTTGCCACTGGTTTTCTTAGAAGTAACACTTACTAGTTCCGTGCAATGCACAAAAGTTTAGAAGAGGAAAATATTATGACGAATCCCATTCTCCAAATGGCCAAAGTAAACATCCAATTTCTAAAAATATGGGTTTGCAGGCACAGGCTTACAAAACCCCAATCACCGAGAAAGGCACGAGAAAAAGGTACAAAACCTCAGAACTGTCGACCATCCCCACCCCACTCTGCAAAATTAATTACTCTTCACTGTATCCTATATAATAAAAGCCTAGTATGCAAATAGACTGAACGGCAGAACGACTGGTCACTATGAGGCGCACTGACCACCAGGGGGCAGACGCTCAATGCAGGAGCTGCCCCCAGCCCGCAGGCCCCAGGCCAGCCAAGGGGGGTGCCAGCGGGGGCCCCCGATTGCCCTGCTGGTCACCCTGCAGATCGGCCCTGATCGTCGGCCAGGCCTAGGGACCCTACCCGTGCATGAATTTAGTGCACCGGTCCTCTAGTTTATTATAATTCTGTGCATCATTCCAGAAAAAAATACATCTTTTACGTTTTAGGAGGCGGCGTGTGGGTGTTAATTACATGTGTCCACATGGCCAGAACACAGCCTGCCGCGTACTGCTTCAACAGCGGAGCCTGCTTCCTTCCTCCGATTCATGCTGAAGCTCTTCCCACAGCAGCGCCCACCTACCGGGCACACCCTGTTGGGGACCCTCCGATGGGCATCGAGGCTGTTCAGTTTGCTGCTGTTTCAGGGGTGCTTCAGGCAACGTCTTTGTAGCAGAGCTGCTGTGCTTGTTAACACGTCTATCTCTCGGGAAAAATTACTGGGAAGGGTAGCAGGCCAAAGGGACTGTGCATTTACAACTTGGAGGGGCATTACCAAAGTGCCCCCTGAAATGCTGGCATCACCTATACTGCAGCAAACAGCGGGGGCCACGACTTCATAACACCTTTAATCTGAAGGCAGGAGAATGAACACGCTGGTGTCAACACCAACGGTACCTACTGGGTCTTCCAGTCGTGCACCCCGCCTCTGGGACCGCTGCGATCCCCATAAATGATTACCATTCACACAGCGTATCTGGGACTGCATGTGACTAAACATCCATGCACGGGGAGAACAGCTCCCATGCTCTGCTACGGAACCTTCCAGAGAAGGACCCGGGAGCGGGAGGCCAGCCAGCCTCTGTAATTGGAACCATGCAGGAGTGTGCGCTGTGTTCGCTTTCGAACAGTAAGTTTCGTTTTGAAATATCTCCGCATCAGCTTGTAAAAACGTCAAAATCAAGACATCCCGTTACCGTCTCCGTGCGAGGGTGGGTCGGAAATACATCTTAAAGAGCGTATTCCGGTCTCCTCCACGGTGATGAGAAATAATTCATGTCCAAGTTAAGTAACGTGAAAAGACTTCATTACTTGCCTTTGGTTCCTTTAAATGGAACCAAAGGTCAAACGCGATGTAAAAGTTTCCGGGTAAACGGTAAACTAGGAATCCGAGTGCCCCGCACAGATCAGAAGAGAGCAGGAGGGAAGGTCGGAGGTAAAAGAGAGCGATCGAAATAATTTAAGAAACGGTGAGGCCCGTGGGGCTGCAGCTCGGCCTCTTTCCGCACACGCGGTGTGACTTCAGACCAAGGACAACTCTCTGCTGTAAACCAGAGAACGTAAATAAAGCGCTGGGCCAGGGCCGGGCGTGGTGCTCCCTCCACACGGCCTGTGAACCCGCAGCCGCATCCCGCACGGAGGTGCATCTGACTTCTTCTCTCTGTACCCCGACACCCAGGAACCACGTTCTGACTTCTCTCTGAACCCCGATACCCAGGAACCACGTTCTGACTTCTCTCTGAACCCCGACACCCAGGAGCTCTCAGTGCAGACCTGCCGTGAGGGGCCCCTCGTAGTACAAGAACTGGATTAGCTGGGGAGGTGTCCCCCTGCACCCCGAGGTGAGCGGCTGCAGCGCTCGGGGCAGCTGGCGGGTACTGGTCACTAAGATCCCTGAGGTCTAACGAAACGCCGTGCAGGAAAACCCCTGGCGAGCGAGGAAGTCCTGGTTCGTAGAAATCCACCTTCTTCTAACTCCAGCCACACGAGTGGAGAGAGAGGTAACGTCTATTTTCATGAAGTCGGTCCCACACCGAGCGCGGGGTCGCGCCTGCCGGGCCCCCCTCTCCAGACCGCGGCTCCCGGGATGGGTTCCTGTCGAGTGCTCACCGCCGGCGCCCGGGGTCTCAGCACAGGGCCCGTCGGCGCAAAGGCCAGCACCGAGGGTGTGCCGAGCGGAAGAGGGTCAGGTCCGGGTTGGAACTGTAACTGACGGCCTGTGCTGGAAGGCTTTGTTTTTAGGAGGGAACAGAACCGTTAGCAACCTGCCTGCCTGACAGCCACACGCCGGCGTCGCTCGCCCCGGCTGCCTGCCGCCCCGGAGGCCTGGAGCTGCTGAGACGGTGGCCGCTGTTGACATGTGGTGAGACCCTCGTTCAGGGCGGGGGCCTCGCACCTGAGCCCCGTTACAGCCTGGCTTCTCGGTCTCCTGGCTCCCTCCCTCCGCAGCCCGCCACTGGGGCTCCCCACGGCGGCCCACGACCCGACTAGCGGCTCGCCTCCCTCTCCAGGTTTCTGCTGCTGCTGCTCCGTGATGGCTGAGCGACCAGAGACCCAAACGTGTTAGAAGTCTGTCTGAAGGGAGCGAACGGGCCGCGATGCGGTTTCCACTCGCCCAGCGGGTGCAGGAATGAGAGCAGGGCCGCCGTGGTGGGGGTGGGCGGTCAGACACACTCCCGCTGCTGCCTGGCTGCGGGTTTTTAGCCCTAAAACGTGTCTCCCCTTCGTCTGACAAACGCCACTCGTGGGAATATAAACTGGAACTATTCTCTACAGCACCAGCGGGCACGGTCCAACAGGCTACGCTGCGGCCAGGCAAGCATGTCATAGGAGGTGCCGCAGACCTGTCATTACCAAACCCCACCCATCAGGGTGCGCGCACAGTCCTCCCAGATCACACAAACCCGCGTGCGTACCGCAGTCCCAGCGTCGAAAAGAAGACGAGGCTATCGGAATGAAAGGCTCTGCAGAGTACGGACAATATTTTAACAATCCCGCTCCAGTGTATTACAATTTTGACTTTAAAATGTTGTGTTTATCTGTATTTCTGGCCTTGGTAAAGCATTAACCGTTTAACTGAAAGGCTGGTTTGAATGGCCGCTTACACACAGTGAATCCGCCGCACAAGCCTTCGCTCTCCTCTCTCCAAACACGACAGTGGAACGACCACAAGGACGTGCGGAGACACGGGCTAAGGCCGCACTAACAGGAAGTGCTGAGCGGACGAGTGGTGTCGGGCAGGCGGGCGGGAGGTAAGGTGGCTGGCGGGCTGTGCTGAGGCCGCAGGGGCTGGAGGAGACGGCAGGGGGGGGGGCTGTGAGCATGGGGGGGCCAGGGGACCTGGGCGGGGGGGCTGGTCACTGAGGCTGGGAGAACGCAAGGAGCGGGTAGAGCACCCAGAAAGGACCGGGTCTGAATCCGACTCGGAGAGACTCCAGACATACACCTGCCATTCGGTGACAGACGTGGGCCCCTGCGTGGCGGGCTGAGAGCAGGCAGGCCGCGTGGGCACGCAGGGAGCCCAGAGGAGGAGCCGTCCTTGGAGGAGACCCCACACAGGCGGCCAGAGGCGCGAGCCTGGGTCACGGAGCCTCGAGGGGTGAGGACTGAGCAGGGACAACCAAGTGCAGAAGGTGAGCAACAGCGGCTGGGCGTGGTGGCCCTGCATCTGGAGAGGGAAGCCCCGTACAGAGAGGTTCGGGGCGCAGGAGTGGAGGGTGGGGTGGAGGCGGCACGGGCGGTGTCTGCAAGAAGCTTGGTCGCCAGCAGAGCCGGCGAGCGTGCAGGTGGGGCGTGGGATGGAGGCTGGGGTTCTGGTTTTGTCTCTTCCATGTAAAAGGGAGCGGAGCGGCGGGAGTGACGTGACCCGGAGCAGGGGAGCGGTTGGGCTACGAGAAACCTAGATGCCTGCATGAACCGCTGCAGCTCTGAGTCATTGCTTCATTTCTTCCTCCACAAAACCGCAGCACGACCTGGCATTCTCCGTCTTCTGCTCGTTTTTCCTGCTTTCTAAGACCTAAAACCTTGAAGACCGAGACTAGTGGTCGGCAAACTCATTAGTCCACAGAGCCAAATATCAACAGTACAACGATTGAAATTTCTTTTGAGAGCCAAATTTTTTAAACTTAAACTTCTTCTAACGCCACTTCTTCAAAATAGACTCGCCCAGGCCGTGGTATTTTGTGGAAGAGCCACACTCAAGGGGCCAAAGAGCCGCATGTGGCTCGCGAGCCGCAGTTTACTGACCACTGACCTAGACCTTTAGAATACCAAGCTAATTGTGAACATCTGGGGGAAGGCAGGGGCGCAAGACCAACAAAACCCCCACATGCAACATCCTCCTCACAGACCTGGTGTCCTGCAGGTCTTAGAGCGTGACAGTGCCATGTCCCAGGCGGGTCAGGCACACGCGTTATCCTGACCAACGAGGCATCGTTCAGCTTGAGCGAGAACGCAGCCGGGAGTCCGTGTTTCGCGCACGGCGCTGCGGCCCGCCGACCCGCGGGGCCTGCCGTTTGCAAAGGGGCTCACTCCGATACAGAACATTAAAATGCGCTTTTTTTTTTTTTTTAAAATCCGAGCCCATTTCCTACCTTTTAGATGCTTGCGTGTGTCCCGTGTCTAGTAACTGTATGTTTACATAACAGGCACGCTCTGTCCAGCACAGCACAGTTTTTTAAAAGCCAAGATGCTCACCGAGCACCACCAGGCGCCGAACACTGTGAACTCCCCAGCGAGCGTGCGGGCCGGGGCGCTGCTTTTTTTGTTTTGTTTTTTGTGACTCTTCCTGGCAGCCCTCCAGCGATCCCGCCCAACATGAGCTGTGTGCGCTCGGCTTTCCCCTGCGTCGGCCTGAGAAAGACGGGCTTTCAAAAGCCAGGACCCTGTCACAGCCGTGGCGTGGGCACACGGGCCAGGAGCCGGCGCAGCGGGCACGGGCACGGGAGAGGTCGGCAGCTCAGGGGCCCCGGGCGGGGCCGGCAGACCCGCACGCCGGTGAGCGCAGGCGCCTCGCCCCGGTCGCCGCCGCTACGCTGAGCTACACACACGCCGACTCCCGCACTGACGGTCATCTCTCACCGACACCCACGAGGAAACACGCAGTGGGATAGTGACCTCTGAATTCTGTGAGTCCACCATTTTCCTCTTGTGCCTAGAATGTTCGGAAACAAAGAGAAATGCGAGATTTCTTGGCTTCAGGAATAAAAACCGTGAAGGCTTAAAGCACTTTATTGTTAGGAGAGAACAGTCATCCATCTTTATTCCACACGTCGTGGCGCTGACGGAGGCCGAGCTGTGAAAACGCCACCGTGAAGATGAGTCTGCCTGCCTCACGGCACATCTGCATGAAGATGTGGTGATGCCCCAAACCGGGGGGTGTCCAACATCCTCAAGGGAGGCTGCACGCTAGAGGGGGGGAGGCTCGCGGAGGGGGGCCCGCGGGGGAGACCCGGCCCAGTGGGATCTAGTTTCCCCCCCACAGGCCGCGCGAAGGTCAGAGGCAAACTCCCCCAAAAGGACCTCAGAGCTGCCTGTCCAATTCCACTTCTAAGTTAAAAAGGAAAAGATAAAGGCAGTTGTCAATAACAGAAAACGAAGCACTATTAACCGTCACGGAGAGTTTGATGACAGCACTGGCTGTTCTAGGACACGCTGAGCGGCCCCCGGACTCAGGACCCCGCGCCAGCTTCAGGTGGGGACACGGGTAGGGTAGGACAAAAACCATCGTCTCGGTGGATGATCGCTTGGACAAAGTC
The DNA here is from genome assembly GCA_025583905.1 of Ia io. Lineage (NCBI taxonomy): Eukaryota > Metazoa > Chordata > Mammalia > Chiroptera > Vespertilionidae > Ia > Ia io. The sequence goes on along the minus strand of JAJQQW010000010.1, from coordinate 1,640,002 downwards.
CTAGGTTTTCCATAGCTCACTTCTGCTCCCCAACTTTATGAGAAAGAGAGAGAGAGGGAGAGTGTGTGTGTGTGTGTGTGTGTGTGGGGGGGGGTCATGTTACACTAATTTGCTGAAATCTGGTCAACTCCGGAATCCGTTCTCACCGGCCTGCTGTTTCTCTCTCTGGCCCCGGACGACTCAACGCACGTGACTGAGGTCATGAAGACAACGCAGGGCCGCCGCGACTCTGAGACGGCGGGGAGGGCAGCTCGGCTTTGGTCCCTTGGTCCCGAACCTTTCCCACCCCCCTGGGGCAGGAGACCGCCCCACCTGACAGTGTTGTAGCTGGTGCCACGTGAAGGCAGACGGGACAGGCCGGGTTAGCAGGACGGGCACAGGCCCCTCTCCTGATAAACAGAAACACTTCTCCAGACGGAGAGCCTGAAACGGATCGACCAAACCCAGATCCATTCCTTTTTCTTTTAAAGATCGGATTCTGGATTTCTTTTTTCAAAATATATTTTTTATTGATTTCAGAGAGGAAGGGAGAGGGAGAGAGAGATAGAAACATCCATGATGAGAGAGAATCATTGATTGGCTGCCTCCTCCACACCCCACACTGGGGAGCGAGCCTGCAACCCGGGCAGGTGCCCTGGCTGGGAATCCAACCGTGACCTCCTGGTTCATAGGTCGATGCTCAACCACTGAGCCACGCCGGCTGGAGGACGCGACTTTGCACCATTGGAGAGAAACACCACGGAAGACACTAACTTCTGTGCCCGGCGTTTTTAAATTTTTACGACTGTGATCTGTGTCAGCAAGAAGAGTGAAAAAAGTCTTAAAGGAAAAAGTGAAGACACACTCGCTCCTGGCTCGGTTTTTAAATCACAGCACTGAGCGAGTCGGAGCATCAGCGCCAGAGCGAGCTGGGAGACGCTCCGGTCAGAGGTCAGACGGCGCGTCCCAGCAGCTGGGAGCTGGGGTTCTCCTTCCTGTTTGTGACGCGTCTGACTCAGGCTCTCACGGTACTCTGCACAGTCCTGGGGGCTTTGACAGAGGGAGGGCTCGCCAGGAACTTCATCTGGAAAATGGTCGTGTTCTACCAGTTTTCCAATTAGACCAAAAAAAAAAAAAAAAAAAAAGAATTACAAAAAAACACTCATAATTGACAAATGCTATCTCCGTAGCAACATGTGTCCAGAAGTTACTGAGTGAACGCGCTAATGCATTTACACGCAACTTTTCTCTTTAAAATGCATCACACACAAACACATGAAGTGATACACACACGCGCACACACACACACACAGAGGCGAGCCTGCGCTCCTGAGCGGGACGGTGTCGTGTGGTGCTGGGTGCACTGCACGTCTCCCGGGTGCCCTGGCCACACCCAGTGGGGGTCCCACGCGGGGGTCCTTTTCGGGGGGTCCCACGCAGGGAGGCCGGCAGGGGCAGGCTTGGTAACCGATTCCTGCCGATGCGATGCAGGTTTTAATGCTAAACAACCCCGCAGGGCTCCGCTTAGCCTCTCCAAGGCTTTAAAGGTTTGCTGTTTGCAAGGACAGCGTGTCTGCCTCCACGTCAGCCTCCGCAGGGGGCGGGACGACCTGTCACACACGCTGACAGGTTACGGATGAAACAGCACGCCGTGTCGGATGGCCTTCAGAATCGTCCTCTGAGCGCCAGGAGGGGAGCCGCTGGCTCTGACCTCAGGGGCGCGGGGTGGCGCGCCGTGCGGGCCGGGCAGGTTCTCCAATCCCCGGGCCACTGGGCGCGGCGGACGCCGTGTTCAGGTTCTCACCAGAGGGATTTGTGGACCAGGGTGCCTTGTACCGTAAGCATATTTTACCTTTTTATTTTAATCTATTTTATTGATTTTTACAGAGAGGAAGGGAGAGGGAGAGAGAGTTAGAAACATCGATGCGAGAGAAACGTCCATCAGCTGCCTCCTGCACGGCCCCTACTGGGGATTGATGCTCTGTCCACTGAGCCAAACTGGTTAGGTTCCATAAGTATATTTTAAACATGAGCTTTCTTTTAAAAAGATCATTACTGACAATTCTTTTTCATCAGAAAGGAATAGAGAGCGCATGTCTGATCCCTCCCCACGTTTATGGCTCAGATGTACAAGGCTCTTCAGCTCCACCGTGTGAGGGAGCCGCTCAGACCAGCCTCAGAGTCTTCGCCCCCCGCCCCGCCCTGCCCCCGCCCCCAGGAAGCCAGGAGTGCGCCGGCCTCATCCTCGCCCCCACAGCTGCCCGTTTGCACAATTTGCATATTATTTGGGACCAGGGCAGCTATAATTGTACATCGGCTTACCTGCTTTCATCTGGGACTAGCAGCCAATCATGCTTAATAGCCTGTAATTCCCCTTTAATGAGATACCTGCATGCGGCCGAGACTCAACCATGGCCTGCTGCAGGCTGGGGGGGAGGGGGGGCGAGTCAGAACTCAGACGGAAGGGCCCCATGGGGTGACCCCTCCCTGCCAGACCCGGGTGGCTCCCAGCAACCAACCCCCAGGACCGCCCAGCAGACCTGCCCCTTGCCTCCGGGATGGAACTGCTAACTCTGGTGCCAGCGGTGGCTGCGGGATGTGGGGCCCGCAGCTGTCTCTCTGCTGGGTCATTCACACCCCGATCCCCACTGCTTCCCTGGGAGCTCGGGTCCCCCCAAGTCCCCGCGTCTCTTCTGCCCACACGTTTCTCAGGTCCGTCTGCAAGCACTCGCGCACGCAGGGAGCGACCGCCGGGCTGACAAGGGACGACTCCAGCACCCAGAACTCCGACACATCCCGTCCTCGCCATGAACGTCGGAGGAGGACTCCCGGGTGGAACTCCTTCTCCAAGGCGCTGCTCTCCTGCTCCTCCCAGTCCTCGTGCATCTAACGCCCTCCTCGCGCTCCCTGCAGTGGCGCCCCGTCTGGAACCGAGCTGCTCCCACTGAGCTGACTGTCCCCGTGAGGCCCCTCGACAGACAGCGAGGACGCTGGGACTTCTTTCCTCCATCCCCTCAGCTGCCGGCCTTCCCTCCCCTCCCCTTTCTCCCTGGTTCCGAGACTCCCCGCTGGGCGTTATGCTCCGGGGAGGGGTCTCCCACCCCAGCCGAGCAGAGCCGGGGCAGGAGCCTCGAGGGAGCTCCTGGCCCTTGGTTGATAGTTCGTTGCCATGGTGAAGCCTTTCCCACTTCCTGTTTTACAATCGACATGACCTTCACGGCAGCAGCACCGCCACCCCTCTCTGAGGTCACGGTCTTCCCCGTGACCTCTCCCTGTGACTCCAGGCAGAGGGTCCCTTCCCACTCCGGGCCGAGTCTCCGGTCTTCCCGACCTCTCAGCCGGCTTTGGTTCCCAACTGTTCTCTCTTTGCCCTCAATTCACGGAGAAACTAATCTAGACCTTCTCCCTAAGCTCCCCAAGCCCCACTTCTCCATCTTCAGGCGGGGCGCGCATCTCTGCGCCATTCGTGCTTGGAGAGACCGATGGGGCTCGAAGCGGGGCCACTTCCCCGGCCTCGCCCGGCCCATCACCCGCCCACCTTCCCTGCGCAGGAGCCCAGCTCCCTCCTTCCGGATGGGGGCTCTGTGCTTGTCTCCAGCCCAGCGAGCGGCCAGCATCCCCCCCACACACCCGGGTGCTCCCGGCGTTGCACGAGTAGCCCCCTCCTCCGAGGGAGCGGCCCCCTGTCTCTCTCCTCTACCTCGGCAGGCTGGCGGGCTCCCTCATTCCTTCCTGGGACTGTCACGCACGGGACGGGGAGGAATGGGTGCAGGGGACCCCTTCCCATATACTCCACAGGCCGAGGGCCAGATCTCAACCCTCTTCCTCGGAGCCCCACAGGCAGCCCTGGGTCCCCCTCGGGAATTTCCCGGGGGCGGGGATGGCCGCCAGGACCCGGCTGGGATGTCACACTCACCCCTGACCCTCGGAGCTCACAGGACCGCATCCGCGCCCAGCCTGCCGGGCTGCCTCCTTTCTCTGCCTCCCTTTAAATCCTGCCGGAAGCTTAAAAACGGGAGGACCCAGCTCCTTCCACCCCCCGCCCCAAGCACGCATCCCCCTGGGGTGACGTTTTGCCCGTGCTCTGACGGTCTCCCAAGCTCTGGTGACTGAACTCCCCAAGGGCCCCAGGCAGGCCTCGGACAGACAGACAGACAAGCCACTGCGAGGGAGGACGTGGGAGCCTGGGAGCCGGTGAAAGCCAGCCAGAGGGGGGCCGGCCGGAGTTTGGGGAAGAGCATTTACTTTTCTTTCCATTTTGACAGCCTTTGTTATTTGCTTCTCAGCAGCTCCTCCCGCAGAGCTGAAGCTCAGGCCGGGCCCCTGAACGTGAACGCGGTCAGACTGTGGCCTCCAGGTCCCACACGCAGCTTCACCGCCCGGGCCGAGCAGCCCGGGGCCCGCATGCCCGCATGCCCGCGCTCCCGGCTCTGCGCGCTGAGAAGCCAAAGCCTCCTGGGAGTCAGTCCCTCCCGGAGAGCGGCTGTGTTCACTCGGAGAAGGAGGGGCAGCTTCGCAGGGACGGGATCTGGACTTGGTCACTTCCATCCATCGTTCGGCCACTGAGAAACCATCAGGCAGCGACTGTGCGGCCAGCTGTGTTTCGGGGCCTGGACTCACAGCGCGCGAGCTGTACGGAGCCTGCCCCCACCCCACCCCCAACCCCGGGCTGGGGGTCCGCCCGCGGCAGGAGCCCGGCATGAGGAGGGAGCACCGTGGACAGGAGGGGACGCCGCGGGGGGCCGGCGTGAACCAGAACCATGTCCCCGGCTGATGGGCTTCTATTTAACCATCTGGTGCGAGCTCCGCGCACCCGTCTCCCTTCCTCTAGACCAGGCCTCCTCTTCCACCCGCTCTGATGAAGAAGGCGTGGGCATGGTTCACGCGCACACACGTACACACACGTACACACACACACATCGTCACCGTCTTCCTCCCAGAGCCAGTCTGCCCAGGCTTGGGGCTCCCGGCCCCGGGCGCTCCCGTCGTTTGAGGACCACCCAGACCCTCGGATCTTCGGGAGCATCTTGGCGTCTTGAAAGGGAGTGAGAAGGAGAGGTGCAAGGTTCTGGGGCCGATGAGTCTTTAACGGAAGGAAGGAAGTTCTTTCAGCCATGACCCTGAACATGCACTCCCCACGCTGCAGGCCCTTAGAGTCATGAGCGGAGTGGGGTCTAAGTTGCTTCCTGCAGCGCCTGAGAGGCCGGTCGCTCCGTACCTGCCCGCGGCCGCGGGGCTGGGGTAACCTCCTCACGTGCGGGAAAGACGAAGGGCGAGCCGACCGCCAACAGTCACTCCGGGGAACTCGCTCTCAGCTCGGACCCAAAGCGGTCGCTGCGCGAAGGGGCGTGTCTGCGCTCGGCGTGAGCAGGACACTCGCCACCGACAGGCACGGCCCAGGGTCCCCGTGCTGCTGACTCTGATGACAGGCGACAGCAGGGACACGAAGGAACAGTCAGCTGAGGAAGGAAGGCCGTGAGGAGAGCGGAGGGGACCCTTAGCGCCCGCCTGGAGCTCCTCACAGGCGGGCCCGGGAGTCCCAGGAACGCTCCGCTCCGAGCAGAGCGGTTGGCGTCTCCGCCTGGGGGCAGGCGGCTTCTGGAAGGCTCGCTCAGCTGAGGCCCGTACGGGATGTTTGCCGAGCACGTTTCAAGGTCACGCAGAGGCTTGAACAAGCACAGAGCACGAGGTGACCTTCACAAACCACTGTCTCCGGCCCGCAAGGTCGATGGCTACAAAAGCCGGCAGGCCCCGGGGCGCCCCGGCTTCCAGACGCACGGGCCCGAGAGCCCAGACGCAGGGGGCAGCCCGCCGGACGCTGCGCTCGGCCGCCAGGCAAGCACCGTGGTCCCGGCTCTCCTCCCTCTCCCTCTCCCTCTCCCTCTCCCTCTCCCTCTCCCTCTCCCTCTCCCTCTCCCTCTCCCTCGCCGCGGGCACCGGGGACATGAACGCCAGGAGAGCGACTCCGGGTGAGGCCGCTGTTTCCCAGTCGCCGGGCCCGGCTCAGACACTCAGCGCACACGCTCTCGTGACCCACGGCACTCTTCCGTGGCGCCTGTCGGAGTGTGAGTCCCACTTCACCGCAGGCCCCGGCAGATTTCCGGGACATTCGGATCTCCCGTCCCTGAGGATGGGGAGTGTGACGTGGCCACCCCAACACCCGCACCGAGGAGGCGGCGTGTCCGCCCCTGACTGCGGGCTCCGCCGGGCCCACCGAGCCCTGGGGCCCGCGCGTTCCCCGCCCCCGGGACACCGGACACCAGCCCTGTCTGCCGCGTCGGAAAACGGCCGCCCAACCACCCAAAGGGCCGAAGGCAGGACTCGGAGAAGGAAACGCCAGTGGCCCCTGCAGGGCACTGTGACCAGCTGATGGCCACAGGGACTCGCACGCGCTCGTGCAAAAGGCACTTTGAATGGAGGCTTTTTTATGGGCCTCGTCTCCTGAGACTGGACCAGGCTCTCAGGGGTCTGTGTCCTCCCGGAACCGGGGCCCCCACCCCCGCCCCCCGCCCCGGGGCCTGCCGGCTTATCTAGCCATCGACCCTGCGGGCCGGGGACAGCGGTTTGGGAGGGTCACCTCGTGCTCTGTGCTCGTTCACGCCTCTGAATGACCTTGAAACACGCTCGGCAAACATCCCGTGAGTGTGCCAGCAGCACGGGCAGCCCCCGTGGCGAGCGGGAGGCAGGACAGGCTCGAGCGAGCGCCGCTCGGACCCGGAGGGACCGGCTGGAACGGCCGCAGCCGCACGGAACTGTGAAGGCGTTTCCTCGCGGACCACACACCAGGCGAGATGGGAACGCGCCGCTTTCAGCTCGCGGCAAGCGGAGCTCCTCGGCTTAGCTAAGGGTCAGAAGGAAGCTGTTCAAATGCCGGGCCAACGTGAGGCCCTGACAGCCTCCCAGGACGCCGTCTCCAGCCATCACCTCGCCCCCGCCAGGACCCAGTGAGGCCGGCCCGGCGCTGAGGGGAGGCCGGGCCGGCGCTGAGGGGAGGCCGGCCCGGCAATAAGGGGAGGCCGGCCCGGCGCTGAAGGGAGGCCGGCCCGGTGCTGAGGGGAGGCCGGCCCGGCATTGAGGGGAGGCCGGCCCGGAGCTGAGGGGAGGCCAGCCTGGCAATAAGGGGAGGCCGGCCCGGCATTGAAGGGAGACCAGCCCGGCGCTGAGGGGAGGCCGGCCTGGCGCTGAGGGGAGGCCAGCCTGGCGCTGAGGGGAGGCCGGCCTGGCGCTGAGGGGAGGCCGGCCTGGCGCTGAGGGGAGGCCGCCCGGCGCTGAGGGGAGGCCGCCAGGCGCTGAGGGGAGCGGCTCGCGGGGTCCCAGGGTCTCGGCTGGAGCCCTGGCGCTCGGGGTGCAGGCGCCCTCGCCCAGCTCCCGGGAAAGCGCCTGGGGACCCAGGTGCACCTCCTGTAAAAGCGGTCCTGCTGCTGAAAACACGGGCGCAAACAGGACTGTGAGAATGGAATCCCGTTCCCAATGCGGGAGGGAGGCCGCCCTCCGGGAGCGGCGTGTGTCTTGCGGGGGAGGAACGAGCTGAGGAACTGAAACGCGCTCCGATGGGCGCAGGGACGCTCTGCGTCTGCTTTGTGCCTTAGGTGCTGGCTTACTGTGCTGTATGGGCAACGTTTTTTCCTTGAATATTTCATTTTAAAATGTTTCCTTTTTTTCCCTGAAGAGTCCCTTTGAATGTATTTTGGGACTAATTCACCCCACCTCCAACCCCACCTCCAAATAAAAAAATACTATTTAATTTTTCAGCTGGAAGCCGGGGGACAGCGAATGGAATTACCCGGTTGTATTTTATGGCTGGATTTTCGCTTCACGTTGCATCAACTCAACCACCGGGCAGCGCGGAGGCCCCCGGGCCCACATGCGTCCTCGCCTTCGCCCTACGGGACCCACCTTCCTCATCACGTGACTTCCAGCGACCCCATCAGGCCGGGGGCTGCACGACTCCCTAAGCTGGGCGTCACCCGGCACCCGAAGCCTCCCGATGCACATGGCCACGCCAGGCCACGCAGTAGCTCCTACGTGTTCCTTCCATCGCCCAAGACCAGCGTTAGAAACGTGACGTCATCAAAAGGAAGGTAGTGCCACCTAACGGTGAAACTAGGAACTACTCTGGGCCGCAGTTCGTGGGGTGCCTGGCACATACCAAATGGCACCGTTCTCCTCACAAATGAAAACCAGTCCATGTGAATGGGCCGTGGCACCCTGGGGTGCCTTGGCACACAGTTTGGGAACCATGTGTTCGGCAGCGACGCGGAGACTCTGTCCTTTTTCCTGCGGTAACTAACCCATGTCGTCGTCGGATGCGGCACCGTCCCCGTGCACACGCCCCTGCGCAGAGCTGGAGCCGCTCGTGCTGAGGGGAGGCCGGCCCGGCGCTGAGGGCCCGGCCCTGCCACCGGAGTCACACTCTCACCACAGCGGCGACGGACACGCTGACACCCACACACCCTCCCCTCCGCTCCCTCCGTGACCCGCACCCGGCCGGGGTTTGATCTGGGCTGTGGGCGGGGGTGCAATTTGCTCAGGTAACTGAAGTGTTGTGCTGCCGCATAATGGTTGGCGGCCAACATGTCACTCATCTGCCCTGACGCGCGCCCAGCCTCTCCAATGTGAGGCGTGACGATCTGTCACCTCATCCAGGCCTGCCCCCGTCTCAGGTTCCTTCCCAACCTTCGCCGTCGACCCCGCCGCCCAGGACCCCGCCCTCCTGCCGGGATCCCGCCTCCCCTGCCAGGACCCCGCCTGCCCCTCCCGCCCCGAGTGTCGAGTGCCGCCGGTGTGCCCGCTCTCCTCTCGGACTCTGCAGGCCCCGCGATCTGGGGAGATTCGCAGAGCGCCCGGGGCGGGTCATCAGCCGTCTGATCAGGTGGAGTCTGGTCCCGGCTGCACCTGGGGCCAGGGTGGGGGTCTGGGACCGAAGCAGCCGCAGCGCAGAGGGAGGATCAGAAGAAGAAGGCGCTCGGGGCGGCCCCGCGGGCACCTGATCCGCAGCACGGAGCCTGGGCCAGCGCGGGTACGAGGCGCTCCATTGGAAGGGCAGAGCCTCAGTCAGGAGGCCTGTGGTTCGCGCAGCGGGAGGTGCGTAGGTCCTCCCCGCCCGGTGGGGTCCCGAGTGCGCCAAGACCGAGAAGCACGTTAGGGGGTCACACCGTTGGGGTCACACCGTTGGGGTCACACTATTGGGGGGGTCACACCATTGGGGGTCACACCGTTGGGGTCACACCATTAGGGGTCACACTGTTAGGGGTCACACCATTGGGGGTCACACCGTTGGGGGTCACACCGTTGGGGTCACACCATTGGGGGTCACACCGTTGGGGTCACACCGTTTGGGGTCACACCATTGGGGTCACACCGTTGGGGGTCACACTGTTGGGGTCACACCGTTGGGGGTCACACCGTTGGGGTCACACTGTTGGGGTCACACCGTTGGGGTCACATCGTTGGGGGTCACACCGTAATCACTGAAGAGATGGAAGCGAGGGCCCTGTTCTTGTCATCAACCAGGTTTGTACTCGCTGCTCCTTCAGCTTCTGTCACACAGCATCCTACCCCGGGACGCTTCAGCTCATAGGGTGACATTTCCGGGAAAAACAGCAAAACCCTAGAAGCCGCCTCCGTGCCAGCTCACTGAGAAAGTTCAGCTTCTGACGGACGCAGTGAGGCAACACAACAACCCGGCCTCTTTCCTGACATCGAGGAGTGAGCGATCGCCGGTGGAAACTCAAGAGTCCCAACCAGCGAGCGGCTCAGGGACAGACCACCCAAACGTCTTATTACGTAAAGATGGCAGCTACGTAATTACAGGGGACAACGCACTTCACTTGTTTTGTTTCTGAACGACAATTACCCTCTCCAGGAAGAGGGGCTGGGCTAGCTGCTCCGCGAAGTGCCTCCCAGGGCCCCCAATTATGCCAGGCATGTTGACACGGGAACCCTGACAGCGTGCGTTTAACCGGAGGAAGATGCGATGTTTGTGGCTCTCCCCCTCCCCCCCACCCCCCCCACTTCCGCTCCCGCCCCGCCTGAAGTGGCTTCGCAGAGACCACCAACAGTGAAGATGCCTTTAAAAACTCCACATTTACATGGAGACCACAGAGCAGTGGCCTTGCGGAAAAATTTAGAATTATCTACCTAAAAGGTATTAGATCGATACCATTCTTTAAAAGTAACCGGAAAATTTTTACATGAGAGCGTTCCGTTGAGTTTAATTCAGATGGTATTTGTAGGCACCTGCGTACATTAGGGGGCACAGTAAATGGTTTTTAGAAGAGCACACTGCCGATGTATACAACGGCAACATCTGCCTGAAGTATCCGTTGCCTCGCTACTCCTACTTTTCAGAATTTTGGTGGACACACCTGCAAAGTGTCCCCCAAAACATGTCTACACACGTTAACAGCTGACAACCCACTTGATTTTCACAGCTTTTCAGGCTTAACTGATCTGAAATAACGGGTGAAGCCAGACTGAGCTTTAACAAAGGGAACTTATCCACTGGACGTGTTTATGGGGACACAGAGAAGATAAACGTTTACGGTATGAAACCGGCACAGATTCCGAACGCGATGATTCCTGATGTTTGCGGTCCCACTGCTTCGCGTTGTCGGCAGCGCTGGGACCAGAACGGTCGTCAGCGTGAACACGGGCGCTGACTAAACATTACTCATTTCTGTAGATTCTTTCAAATTCTGAAAAGGAGCTGTATGTTAACAAACCCCGACGGTAGAATCATTCAAAGTGCACATACGTTTTTGGGGACACCCTATCGACTCAAACACCTGTCCGTTCTTTTCTTTTCGAGTTTGGAGGAGGCTGGGGCAGGCTCCATTCCAAGGAAAGGAGGCGAACCTGCCACAGCTCTCATCACTGTCTGTCCCCAACAAACACTCGGGCTCCGGCCTGGCCAGCGTGGCTCAGTGGATAGAGCGTCGGCCTGTGGACTGAAGGGCACCAGGTTCGATTCCGGCCAAGGGCACATGCCCGGCTTCTGGTCTCGATCCCCAGTAGGGGGCGTGCAGGAGGCAGCCAATCCATTATTCTCTCTCATCGTTGATGTTTCTATCTCTCTCCCTCTCCCTACCTCTCTGGAATCAATAAAAACATAGAAAATAAAAGAAAAGAAAATGTGTAAACAGTCATGCTCTGCGTAATAAAAACAAAAACAAAACCTCGGGCTCCAATGCTAGGGTAGGAGTTTGCTAAAACGCTTCTCCTGTCACCCAGCTCCACGGGCGGTGTGGTCACCGGGTAAAGAAGGCGGACACGAGCCTGCCGCAGCACGCAGGGAGGCCGGCCGGCCGTGACGGGGACAGACGGCTGCCGTCCGTCCAGAAGAGCTGGCGCTGAGGGAGGGGGCGACGCGGCCACCTGTGTGGAAGGTATGCAGACATCCGAGGGCGCCCTGGGTAGAAAAAGCCAGAAGGATGAGCTGCCGAGGTGCCCGCATCCCAGTCTCCCTGCAGGTGAGCGGGGACGGGGCCCCCCGAGTGCCGGGGCAGCGGCTGGCGGCGCACACGTGGGTGTTCACTTATTCCAAGGTGGCTGTGGCCTCCTAAGTGATGTCGCGGTAAGAATGTTGGAGACCGTGCTCTTTCCAAATCCGCCACACGTGTGGAGAGACGCAATCTGTGTGTGCATGTAGGTACACACACATGTAAGGCTATGTATGAGTTCACTTCACGTGCACTAGCTCGTTTCACATGTCAAGTCGTTTAAGCCTCCAGTCCAATGAGCATTCTTTCTTTACCTAGAATGTCAGAGAGACGGGGGGGCGGGGGTCCAACAACTGGCACAGGCCATCCAGCAGCTAGCGCGGGGCCAGCACGCACCAGAACCAGCCCAGCCCAGGCCCAGGCCAGGCGGGCAGCCCGACACGGTCACGGAGACCACGCTGGGGCGACCGCCATGGGCCTCCCCTCACATTCTCCCACAGCAGGAGCAGAGCCACACGCTTCCCGCTTGAAACACAAGCCCGGCCAGCAGGAAGGAGCCCGGGCGCGGCCGCCAGGCCTCCGAGGTCCGGATCCCTGGCAAGGCTGCGCTGGGCTTTGACGGGGCCCCGCCCCTCCCGGCACACGATGCCCGAGCTCCCCGACGGCCGCTTCCTCCCTCTTTCCCCGCCTCTCCTCCTCCAACAGGAAACAGACCCCCGCCCTCCGCACCAGAGAGCAGAAGACACGTCTCTCCGAACAGCCATCCGGGCCGCACGCGTGCACATTCTCCCCCGTCCTTGGAAAGGCCGGTGCTGGCGCCAGGTTCATGGCCGCGGCTCCGGGCGCTGCTTCGTGGGCGTGCACTCTCCAGACGGCCCGGGCTGGGCAGGCGTGTGGGTGCCACGCATCACTGTCCCGCCTGAAGCTCTCAGTACTTTCTGTGCATGTGATTGTGTGCGGCCTGGAGCATGGGATGGGCGGGGGCGGCCGTGGGGCACAGAGCACGGGACAGGCAGGGGCGGCCGTGGGGCACAGAGCACGGGACGGGCGGGGGCGGCCGTGGGGCACAGAGCACGGGACGGGCGGGGGCGGCCGTGGGGCACAGAGCACGGGACGGGCGGGGGCGGCCGGGGCACAGAGCATGGGATGGGCGGAGGCGGCGTGGGGCATGGGGCACGGGATGGGCAGAGGCGGCCGTGGGGCATGGAGCACGGGATGGGTCGAGGCGGCCATGGGGCGGGAACGAGCTCACACGTGGTGGGACTCCGCACGGTGCTCTTTGCTTGCATGTTATGTCGGAGATGTGATTTTCGTTTCCATGGGGCCTTGGAAGCGATACACCAGCCCTGCGTCACCTCCCCATTAGGCCGCGTGTGCCTGCGTCCTCGCCGCGCCACGTGTCCCACCCTCATCTCGTTGTGTGTGGGCCTTAGCGGGTTCCACACCCTTTGAGGGAGATTCCCCCTCTCCCCTCTGTATCAGGGCCCCTGCGGTCCCAGCGCTCGCCCGACAAGCACAGCGCAGGGCGCACCGGCGGGGAGCATCCGAGGGGAGCACACCCCCGGATCAGGCAGTCCTGCGCAGCCCGCGCCCCCAGCGGCGCCCTTGCGAAGTCAGGAGACCGGTCGGGCCCCAGACTGCTGGGGAGACCACTGCCCTCCCCGTGGACGGCCGCTGCTCCAAGGAGGAGAGAAGCCCTTCGTGTGAATAAAACTGACGAGTGGCAGGCACTCGGTTTGCTTCCTAAGGGGTTTATTTCCTTTTCGCTTCCTGTTCTGAGCATCAAAGCGTTTTTCGAAAGTTTCCTGTTCCAGCATCTACGATTCCAGAGCAGGGAACCGACTCTCCTACGGTCGGAGGCCACTCCACGCGAGGCTGACTCCGAGTCAATGATCGGCCGAGTGACGTCCCCACGCGCGTCTCTCGGGAGCGAGTGTGACCGGCAGCCTCTCGCGGTCCTGAGGCGAGACTCTAAGGTCACGTTCCCCCCGGGTTCCAGGCCGCACACCTGGTGCCGCTGCTGATTCTCATGTGGCTCCCGACACATCCTCATAAAACCATGATTTATACCCCGAGACTCATACCCCGAGAAGCCAGTTCACTGCAGAGCACTCGCCGAGATCCACGCCGCAAGGGGCCAACAACCCTTTTGCAGAGTCCGCCGTGCCCGGCTGGAGGCACCGGATGGTCGGAAGTCGATTACATGAAAAACGGGTGAAACGGTGAAGGATCTCAACGAGACTGGGGCTCGCCCGCCCCTTTCCCACGTTGGCACGCACAGGGCACAGGACTCCGCAGGGTGTCCTTGGCTACCAGCAGGGGCGGGGCCCGGACACACAGGCATGAAGGAGCCAATGGAACAGGATGTCCTGGATCCCGAGGAAGCGAGAGGCTGGCCGTCCTCCACACGTGGACGAACCCAGCAGGCGATGGCGGAGGCCGGGGCGGACTCCGAGGGCAGGCACGGCGCCGGGTGCCCGGACGGTGGGGACTGGACCGGATGAGGTGGAGAGGGGGGGGTCCCAGGTAAGGGTCTCGGCGACACGTCTTCATTGGCCCGGAAGGAGCTGCTGCTGCTTCACCTTGGCTGCCCCGCCCGGCAGGAGGCCCTGTGCGGGGCGAGATGCTGCCGGCAGAGCGGGGGGCGGGGCGGGGGGACGCGCACTGGACTCGCACTGCGGCTGACCTGCGCGCGCTGCCAGAAACGGAGGATTTGGAACAGATTTTGGAAGAAAAAGTACTCATCTGTTTTGCAAAAAGGAATCAGAAGCCCAGCAGCGTAATCAGTAATTTCAAACTCGCGATTAGGTCAGGACGCTGATAGCTAACAGATGCGTTTATCTGCGAATGTCCACGGGGGAGCTGACCGCTCAGCCTCGGGCCTCGCCGACCCGGCGCGTCCCTGACCTCCACTGTGCTCCTCCCCAGGACGCGGCCACCGCTGTCCGCGTCACTGACCAGTCAGGCCCTGCTCTGTACGAAAGCCCACCCGGCCGCGGGGCTCAGGGGCTGAGCGTCGACCTATGAACCAGAAGGTCACGGTTCGATTCCCGGTCAGGGCACAGGCCCGGGTTGTGGGCTCGCTCCCTAGTGTGGGGCGTGCAGGGGGCAGCCGATCCATGATCCTCTCTCATCATACATGGGCCTCAGCACACCCACGCGGCTGTGGCTGGCTCCTCGCACGTGGCCACGCCGGGAGTTTATCTGTGGCCTCGGTGTGCCGGGTGCGGGCACGCGGCCCTCCGGTCACCGCAGGAAGGCAGGCGTCCGTGAGAACGCCCCCGCGAGGCCGTGGGAGGGTCTGAGACGGCGCAGAGCCTCGCTTCTCGCTCCTGGTACCGCTCACGGTCAGGAACACTGAAATACATGTTACACCAGGACGCCCACTTCACCACCAGCCTCCCTGTCAGACACGCTTTCGGTACCAGACCCAGCACACGTGCTGGTGTGTGAACACACTCCCACACAAGGGAGCCCTTTACAGAGCGCCTTCCCGCCCCCTCACCACGGCCCCGCGGGTGTTTCCCACTCATTCCGGTTTCCTTTTCTTTTCTTTCTTTTTTTTACACAGAAATCACCAAAGTCTTTACATGAACCCCAATCGTGGCGCAACCAACGGCTTGGAAAACAGAGACTGGGAGCACACTCTTCCCATTTCAACTGCTATTTGGTGCCGAACTCAATCCCAAAGGCTGGGTCAGACTAAGTGAACGGCACTCACCGACTTCACCACTGAAACCCTTCGGCCGAAACGCACTCCGGCGAGACGGCCTCCTGTCCGCAGGTGGGACGGGCCTTCTCGCCAGGCCCCCTCGGGTTCTGTGCCGGGTCAGAGCGCCAGCGTCCCCGGAGTTAAGGGAAGGACGTTCTCCCTCCCGTGACAGTCACATTCGCACCGGGGCTGTTGGTGCTCAGCTCGATGCCATTTGCTCTGAGCGTGTGAAGGCTGATTTCTTAAAAATCGCTTTTTCAGGAAGAGAAGCTGAACTTCGGTCTGTGAGTTCCGGGTCACAGTTCCCCCTGTGGACACACCGGCCCGCCCTGGGCTCCTGCCCAGCCCCGTGCCCGCCGGGAACCCGCCGCCGCCAGGTCCGGTGGCCAGCGGCGTCAGCACCTGGCAGCCCTTCCTGCCGGGGACGCGGGGAACAGGACCTCCGGCCCGAACGCGTCCACCTATTCAGTCTTCCAACAGATGCCATCGGCGCTGCAAGAAGCGGTCACGTTTCAGCCGGTCACTGTTCCACCGGAGCGCAGGCCGGCAGGGTGGGAAGGCACCTCGCTCCGCGCTGGGAAGCTCAGTTCTGAACGCCCCTCGCCCTGAAGGCAGTCCTTGGGGCCGGGGTCCCGCTCGCTGGGTAACTAACGTTCAGGGTTTCGGGTGGGAAGGCCCCGAGCCTTCTGGCTGCTGCGGGGTCCCCGCTCCCAGCCCCCGGGCTGCGGACCTGCCGCACAGACCGCTCTGCCCTCAGCCCAAGGCGGGTGTAGCGTGGACTTCTGCCGCGGGAACAGTGATGCCTCCCACGCGCGCTGCAGCTGCTCTGGGGAGTGAGAGCCCCACGCGGTCAGCACGGGCCCAGGACCGGCCTGTTGGCAGCAGTGCGGCCTCCGTCCCGGTGGGAAGGCGGGCAGGGCGGAGGCCCGGCTCCGCGTCTCATCTCAGCCATTTCCCACGGCCTCAGCACCAGCCCACCCTGCACGCAGGGGAGAGGAAGGAAGCGGGGGGGGGGGCAGCCTGCCGGTTCCTTACAGAGAAAAACAAAACACAACAAAACAAGAAAGGCAGGGGAGGGGAGGTCGGGCGAACCAGCGAGGCCCCACACCTGGCAGAGCCGGGGAAGGAAAGCGAGAGCCGGCCCCTCCTCCTCCCGGGCGGGCGGGTGCCCAGGGCGAGACCGGCCTGCAGCAGAGGCGGGCGTGGAGCGATCCATTCGGAATACACGTCATCGCCTTCCACTTACGTCGACCCATCACTTTGCGTGTCAAAGCGACGCGAGGTTCCACAGGCTAACACGGACTTTTCTACACGCGGGCGGCACACGGAAGACTTCAAAGCACCGCCTCAACAACCGCCGGCACGGGCCACCTGCCGCGGGCGCGCTCACGGGAACAGGCTGCTTTTCCACAGCACAGTCCGCCCTGGCCGTACCGACCGGTCAGCCAGCGGGACACGCGGAGCGCCGCAGCCTGACCACGTCCACTCCCGCGCTGGGCTCTGACCGCCGCTGGCGAGGGACACGCACACCCGCTAAGGAAGCCCGAGGCCGCCCCACGCCGGGCGCCCAGAGGAGACACGGCCCGGAAGGCACCGTGGCAAACGCTCTCTCATCGGTCCTCACGGCCACGCCGCGGTCAGTAAACAGTAAGGACCTACTTGGACGAGGTCCGAGACGGAGACTGACCAGCCGGAGAAGGTGCCAGAGAGCCAGTCACGCACACGCCCCGGAGGCTGGGGAAAGGCCCTGCGAGCCGGGCGCGTCCTCCCGGAGCTCGGGGCGCTCGCTGCCTCTGCGAGAACCCCGCCAGAGGGGAGGCGGGAAAGGAGCCAGAGGCGCCACGGCGGCCGGAGACCCGCGTGGACGAGGCCCCGTCCTTCCCGGGGCGACCGGCGCTCTCCCCTCCGTAACCAGCCCGGCCGCTCCTCCACAGAACTCGGCAGGAGACGGAGGACCCCCTTCCACGCGGCGGGGAGCCGGCCGGGCTTGGGGGTGCCTGAGGCAATCGCGGGAGCAAAGTCAACAGCGCGGCGTGGCGCCTGGACGGATGGACCCCGCAGACGCGGTCCTCAGAGTAATTCCACGACAACGGGCACGTGTGTAAGGGACAGAGCGCACGCGCGCTGAAACGCCCCATCGTAACCAGCTCGCTGCCCCCCGAAGGCACACGTCTCACGGTCACCGCCGCTTTGTAAACGGCGGGATTCAAGCCTCAGGTACCGCTAAGCGTACCCGTCACGTGAGCAACAACATGCTAAGGCTTGAGGGGGACATGCGTGTGCACACACACAGCTCACGCCGGGAGCGTCCCCTGCGGCGGGGGCCGGTGTGTAAGCTGTCGCCTCCTGTCGCCGTCGCAGCACCAGGTCCCTCCGTCCCGGCGCGGCGTGTCCGGTCCCGGCAGCGGGATATGTGTGACTTTAGCCCGGGGCTGCAGACAGGGACGGTGGGCAGAGCCGTGAGCCGTAAGTAATGCTGAGCGGGAACACAAAAAGGCTGTTCCCGGCCAGACCGAGGCCATTACTGTTTTCTAAAGAAGAAAAGGCAAAGTTAAGGGAGAGGCCCGTCAAAGGCCTCTGCCCGAGTGTGCGTCTCCGCGCGGCGGCCCGCTGAGGCGGCTGAAAGCGCCCCGCGCCGGGAAAGGGAGCCAAATGGCCTTCAAACCCCAACGCTAACGCGGACATCGCGCCCACCGCGCTGCGCATTCAGGCGCCGATGGTTTTGTCTCGGTTTGAAGAGACGCTGACACAGGAGGCAGGCGCTCCGGTATTTACTCTCCAAACCAAGCGGCCTGCCGACCCGGCCTGCCGCCCCGCACCGCGCAACAACCCGTCCGGGCCGGCCCGGGCCGCGGAGAGAAGCAGCAAACGGGTAAGGAAGCCTCTGTCATTTCTTTAACGAAACAGACCCGACCCCGGAGGGACTCCGTGCTGGTCCCGAGCTGTGTTTCCGAGGACCTGCTCGCCTCCCCGCGGACGCACGTCGGCGGGACGAGGAGGGAGCGCAGACCCTCCCCTCGCTTGGGACGGCCGCGTCCCTGAGCCTCTAACAGCTTCTGGTCCGTGAAATGTGTCTGGCATCGTCACCACAAATTTAATAAAAAGATGTGTATCGATTTGACTGACCACGCGGGTGACTGTCTGACTGTAAGTGTAACGCACCCTGAACGCCTTCGTAGGATGAGCATGTGTGAGCCTGACGTCTCGCAGGGATGTGACATGTGACGCGTGGCTTCCCTGGGATCTCGGTCCGTGTGGGGTGAGTGAGCTGAGCGTGGGCGCGGTGGAAAGAGGCTTGCCTCTGCTCAGCGACGCGGCTCACGTGGGACCCCGGGCGCCCCGTTTCCCAGGGCTTCCCAGTGTCATTCGGGGGAGTCCGATCTCAGCAAACGACCCGAGAAGCTTCGTGGCAGCTAGAAGCCGCGCTCAGAAAGTCTGCAGGCCGCCTCCCCTCCACAGCTGCGATTTGGGGGAAGGACTCCCGGCCCTCAATTTCCTGTTGAACAACTAACTGTGAGTCTATCGGGGCCATAGAACCACCCACCGGCCTCAGCCTCGGGCCGTGTTTACAAATCCACGCATTTTAGATGTAGATCTTCTCTGCAGGCACAAGGCCAGACAGGTGACAAACGGCATCTCACATGCGAGAGAGACAGGAACAGCGTGGCGTCCCGTCGCTCGGGCCACACAGCCCTGCACAGACGCACACACTGGCCTCTGTCCTGACCCCAGACAGAAACCGGCATTCCCGACTGGGCGGCGACACACTGAGGACTCAGCAAGAATGCAAGCGCTGTCTCCCTCCTCTTAGAAACTCACAGGCTCGCAATGCCACTGTTTTCCACAAAATCCCAGGCCAGCGGGAAGCTCACTGCAATGACGTCCTTCTCGCGTCTGAGGAGCGAACGAGCAGCTCCCACGTGGGCGCGGGCCTTGGTCAAAACCTCGCCTGACAAGAACTAAGTATCTACTGAGCTTTCCACCACAGGAAGCATAGCGGGAAAGATACCTGGTCAGCACAGGACGGTGCAAGTCACGAGAAAGGATGAACTGCCGCCATCGGCAACACCGTGGACGGACCGGAGACCGTGACGCGGAGGGAAATAAGTCAGAAAAGGCTAGGACGCGTGTGATCGTGCTCAGACGTGGGATAGAAAACAGAAACTCGTGAACACAGACGGCGGGGCGGTGGCTGCCAGAGGGAAGGGGTGGGGGCCACAGGGACTTAATGTGAGGGGACAGGAGAGATCTGACTCTGGGGGGCGGACACACATGCAATACACAGATCTGTCACAGAGAAACTCACCCGGAAACCTCTATGTTCCTGTCGACCAATGTCACCCCAATTTCATTTAAAAAAATGCAAAAATGGGTCTTTAAAAAAAAATAAATTAATGGTGCCTCCCCCACCCGCTGGTCCGTGGCGACGACAAGGGAACGGAGACGTCCAGCCGAGGTAAAGGGGCGCCCGTGGGATCAGGGCCGACCGCTGTGCACAGAGACCACAGCAGAGCAGGTGGAGGGCCTCTCTCCAGGACGGGGGCACCCAGCAGAGGTCTCCTGGGAAGCCTGAACCCCCACCCCCGCCAGGCAATAACGAGGCACCTCTCCTACCTCCCAGACGTCAAAGCAGACGCCCCAGGAAACCTGGTTTCCAAACTCCCAGCAGCAACGAGGCAGCTGCGCCCGAGGAGGCCGACCGAACAGAGGTTTGGGTACCATCCAGGGTCTCCCTAACTTAGAGCTGGCATGTCGAGGAGTCCATGGAAAAGCACGTATCCCACCAAGAACCAGGAAAATCTCCCTTGGACGAGAAAGACAGCCGAGAGTCCCCCACCCCAGGAGGCCCGGACAAGGACCGCCCGACAGGCGTTTCAGTCAGCCGCATCGCAGCGCCCAGAGCACTCCAGGACGCCGGAGCCCGCGGGAGAATAGGAGGTGCTGGCACAGAGAGACCGACACAACCTCAGTCAGAAAAGGGCGACGCATTTAAAAGAACAAAGAGCGAACAAACTCAGAGTGGAGGGAGCAGGAGGACCCAGGAGCCATGAAGACAGACGCACAGGCGCTTCCCGTCTGAACGCCGGAAAGGGCGGCTAAAACCACGAAAGCCCAGGCTTGGGGGGGGGGGGGGGGGGGGGGGGGGGGCCGGGGCAGCCACTGAGACCCTGAGAACTAAGGCAGAGCCTCCACTCGTGGCCAAAGACACACCCACGCATTCAAGGAGCTGAGAGGCCAGAGAGCTCCCACCCCTGAAGGAGACCCTGCTGCGGCACAGGACTGAACTCCTGGGACACCGATGGGGAGCCTAGCGCAGCGAGAGCAGGGCCTCCCCAAAGGAGTGCGGCCAGTCGTTGGCCGACGGCAGGGCCAGAGGGGAGCGCTTGGCGTCGTCAGGTGGAGGAAGGAGCCATCTGCCGCCCACAAAGCCGCCCTCGAGGAAGGGAGAGCGAGAGGGAACGAGGAGGGTCTGCAGACCGAGCCGTAGGAGATGCCCAATCTGAACAACTCAGAAATCAGCCTGAAAAACGAGGGGGACAGTTAAGACAACTGTACTCCCAGGGGACAGTAACGGGAGACACGGGCGAACAACGGCCACACTTCATGTACACGGGTGACGTGGCTCAGCGCGTGGCTCAGTGGCTGAGCGTCGACCTGTGAGCCAGGGGGTCACGGTCGGGGCACAGGCCTGGGTTGCGGGCTTGATCCCCAGTGGGGGGCGTGCAGGAGGCAGCGGATCCATGATTCTCTCTCATCGTGGATGTTTCTATCTCTCTCTTTCTCTCTGAAGTCAATAAAAAAAATATTTAAAAATAAATAACTTAGTAAAATGTTGACAGCAGTGATGGTGACAGGTTCCAGAGCAATCCTCAAAAAGCCGTGCAGAGCCGAAACTGGTTTGGCTCAGTGGACAGAGCGTCGGCCTGCGGACTCAAGGGTCCCAGGTTCGATTCCGGTCAAGGGCATGTACCTTGGTTGCGGGCACATCCCCAGTAGGAGGTGTGCAGGAGGCAGCTGATGGATGTTTCTCTCTCATCGATGTTTCTAACTCTCTATTCCTCTCTCTTCCTCTCTGTAAAAAATCAATAAAATATATTAAAAAAAAAAAAAAAGCCGTGCAGACAGACACACGCATAAAACTGTGCAGACAGGCACACACAAAAAACTGTGCAGACACACGCAAAAAAACCCGTGCAGACAGACACACACAAAAAACCGTGCAGACAGGCACACACAAAAAACCGTGCAGACAGACACACGCAAAAAGCCGTGCAGACAGACACGGCAGGTAAGTCACGTGGAGCAGAGCGATGCACAGGGACGCGCAGCAGGCAGGAAAGCCAGGACAGCAAAGTGTACCCCGAGGGTATATAGAAAGCAGAGCTGAGACGGCTGGCGTAGCCCCAATGTGCCAAAGTGGCTAGAGCGGGGAGCGGGAGGCCGCTGGGTGATGAACACTCTGGGCTGGACTGCGCGTGGTTACTCAGTTTCCCGGTGATCGAAGGGGCACGGACAAGGCATAAGACCCCGGTGAGTTTCCTGGGTTTGACGTTGTGCCATCATTTTATGAAATGCAGCCTTTTGGGGAGACTGGGTGCAGGGGACACAGGATCTCTTATCTGTGCCGCTCCCTGCGAGCCCACAGTTACTCTGAAATAAAAGTTAGTGGCAAATGTGCAATAAACCAGCGGCACACACGTCATGCCAATGCGTAAACACTGTGTGTGGGAAGGCTGGGCTGGCCTGGAATGTAATGCTGCGAACCCTGTAAGACACAGGACAGTACGTTTTGAAAGCTGATATCTGATGTAACTTTACTTGTCACTTTAGGGTCGGTAAGGTATGAGTTCACGTAATTATTACGTTTCCAGGAATATGAACATAATGTGTGTAACGGGGATTCCTGGCAAAGTCTTCACAAATATTCAAGAGAAATGTGTTTATGCTCATGGACACACGTAACCCTATCTTCCAATAACTGAACCACACACCACGACCCACACGTGACGAGAACAGCTCACAACAACACGCCGTTCCTCAGTCAGCTGGAGTCAGAGGCTGTGTGCCCAGAAGAGATGTGTCCATGCACACGACAGCGAATACCAATTCTCGAGAGAAAGGTCTCAACAGCACCTCGAACCCAGAGCCCAGGAAGGGCCTCGGAGACGGAGGTCTCTGTGAGTGTGTTTACCAACTAGGCCCATGGTCGGCAAACTGCGTCTCGCGAGCCACATGCGGCTCTTTGGCCCCTTGAGTGTGGCTCTTCCACAAAATACCACGGCCTGGGCGAGTCTATTTTGAAGAAGTGGCGTTAGAAGAAGTTTAAGTTTAAAAAATTTGTCTCTCAAAAGAAATTTCAATCGTTGTACTGTTGATATTTGGCTCTGTGGACTAATGAGTTTGCCGACCACTGAACTAGGCTGACAAAGGAAACCGGTCATAAAAGGTTCAACATAAAGTGACGCAAACATTGAAAAAGGTCGGTCATGTACGTGTACTCATAGCCTGAGTGCTTATGTTAATATACATATTTTCCTTAAATAAATGTCCTACTGTTTTGTTTTGTTTACTTAGAACCAGTAAAGATAGAAAGAGAGAAGGCTGACTCCCAGGCAGACCTGATCTCTCCAGGAGCCGGGCGGCCTCCGGGGGGAGGTGGCCGTGGGGGAACACCCTCTCCTTTGTGAGGCCGACGGGAGGCCAGGGCAGCGGCTGAGCCGGTGCCCCTTCCCCTGAGCTCCGTCTCCCCGCCGCCGCGCACATGCGGGACAGGATCGCAGACCGAGACCAAGGGGAGGAAAGGCGAGCGAGTCACGCACTGAAAGCGTGCCCGGGCCAAGAACAGCAAACCCGACACCTGGCTCGCGGGGACGGAGACCAAGGGGAAACTGAATCTAATTCAATTCCTTAACATCAACTGGAACCTGGAACACAAGATGCCACGCTGATGAGGACCCCGCAGCGATTTCTAATGTACCACGGTCACATTTCCACGAACAAAGGCTTCGGAACTGGAAGCACCCGCCGCCCACCTCCCACGCGGGGCTGGGGGCGAGGCCGCGCACACGCCGCCCTCCCCTCGCGGCGGGGAGTCCCACGCCGGGTGGGTCTCCGTGTCTTTCCATAACACAGAGCCCCGTCCCGTGGCGAGGACGCGTTTCCCACGGAAACACTGAGGGGGTGGCGTTTGCGTGCTCTCGGCCGTCCTGCCCATCTCACAGAGAAGAGTTTCGGGCCATGTTTCCTGCTGACACACGTCAGGATGGTGCGAACCTCCTGGCACTCTTTCTTAGAAATATTGACAGAACTCTGCAAACTGTCGGCCTCCGTGTGCCTTCACACCCATCTGTGGCGGGGAGACTGGAAATACTATCTTCCGAGGAAATCTCACCGTCCACCAAGAGGCCCGCAGAGGGGGCGACAGGACCCTTTCCCAAAACAAAGAAACAAATGAGTTCTCAGGTCCCGGGCTGCAGCCATGTCTCATAATTCCATGCGAAGTCACCGCCTTACACTTCTTACTCGTCACTGACTTACATGAAGTTTTTAGATTGTTCCAACACAGTAGGTGCTCAATAAATAATTGCCGAGACACCCAGCAACCGTGGCTCAGTGGTTGAGCGTCGACCTGTGAACCAGGAGGTCACGGTTTGATTCCCAGTCAGGGCACACACCTGGGTTGTAGGCTCCATCCCCAGTGTGGGGTGTGCAGGATGCAGCTGATCCATGATTCTCTCTCATCAGCGATGCTTCTGTCTCCTCCTCTCCCTTCCTCTCTGAAGTCAATAAAAACATATTAAGAAAGAAAGAAACGAAGACGAGGCCCCAGTGTTTACGGACGGTGGGGTCGTGTTGGCCGTCAATGCAACCAAACACCTTGCACGGAAGCGCAGCGAGGAAGCTGCGGTCCCGGGCGCGGGTGCGGCCTGTGGGCCGGATCTCGTCCTGTCTGCGCAGTTGCAGGCATGCGGAGGGCGCGTCCTTCTCGTTCCCAGGCTTCCTGAGTGAAGGTCAGGGGCCGCCGAGGCCCGGCCGGCGGGGTCAGGAGCTGCAGCTCGTCCGCCAGAGGGAGTCGGTGACGCGAGGAGAGGCCGCGCCCACCCGCAGGCCCAGGGTCCCCGCTTGGGGAGCAGCAGGACGTTGGTGCTGAACCAGAATTTAAAGGGCAAACCCGAGGGGCCGTCAGCCACACAGCGTGCCCGCGGGGCCCACTGCCTTCACTCTGGGTTTC
The DNA here is from genome assembly GCA_025583905.1 of Ia io. NCBI lineage: Eukaryota > Metazoa > Chordata > Mammalia > Chiroptera > Vespertilionidae > Ia > Ia io. The sequence continues at coordinate 1,615,638 of JAJQQW010000010.1, read as the reverse complement.
ATTTTCACGTTGGCCATTTTGATCTCGCTGCTCCCAGGGCCGGCCCCGAGCTGGCCGCCTGCAGCGGGAGGGCCCCTTCCTGCCCCCCTTGGGCTCTACCCGACCTACTTCTCACCGCACCAAGGGCCCCCCAGGCCCTCTCGCAATCCGGGACGCCTCAGGGGATGTTGGAGAGCCAGTTTCAGCCCGATCCCCACAGGCCAGGCCGAGGGACCCCACCGGTGCACAAATCCGGCACCGGGCCTCCAGTATGCATGTAAGATCTTTGGTTAATCTCTTCCTGCCCTCCCCCCTCCCCTCTCCCCCCTTCCCTCTGAGATTCATCAGTCTGTTCCATATTTCCACGCCTGCGGTTTCCGCTCCTGCATTGAGCATCTGCCCCCTGGTGGTCAGTGTTTATCATAGCTACCGGATGGTCGGCCGGTCACTTAGGCTTTTATACATATGGATGTTCTTACTGACTTCAGAGAGGAGGGGAGAAGGAGAGGGAGGTAGAAACATCAAGGATGAGAATCACGGATCAGCTGCTGCCTGCACGCCCCCCAGTGGGGACGGAGCCCACAACCTGGGCATGTGCCCTGACCAGAACGGAACCTGTCACCTCCTGGGTGCATGGGACGGTGCTCAACCACCAAGCTATGCTGGCCGTGCAACACGGTGTTCTTAATGAGGGCGTAACATTTCATAAAGTGAAATAAAAAGAAAAGGCTATGGACTGACCCACGTGTTATTACTGTAATTTCTCAAGCAGCAGGATAACTCCTACCTGGGTGCCAGGCAGAGCCCTGAACAGAAGCCAAATCCATTCTAACGTTTGAGCCGCGTGAAGTGGTTGGAAGTGCTTCCCCCAGGGTAATGGGGAGCTGGGAAGTGATGGCATCAAGCGAGTGGCATGACCGGGACACGGGAAATGTAACCAGAGGGCCGACGAGAGGGGAGCCGCCTGCAGACAACACCGAATGCAAACGGCGGGCACAGAGACATGCGGACCCACGGCTGGGAGCTCCCGGGACACGTGTGAACTCCCTGACGGAGGCCCAGCGCGGGTCCGAGAGCCTGGGACTGTGGTCCGGGCATGGCCCACCTGGTGCTCGCAGAGGCTCACACTTTGTCACACGGCTCACACTTTGTCACACGGCACTCACGGCAAGAGAAAGGCTTTGTGCGCACAGAACCTTTAATAACCGCGGCCCCTCGCCACAGCAGCTCCTGCAGACGATCAATCAGGCCACAGCCACTCCTCGCAGCTCCTGCAGACGATCAATCGGGCCACCGCCACTCCTCGCAGCTCCTACAGACGATCAATCGGGCCACCGCCACTCCTCGCAGCTCCTACAGACGATCAATCGGGCCACAGCCACTCCTCGCAGCTCCTACAGACGATCGATCGGGCCACCACCACTCCTCGCAGCTCCTGCAGACGATCAATCGGGCCACGGCCATTCCTCGCAGTTCCTGCAGACGATCGATGGGGCCACGGCCACTCCTCGCAGTTCCTGCAGACAATCAATGGGGCCACGGCCACTCCTCCCACTGCCGGGCGACAACCCCGCGCGGAGCCCACGGCAGCTATGCCTCCGCCTCCGGGCCTGCGGCGCGGATGTCACCGGCCACCCACTGGAGCAGATGACGAGGCGACCTTCTGTCTGGTGAGGAGACTGGGGCGAGGTCGTGAGGAGCGTCAGCGTTTATCTCGTAGGGCGGCGGGGACAGACTACGCAGCGGGCGAGAGGACCATCCCCTAGGTGTCCGCCAGGCCCCGAGCGACGCTCTGGGGACACACGGGTGACCAGGCTGCGGTGGGATTATTCTCTCCAGACCAATAGTGACCATGTGGGCATTGGTTCAGAGCGGCAGCATCAGCAGCCCGTCCACTCACCCCCCTCCTGGAGCCAGCCCCACTGCACCACGCGGCGGAGCAGCCACGGAACAGGTGCCCTCGTCACTGTTTCTGGTCTAAGAAGCGTCCTTCCCCTCGGGCGTGGCGAATGCAAACCCCAGAGCCGTTTCCCACGACACAGACCGCGCCCCACCCCAAGCTGCGCACAGACACGCCAGGTCACAGCATCGGGCCGTCACGCGGGCCGGGAAAAGGAAGGCTGGCCATCCGTGAAACAGCCCCTTCCTAAGAAAAGTATACGCATCGCCATCCCAGTCAGGTACCACGCGTGGCTCTGTACACAGAGCTGGTGAGCGGTCTCCCTGCCCTCCCCAGAGGCACCTCCCACCTCCCACCTCCCACCGCGTGAGGGACCCTCCCTCTCCCTTGCGAGTCTGTGGACGGTGGTGTGGGGTTTCGGCCTCAGAGCGAGAGAAACACAGGATGCTCTTCTGGCATCTGCGTTGTTCCCGGGACCTAGGGACCATGCGCTGACCCTACTTCTCTGGGCGCACCTATCTTGAGGGCATACTAAGCACCAGGGGCAGGGACAAGCAAAGCCAATGGACCAGAGGATGAAAGACAACATCACTGCAACTTGGGAATAACGAATGTTTCACAAAAACGAAACCTCAGGACGTTCGCTCCTGGTGCTCGAGTCACACACGATGAGCTATCAAACCCCGACGCTGAGTGAGCCTGGAGCACCGCGCCGCGCGGCCTGGCATTCCTGGGCGCCAGCATTCCACTTCCGCGTGGCTCCTGGTTGCATGCGGGTTCCTTGGCTGACGGGCCAGGCCGGACTGAAAAGCCTGGTTAGCGTTTCGTTCCGAGGCCTGCTTTGGACTTGGAGGGGTGCCTGCACCCGGGCACACACACACGTGTTTTCCACACATGTTGCGGTTGGACTCTACAGCTTCATCAGGCAACAAACGGTACCCACAGCGCTCAGAACACCACCGCGTAGCAATTAAAATAATGACCTTAAAATAGGATCAGGAGCTGCTGAAGGTCTTACTAAGGAAACACCACAGAGACACCGGTTCAGACCATCTTAGACGTGACTCTAGCGTTACTGAGAAATAGCAGCTCCGGGGAGTGTTTTAGGCTGTCCTGCCATCATTCTCCCAGAATATTTCAAAAAAAGGGAGTGGGGGAGGTAGGGTCTGTGTTTCATGAATGGTAAGGATGTCCTGCTGTTTTCGCTGGAGTCACAGGTGCGCCCACTTCACGGCGGGTTAGCCTGACCCCAGGCTGAGGGGACAGGCCGCCTGCTGAAGTCCGTGATGAGGTCACAGACCTTATATCCATGTGGGGACCTCACACCGCACTCTTCATGCCCCAACTGCATGCATCTTCAGGTTGACAACTGACCAAGAGAGATCAGATATAAACCCCTACGCCACTGTCTCCCACTCCCACGAATAAGACAGGGTGGGCAAAAGTGGGTTTACAGTTGTCCGTGTGGAAAATGATACAATCTACACTAATAAAAGAGAAACATGCAAATTGACCATCACCGCTACGCCCATCAGCCAATCAGAGCAAGTATACAAATTAACCCAACAAAGATGGCAGTTAATTTGCATACACAGGCACGAAGCAAAGACTGAAGACAGCATAGAAGGAAGAGGGAGGGAAAGTGGAAAGCGGGTGGCGGCAGGAGGGAAAGTGCAGTGGGGGGACGGCGGCGGTGGGAAGGCGGGCTTCGCTCCCTTCTCTGCTTCGCTCAGGCCGCAGGAAGCCCTATTCTTGCAGGAATCTTCCTGCAACGGGCCTCTAGTAATTAATAAATGAGAATGCAACAAACCTGTGTTTGGCAAGGTCACAGCTGTGAGCCTACTGTCGCCACACCCTGTATATCCAAACCAGCACTATCTGTTATACGGTGGGTGTCCACCAAGCTGCTTCATGAACATCAACGTTCCTGGAAATATTTCTAATCCGCAGGCAGGCGTAACAAACCGCTGAAGCAAAACATATTGTGGGGGGTCTGTAAGTTGTACTACAACTTTGTAACAATCAACTTGTAGAGAGATACTTTTTTTGAATGTTTTAATCTGAAAACTGAAATTCTAACAAGCCGAAACACATGTGTTCCTTGAAAGAAAACAACTTTTAGCCCGAGAACATAGGTCCGATATGTACACCCAAACGGAAGAGGACAAGCTAAAAACCTGCCGATTAATTCTAAGAGACCGAGTGGAGGCTCCAAGACGGACTGCATCACACGAGCGGGCGGCCAGGCGGCTTGTAAGATCAGCTCATGGCTCTGCTCCTCACGGTGGTAACAGGCATCACGCGCGGGCCCAGACGGCAGTTATGATATCAAACTGTCTGGGGAAAGCTGTGCAGACACGGTAATCAAATCCCCATCCAGGACTAATGGCTGGCGAGCAAGCCTAGAGGTGATTCACTCCACTTTAAAATTAATTACGAAAGTCCTTGCTTATTTTAGGGTGAATTACCTCTCCTTCCAGCAGGTTTCCGGAGGCAGGCGCTGCATTAATTACCGGTAACGATGACATATTTGGTCATCAAAGTGGAACGGGTGGTAAACACAGCCGTCTGGGAGCGCAGGTACCCGGCTTCCTCCAAAGCAGGAGTCACACGGCGTTCGCTCTCCCTCCCGCCCGGGGGAGCCCGTGGGCGAGTTCGGGGCCCCCTGAGGAACCCCTGAGACAAGGGGGTGGTACCGCCCACTTTAGAGCCTTTCAGAGGCAAAGGTCTCTCGTCTCCATCTTCTCGTTTGCTTTTAGCAACGTCACATTCACAATGTTTTTTCTGCCTATGTAATTTTAATATTTAAGAAAGGGCCTTGGCCGGGTAGCTCAGTGGTTAGAGTGCTGGCCACACACTGAAGGGTCAAGGGTTCGATTCCCAGTCAAGGGCACGTACCTGGGTTGATCCCCGTGCCCAGTTGGGGGCCATGTGGGAGGTAAGCAATCAATGTGTCTCTCTCACATCAATGTTTCTCTCTCTCGCTCCATCCCTCCTTCCTTCCCTTCTGCTCTCGCTAGAAGAAAAAAAAAAAATCAATGGAAAAAATCCTCAGGTGAGGATTAACAACAACAAAAAAATTGTTTTAATTAAGAAAGGAAATACAAGTCCATTAAATACTGAGGTTAAAACTGCTTAAAAAAACGAACTGCAGTCTCCTGCACTTATTTATAACAAGAAAATAATGCAAACGATACTGATCCTGCGTAAGAGAGATTCTGGCAATCAAAGAACAACATCAAATTTTTCCAAATAAACAGGCCTTGTGAAAATGACATGTTTTAAATTGACTTCACATATGCAACCTTTTTAAAATTACAAATAAATTTCGGCCAATACGTCCCTTTATACTAGTAGTCTTCTATCTGGCACTAGCAATGATGTCAGAAGGCTTTTTATTTTTTAAAAACCCTTAGAAGACAAACTCCGTCCAGTTCCCACAGCCCCATTGCCACGAGCCCAGTGCTGGCTGCAGGCAGGGCCCCCGGGTCCCCGTTCACCGCGGGGATGGCCCCGGGTCGCCCAAGACAGGCTGTGCGTCCCGGTCGGAGCTGCGGAAGCCGCGGGAGCACATGAGGGCTGTGATGAGTGAAGCCGGTGGGGATAGGAGGGGTGAGCTCTTTTCGGGCTAATGAAAACCTAATCACTTCAGAATCAGAACTTATGACTAATTTTTAAAGTGGTCCAAAAAACGGAATGGCATTGTGCCATTATACATTTGAGTTCCAAAGTTAAATAAATGTAGTGCTTGGTTTCACAGAGCAGATCACATATATGAAAAATGATTTTAGGTGGGGTTTTAAAAATAAGCGATCATAGGGCGCATCCCAATAGATTCAAAGACACGAAGTTCAAGGTGCCGATTCTCTTTTTAAATAGAAATTTATACAAAGGATTCATCATCTATAGACAAAAATATATTTGCTTGCTTTCCATTTTAAAATAAAAACTGGAATTAAAATCACAGGGAATGTAAATGTCTTACAAATAACTTTCTTTTTTTTGGCAGAAAATGGTCTACTTTTAGGGTAGTCATTTTCTTGTTTGTTTTTTTAAATATATTTTTATGATTTCAGAGAGGAAGGGCTAGGGAGAGAGAAATAGAAACATCAATGATGAGAGTCATTGATCGGCTGCCTCCTGCACGCCCCCTACTGGGGATCGAGGTCGCAACCCAGGCCTGTGCCCTGACCAGGAATCGAACCATGACCTCCTGGTTCATAGGTCGATGCTCAGCCACTGAGCCACGCCGGTCAGACTAGAGTGTCATTTTCTAACATCTTAAGTGACATTGCACCTATTTAGCAATAAAAGTAAAACGTGAACACAATATTTAAAGTTTTTATCCTTAAAATTAAATACTACTTTTTCAACTGTAAAAAACTACCCTATCCAAGCGCTAAATGCATAGTTCTCAATCGCCTTAAAGAAATTAATAAAATTATTTTTGAAGTACACGTTTATGAGGTTTTAGAAAGTATTTTATCCTTATCCTTACTGTTTATTTTTCTGTTTGGAATACACTGAGCTTAGAAATATCTCCCAAAATTTTTTTAAAAAATTGCGTATTTTTTATGAAGAACGATGAGCAACAAGGGGAATTGAGTAAATACGTATGAAGTGTAGAGAGCAATAGTGCGTTTTTCATACACGCAGGGGAAGCTGGTCTCTCTCTGGACATGGAGCACTGATAACCCAGGAGGGTCTGTGCCCCCACTGCCATTCGCTCTGGGTTTGGCCTGGCGAGTAAGAAGGCGCGCACGCCAGACAGTACTTAGATTTCCGCACAACTGACGGCCACTTCGGCCACCACCGTGGCCCTCAGGGGAAGCATGGGATTTACGAACAGGACGTGGAAGTGCGCTCGAAAATGGACGGCCGTCACTCATTGTGCCGTGCCGGCACGGCCAAGGGTGACCCTGAGTGGGGGTGGCTGAAAGGCTTAGGAAAGACAGACAAGAGGATAAAGCTGGGTCCCGGTGGGAGGCTGCTTCCCTGATGGAGAGACAGCGCCACGGACCACAAGCCGTGTCTTTATTTTACAGCTGATGCCACGAGGCAAAGGAAGGGCATGGTCAAGATGTTTACAGCATTCTCGTGGGTTTCGATCCTACTCATTACCTGCACCTGAACTCTATCACTCAGGCACGTGGGGCCACGCGTTCAGACCATAGGTTCAAGCTCACAACTCTAGCTGTTGGCTATCATGGTGCTGGGAGGCTCTGCCCTCCAAGCTGGGAGGCTCTGCCCTCCAAGCTGGGACTTGCACGTAGCCATGAGAGGACTGTGCCTTCTCATTAATCTGAGGCTTGAACCTGTCCAAAGGCTGTAGCCGTGCCCCACAACTCATCTGCAATTCAAGGGGACGCCGGGCACACTAACCAACGCAATAAGCCTGCCCCATTCCCATTGCTGCTGGGAGCACGCAACATCCTATCAGCGGATTTCCAAACGCTGCAAGTATCACAGGCCTCTCATCAGGGGATCAAATTACCCCCCCGAACCTCACATGGTTATGTATCTTAGAAATAACTTTCAATAGTCCATTTTAATTGTTTCATCAATATCTATCATGCAGATCAATCATACTTTAGTAGCCGACGGAATGTATACTGTCCATAGGATTAATTTAGTATCCGGCCATGCAGGGCTGCTTCGATGAGGGCATCGGAGTCTCCCGTGGGAGCGTAATGAAACTGCTATCATTTCCGCAACAGTTTGTGCTTATTTATGTCCGGCTGAGAGACACCGGAGAATTCTATTTTGCCAAACAGCGCCCTGCACTAATGGCTGATGCAGCCGGAGGCGCGCAGCCTAATCCGATTCCCACCAAGCAGACACAGTTCCTCCACCGTCGTCTAGACACATCAGGGGGAGATTGGTTTTAAGCGTGTCTTTGCCAACACGAGGCGTGGCAAAGGGTTTCCAAATGGACAACTCAAATGCCCCGAGCTGGACCGACGTCTACTGGACGATGATAACACACTGTGAGGACATTCGTAGAATCCCCACCAAAGTCTGGCAAGTCCCCCGGGGGTCCATCAAAACCCCCCCGGGGTCAACACCAGTGTCGGGTCGTTGGACTTCCATTCTCGTCTCACTCTGAGAACTCACGTGTGCAAGATCAGGGACAAACCAGGCCTTGTGATGATCACTGCTGGTGCCAAGGCAGGTGCTGTGTCTGGAGAGACGCCTGCCATCGCCATGAAGTCACATCCCGTCTCTAACTTAGCGCTTCCTCTGGGAAACATCCAGGCTTTCTATTGATGCAAAGTTGACAGTGCAGGTGGAAGCCTTTTATAACTTAAGACTAGAAGCCCCGGTGCACAAATTCGTGCACCAGTTTGGTCCCTTGGCCTGGCCTGTGCGATCGGGCCAAAACCCTCCAACCGCCCCCGAGGGGTCCCGGATTATGAGAGGGCGCAGGCCAGGCTGAGGGACCCCACCGGAGTATGATCAGGGCCAGGGAGGGACACAGGAGGTTGGCCAGCCGGGGAGGGACTACGGGAGGGCTCCAGGGCATGTCTGGCCCATCTTGCTCAGTCCCAATCAGCCAGACCCCAGCAGCAAGCTCACCTACCGGTCGGAGTGTCTTCCCCCTGGTGGTCAGTGCACGTCATAGCGATTGGTCAACTGTCCACTGTCCAACTGTCTGCCCTCTAGTGATCAGTGCATGTCATAGCGAACAGTTGAGGGGCCTTAGCATGTCATTAGCATATTATGCTTTGATTGGTTGAATGGATGACCGGACACTTAGCATATTAGGCTTTTATTATACAGGATGTTAGGTACTCCAAATTCTTCATCGAAGACTTGTAGTTTCAAATATATTTCTAGATGCAATAAATGTCTTTGAGCTGACCCTGAAGTCTCTAACTGCGAGCGGTAGACCGACCGTTAGGTCTCTGTGACGGGGGCAGGGGAGAATGCCCTTGTGTGCCCTTCCACCCCTCCGTCTATCTGTCTATCCGTCCGCCTCTCACCCCAGCTCCACCCCCTCCCAGGCACCGCCCACCGAGCCAAGCACACCCAGCCTCCACAGGGTCCTGGGGTCTTACGGGGCCGGTAGACAGGCCTCGTTTCGAGGACCATGCTGTTGAGCAGGAACAAGACCTGAACAACCAGCAGGTGAAAACCAGACTGAGACGAAGAAAGGAGAGAACACGGAACCACATAGAAAGGAGAGAACACGGAACCATGTAGAAAGGAGAGAACATGTAACCACGTGGAGAAGGCCTGAGCGAGAGGGCCTGCACCCTCCCAAGGGCAACATGCTCATCCTCCTGCAGGCCATGCCCGCCACTCGCTCCACTCGTGTGCACCTCCTAGTGGACATGGGAGGAAATGGCGTGTGAAACAAAGGACAGGGTCCCTGCAGGAGAACCGAGAACTTCTCCAGGAGGTAAGTCACTAGCAGATCCAGCTGGAATGGATGGACGTGTGTTTTTTAAAATAATTCCTTTTCTAACTTTGTATTTCACTGGAGAGAAATCATAATAGAGTAGAAAGCCAGTTAAATCCTAGGACTCTGGTGACACGGTCACCTGTCACCCCAGTTCCACCAAGAAACAGAGCCTTTGAGGTCGACCCTTCCCGCCGGCGTCATCCTCTCTACTTTTCTCCCGCGAGTCACAGGAGCGTTTTGTCAAAACACTAACTCGTTTTTCGCTACTTCACACCCTTACATTTCATCACACGCTAAACCTCGCTTAGGAGAAAGGTCTCGTTTAGGTTAGTCTGGCGCTGGCAGCACATTTCCCTGGCTCGTGGCATTGCCCAGATGCCAATCACGTCTGAAGAGGGGCTGAGGGTACACGGGCACCACCCTGTTGCTCTCGTAATGAAAGGAAGTCCACGCCTGAGCAGGGAAATACCAGAGTTCAGTGACATGAGAGGCCACGGGCAGGCCCATCAACACGGGACCAAAGGCTCCCGCGACACATTTCCAGGCATGACCCTCCTACCAGCATCGCATTTCCCTGTCCCATGTGGAAAGGGCGCGGCTACAGGCCTGGCTGGCTCTCCACTGTCCCCGACGGCAGGAGACGCTGTGTTTTAATAACTGACCTCGAGAGGTGGCTGTGTCTGCGAGGTGCTGTCAATCCCGAGCCAAGCACAGCTCCTCACGCCCCGTGTCAGGGTCACGGTGAAGGTCAGCCACTGCCTCGGTCCACCCGTGCCACCCTGGGGGCACGGACACCACGTTGCAGGGGCAGGGCCGTCGGAAGCCCCAGCGAGCGCCCAGCGGCAGGGAGAGCGCCCAGTGGTGGGAGTCACATCAGGTTCCCCTCCCGCACACAGAGGCTGACGTGAGGGTCACGTGTGTTTGCTTCGTGGCTGACTGTCCCGGCAGTCTCCACGGGCCCTCGTCTCATTCCGACTCTCGCCACCTCACAAGCAGCGAAGCGCAGACCCGGCCGCCCCTTGGCTGACGTCGGCGGGGAGACTGCCGGGAAAGCAGCTTCGTCTCAGAGGCTTGGAAGCCGAGGGGAGAAGGGAGACCAGGCAGGGCCGCAGCACGTGCACCGATGGCCTGGGCCGCTCAGGAAGCCATCCTCGCTCCGCACACTGTGGCCGCCTGGCAATACAAGCTCAACGTCAGCCCGGCCGTGGCTCAGAGGTAGAGCGTCAACCTGTGAACCAGGAGGTCAGGGTTCGATTCCCGGTCAGGGCATGTGCCCAGGTAGCAGGCTCGATCCCCAGTGTGGGGCGTGCAGGAGGCAGCCGATCCATGATTCTCTCATCATTGATGTTTCTCTCCCTCTCCCTTCCTCTCTGAAGTCAATAAAATATATATTAAAAAAAATAAATAAAAACGTGAACTGAACACCTACGTACAGAGCGTGCAGGTGGAATGCTTTATTGCTAAAGTCGAGCAGGGAGGGTCACAGGAGGGAGACCCTGGTAAGCACACGGCGTTGCTTTTCTCTGCGGCCGTTGGGGACGCTTCCCGCGCAGGCATTCCCCTGCCCATGGTTCCCTTGTCCTTCCTCGCACACCTGCACCTCAACAAGGCGACCTTGAATTTCAAGCACAACGCTGCCTGTAAATTTAATTTAACGTCGCATTACCCATAACCACCGTGAGCAGGAGGCAGGTGTGACCTCTCTGTGGAGCGAGGCCCGAGGACAGACGGGGTAGCAGACCGGCCCGAGGCCACGGGGTCCGAGTTCGCACAGGTCCCCCGTGAGCCAGCGTGGCCAGGCTGTTCAAATATTATCGCAATCACACGCTTCGTTAAGGAGCAGAACTTCCGACGGGAGAGGCCGCGGCCGCTCACTGGACGGTGCTCAGCGCTGCTCTCACCTCCCAGCCGTCCCCGGACACAGCTCCCCAGACGCCACGGAGAGAGCAGGCGTCCGACCCCCACGCCGCGAGCTCTGTCAGGGCGCTCAGAGAGGTTTTCCCGGCCCCGCCCGCGAGGCTCCGTGGTTGAACCTTGGCCTGTGAACCAGGAGGTCACGGTTCGATCTCTGGTCAGGGCACATGCCTGGGTTGCGGGCTCGATCCTGTGAGGGGCGTGCAGGAGGCAGCTGGTCCAAGACTCTCTCTCCTCATTGATGCTTCTCCCGCTCCCTCTCCCTTCCTCTGAGATCAACTTGTATAAAGGTTTTCCCGGAGCAGGGAGGGCGGGGCAGGCCCGAAGGGCTGGTATTCCGGTAAATACCAAAGCCGCCCGAGCTCCCCAGGAAGGGCCGCCAGGCGGCAGGCACAGGAAGTATGCTGGCTTCCACGCCGCAGGGCCGCGGAGGAAGAGCGGCTCCTCCCGAACGGCAAGCTCATCCCGGACGTGTCCTGAGTCGGCCATGACGCTCACTGAGCACCTGCCTCGCCAGAGGGACGCCTGCGCGGGAAGGCGGTGGGGTCGGCGCCCTCAGAGGACCCTTCAGATCCTCGGTGCTGTGCTCCGTGAGGCCTGGACTCGGGGACCCGGGGGCCTGGTCTCTACTCTGCGCTCCTGACCCCCCGACGGAGGGCCCGGGGCCTCGGGAACTCCCAGGTCCTCGGAGGACAGGGCCCAGCCCGTCAGTGACACTGTCCCCACCCTGGTCTGCAGGTCTCCGTCCTCCGGCCCCTGGGAGGCGGCCTTCGTCCCTGCCGCTCCTGGCCGCCTGCAGAAGGCGCGGGCCACGCCCCGAGTTAACTCTGCTCCTCGGGGCTCACGCGTGCTCACTCCACTGCGTCTCCGTGCTTACCCGCAGGGGTTAACGTACGTGAGCGCCGCTTGTCATTCCACACCGAGACGACGCCCACGTGTACCGACATCTGTCTCCACGGGCTCCCGGGTCTGGTTCTGAGCGTTCAGTTCGGAAAAGACCATTTCAGCGGGGCCTCCCGCGGGGGTCGCAGCACGCTGCCCGCACTCTCCGTTACCTCTCCATTCAATCCCACACGGCGTCCTGCGTGCTTTCTCCCTCCCACCCGGCTGGTCGCGGCGGCCGAGCAACGGGGGAAGGAAACACGGGCGCTTCAGACTTGACTGGTCGGGGCTGTGACACCAGCACTGGTTCCCCGAGACCGTCACGCCGCGGCCCGGCAGAGGCGGGGCTATGAAGGGAGGGACCGATGGCATTCCCGCTGAGGTCCGCCTCACGGGGACAGTGGTCTCCACGCCAATCGCTGGTTCGTGTTCATGTCCCAGATGGCGACTAGGAAACTCCCCCTGGCGCCAGCAGGTCCGCACACGGGGGGGGCTGGGGGGGGAACGTGGGGTCCATCTTGTCTTGTCTTCTCCACCTCCGAGCGATGGCAGCACTCGCTAGCTGGTCGTCTGTTCAGAGCAGCCGTGATCTAGCGGAAACCCACACACCTCCTGCACACCTAAAGCTGCGACACGCGGAGCCAGGACGGTGACCCTCTGGTGGCCCATGTCCCGCACGGCCTCGGGGCCTGCTCACTCCCCCGAAGCTCACTCTACAGGCAACGAGTCCATCACAGAGCGACGCTGATGTTTGGACGTGACAATGGCAGATACACTGTCTCACGAAGCCCAGGTTTAAACGCGAGCCCGCACTGTGTCCTGTGAGCGGCCGCTCCCACCACGGAGAGGGGCAGGCCAGAGCAGCCCCGGGAGTGTGCGGCCTGCAGTGTGTCCAGATCCGTCCTCCTCCTCTTCCCCTGCAGCCCTGCTGGGACGCCCTCCCCCTGTGGGTTGACAGGCTTCCTCGGCTGGGGCCTCCCAGGAGGTGACAGCAGGGGCCCGGGCACCGCATGCGGCCGCCCCACATCCCCGCACGGCAGTGAGGTTCCTCCGCCCGCGGGCTGTGTCTGGCCTGAAACCATCGCCTGGCGTCTCCCGCACGCGGAGCTCAGCTTTCCCTGCACACAGGGGGCGCGGCTGCGACGCGGGCTGGGGTGAAGTTGTGCGGTTCCGTGGCTGCGGAGCCCAGGCGGCACGGAGCACACACTCACCTCCAGCTTCCAGACAAGCAACAGCATGGGCAGCCTCTCACGCCCGGCAACTCGGTCCTGAGAGCCCCCGCGGCACGGTTCTCGGGCTAATGAGCCCAGTGAGTGGATCTGAGAGGCTCCAGGAGGACCCGAGACTCCGTTTCCTCTCCGGGTGTTCCTGCGAGGGAGCCGGCCCTCAGGAAGTAACCTAATACACAGACCCGTGGACGTGCCCCGATACACGGTGGTTCTGGCACAGAGGAGCACGTGAGAGATTTGTGGAGTGAATGCGTGAACTCTCCATTGTCGGGGGTCCGGGAAACCATCACCCACAGAGCATCTTCTCTGCTGTAGACATTAAAGCCTCTAACACCTTCTAACCCCACTGTTTCCATTAACTTCTCACACTACACAGTGAGGTCAGTATTCATGTTCTCATTCTAACTACCAAGACATTGAGGCTCAAGGTCACAAGATGGTGAGTAAATAGCAAGTCTGAATTCTAAGTTACATCCCTCACACCTGTCATGAGACTCATCTCTTCCTGCTCCCATGCTTTAAGATGGTTATCATATTACTAGTGGCCCGGTGCACGAAATTCATGCATGGGGGGGTGTCCCTCAGCCCGGCCTGCACCCTCTCCAATCTGGGATCCCTCTCGCAATCCAGGACTGCTGGCTCCTAACCGCTCACCTGCCTGTCTGCCTGATTGCCCCTAACCACTCTGCCTGCCAGCCTGCTCACCCTCAACTGCACCCCCCCGCCGACCTTCTTGCCCCCAACTCCCCCCCCCCCGTGCTGGCCTGCTTGCCCCTAACTGCCCCCCCTGCCAGCCTGCTCACCCCCAACTGCCCCCCAACTGCCCTCCCTGCCGGCCTGCTCACTCCCAACTGCCCTCCCCTCCTGGTCTGATTGCCCCTAACCGCCTCTGCCTCGGCCCCTCCACCATGGCTTTGTCCAGAAGGACGTCCGGAAGGTCTCCCGGAAGGTTTCCCAGTCTAATTAGCATATTATCCTTTTATTAGTATAGATTAGATAGACACAAAAGAATACATGTGACATATATGAATTAGAGTCTAAAAAAAAAAACAATGCAATTTTTAAAAATGGAAAGTAGGCCCGGCCAGTGTAGCTCAGTGGTTGAACGTCAACCCACGAACAAGGAGGTCATGGTTCAATTCCAGGTCAGGGCACTTTCCCTGGTTGCAGGCTCGATGCCCAGCAGGGGGCGTGCAGGAGGCAGCCAATCAATGATTCTCTCTCATCACTGATGTTTCTATCTCTCCCTTCCTCTACCTGAAATCGATTACAAACACACACACACACACACACACACACACACACACACACACACACACACTCAAACCCCTAGAACAGTGGTCGGCAAACCGCGGCTTGCGAGCCACATGCGGCTCTTTGGCCCCTTGAGTGTGGCTCTTCCACAAAATACCACGTGCGGGTGCGCACGTACAGTGCGATTGAAACTTCGTGGCCCATGCGCAGACGTCGGTTTTCGGCCTGGGCGAGTCTATTTTGAAGAAGTGGCGTTAGAACATTCAAGGGGCCAAAGAGCCGCATGTAGCTCGCGAGCCGCGGTTTGCCGACCACGGCCCTAAAACATCACCTTAAACTTTCGTCCCTCCACTGCGCTCCTCCCTACCCCACGCTGACAAAGTCACTGTGCTGGGCTGTGTGTGTATGACTGCTTCCCTAGTTCTGGGAAAGCCTATCACACATGATGCTAACATAAACATCTCGTTCCCGAGCTTTATAAAAATAGCGCCGTTCTTTGCGCTGTCGTCTGAGACGTGCGCCCGTAATTTATAAGCGAGTTTATTACAGTTCTGTTTATAAGAGCAAGGTCTGGAAACAAGGCCCAGGACAGACGCGTGGACAGGACAGCCGTGGTGCACTCACAGTCACACGGGAGACGTTACACAAAAGGGAGGCCTGCGAACCGCCGGCAGCCCTGGGGGAGCTGGACAGAATGTGGGTGCAGAAGGGGAGAGGCTTCCGGCAAACCCAGGGGCTCCCTGCTGGCGGCTGCGACCCGCCTCCCCGTCACACCAGCCTCCCGGCCCCACCCCCCACACTGGGACACCCACTCGCCTCTCTTCTCATAGAAGCCGTCTGAGCTGTCGTTCACAGAGCACAGAATCCGCCCGTTTAAAGTACGCCATGTAACGGCTATTAGTATACTCACAGAGTCTGCGCAACCATCAGTCACCATAACCAGTTTTAGAGTGTTTTTTTAATATATTTTTATGGATTTCAGAGAAGAAGGGAGGAGAGAGAGAAACACTAATGTTGAGAGAGAGTCATGGATCGGCTGCCTCCTGCAGGCCCCCTACTAGGGATCGAACCTGCTACCCGGGCACGTGCCCTGCCCAGGGAACCAACCGTGACCTCCTGGTTCAGAGGTCGATGCTCAACCACTGAGCCCCGCCGGCCGGGCTAGAATATTTTTAATCCCGCCACAGGAAACCACACCCACCAGCAGGGATTTTCCCTGTCTTTCACTCCGTTTGCGCTCCGATGACACTCGGCCACATGGACCAATGCCCCCGCCTCACAGCCAGCTTCCCGGCCCCCTGGCTTCCCGTCCTCCACAGTCGCGCTCTTCGCCACCCCCGGAGCCCGAGCTGAGATCCCTGCCCTCGTTCCCAGGCCCAGTCCAGCCCCGCGGTGGACCATTCACACCAGATTACCAGGATCCCCGGCGCCTCCCCTCCTGCCCCACCGGGGAGCTGGGGGCCCCGGGGGCAGGGCCGAAGCTTCGCCCACCTCGGGGTCCGGCGCACTCAGCGGAGTCCGGCCGACGAACACGGGCCGGGTCAGTGAGCGGCAGGTCCTCCCGCACCGGTCAAGGTCAGCTTGTTACACAGGCGGCGGCGGCGGCGTGAGGAAACGGGACTAATGAGCCACGGCGCTGCGTTCGAAACCTCGGTGCCTCAGAGACGCGGCGCGACCTCTAGTCCCACATGAGACTCGGGATGGATGGGGCCACACCCCTAGTTAGTGGCTTTAGTCGTCACGTTTGTGAAGAGCGTAAGCCCAGAGTGGTGGCCGTTACTGTTACCAATAACAACACCAGAAGCAGAGGTGCAGGAGGGGAGGGACCTAGAGGACATCTGACTCAAACCCCTCGTTCTGCCCGTGAAGAAACCGGCACCCGAGACCCGGAAGACCAGAGGCCGCCTGGCCGGGGGGTGTGCTGGGGGGTCCTGTGCCACAGGAATCACCTGCCCTGACGGTGAGAGGCCATGAGTACCTGCTCACAGATCAGACGGAGGCTTGGACAGAAAACTGCGGTTACGGAGTAGGTTCTGGGGGTGAGCACACACACGGGTTCTGGGGGTGAGCACACACACGGGTTTTGGGGGTGAGCACACACACGGGTTTTGGAGTGAGCACACACACGGGTTTTGGGGTGAGCACACACACGGGTTTTGGGGTGAGCACAAACATGGCTTTTGGGATGAGCATACACACGGGTTTTGGGGTGAGCACACACACGGGTTATGGGGGTGAGCACACACACGGGTTCTGGGGATGAGCACACACACGGGTTTTGGGGGTGAGCACACACACGGGTTTTGGAGTGAGCACACACACGGGTTTTGGGGTGAGCACACACACGGGTTTTGGGGTGAGCACACACGGGTTTTGGGGGGTGAGCACACACACGGGTTTTGGGGGTGAGCACACACACGGGTTTTGGGGATGAGCACACACATGGCTTTTGGGATGAGCACACACACGGGTTCTGGGGGTGAGCACACACACGGGTTTTAGGGATGAGCACACACACGGGTTCTGGGGGTGAGCACACACACGGGTCTTAGGGGTGAGCACACACACGGGTCTTGGGGAGAGCACACACATGGGTTTTGGGGGTGAGCACACACATGGCTTTTGGGATAAGCACACACACGGGTTTTAGGGGTGAGCACACACACGGGTTCTGGGGGTGAGCACACACATGGCTTTTGGGATAGCACACACATGGCTTTTGGGATGAGCACACACATGGCTTTTGGGATGAGCACACACACGAGTTTTGGGGTAAGCACACACACATGGCTTTTGGGATGAGCACACACACGGGTTCTGGAGATGAGCACACACACATGGGTTTTGGGGGTGAGCACACACATGGCTTTTGGGATGAGCACACACATGGCTTTTGGGATGAGCACACACACGGGTTCTGGGGGTGAGCACACACGTGGCTTTTGGGATGAGCACACACATGGCTTTTGGGATGAGCACACACACGGGTTCTGGGGGTGAGCACACACACGGGTTCTGGGGGTGAGCACACACACGGGTTCTGGGGGTGAGCACACACACGGGTTTTGGGGTGAGCACACACACGGGTTCTGGGGGTGAGCACACACACGGGTTTTGGGGGTGAGCACACACACGGGTTTTGGGGATGAGCACACACATGGCTTTTGGGATGAGCACACACACGGGTTCTGGGGGTGAGCACACACACGGGTTTTAGGGATGAGCACACACACGGGTTTTGGGGGTGAGCACACACACGGGTTTTAGGGGTGAGCACACACACGGGTTTTGGGGGTGAGCACATACACGGGTTTTGGGGGTGAGCACACACGGGTTTTGGGGGTGAGCACACACATGGCTTTTGGGATGAGCACACACATGGCTTTTGGGATGAGCAAACACACGGGTTCTGGGGGTGAGCACACACACGGGTTTTAGGGATGAGCATACACACGGGTTTTGGGGGTGAGCACACACACGGGTTTTAGGGGTGAGCACACACACGGGTTTTGGGGGTGAGCACATACACGGGTTTTGGGGGTGAGCACACACGGGTTTTGGGGGTGAGCACACACATGGCTTTTGGGATAAGCACACACATGGCTTTTGGGATGAGCACACACACGGGTTCTGGGGGTGAGCACACACACACATGGCTTTTGGGATGAGCATACACATGGCTTTTGGGATGAGCACACACACAGGTTCTGGGGATGAGCACACACATGGCTTTTGGGATGAGCACACACACAGGTTCTGGAGATGAGCACACACATGGGTTTTGGGGTAAGCACACACATGGCTTTTGGGATGAGCACACACACGGGTTATGGGGGTGAGCACACACATGGCTTTTGGGATGAGCACACACACGGGTTCTGGAGATGAGCACACACACGGGTTTTGGGGTGAGCACACACGGGTTTTGGGGTGAGCACATACACGGGTTATGGGGGTGAGCACACACATGGGTTTTGGGGGTGAGCACACACACGGGTTTTGGGGGTGAGCACACACACGGGTTATGGGGGTGAGCACACACACGGGTTTTGGGGTGAGCACACACACGGGTTTTGGAGTGAGCACACACACGGGTTATGGGGGTGAGCACACACACGGGTTTTGGGGTGAGCACACACACGGGTTTTGGGGGTGAGCACACACACGGGTTTTGGGGTGAGCACACACACGGGTTTTGGGGTGAGCACACACACGGGTTTTGGGGGTGAGCACACACGGGTTTTGGAGTGAGCACACACACGGGTTTTGGGGGTGAGCACACACACGGGTTTTGGGGTGAGCACACACACGGGTTCTGGGGGTGAGCACACACACGGGTTTTGGGGGTGAGCACACACGCTGAATGATACAACGACAACTTAACGAATTGGCAGAAAGTTTGGAAAAAAGAAATGTATAGCTTCACACACATGGAGAGGCTAGAAATCATTTGAGAGAGAGATGGAATTTTAGGGAAAGTGATTTACGCTCAGCCCGAAGGAGAAACAGAACCTTGGAAATATCAGTGGGTGAAATAACGTGCAATCTTTCGGGATGAAAGGTGTTTATGCAACTGAAAATTATCGCCGCCTTGCCCTCTCCTCGCTCGCCTTAAGCATCCCAGCATGCCTGTCTCCGTGTCGGGGGCGATTCTAGGAAACCCATGTTCTCCTCCAAGACTCTCCACAGTTCTCCTCGAGAAATGAAAACCTTCCGCCTGGCAACCAGCTCGCAGGTTTCACACGGAACGCCGCCGCTGTTTAAAACATCCGTCCATCATGTCCTCCTTCCTGTGCGCTTGGTATGTCCCCCTATTGTCTGGGAGTGCCAGACGTGGGGGTGCCACGGAGTCCTGCACCCCGGGGCCTGTCCTGGGGAGCCCTGCACCCCGGGGCCTCCCTGGGCCTCCTGGCCACACCAGCCCACCCCCCCTGATGTCCAGGGACATGACACAGAGCGACGCGCCTGGCAGGGAGCTGAGAGCTGAGGGCCGAGTGGCTGGAGAGCGGCCCTGGGGCCAGGGTGGGGGAGGCCTCAGAGCCTGGACATGGCTGCCCTCAGGCCGGACTCCACGGCAGGGGCGTCGGTCCCCGGCCAGCTCCCACCTCAGGCTGGGCCTCCTTCCGGTCCCAGGCTGCCCTCGAAGCTTCTGGGGGAGCGGGCGGGACTCAGCCTCTCGGCACCCACAGTCGTGCCACTCCTTCCCGTGTTTATCTCAGTTGGTTTGGTGTCTGCCGGACTCACACAGATTGCCACCCGCATGTCTTGCACTTCTGGTTTAAAAATAAAGCTAATTTGAGAGGTGTGTAAAGCCTGATTAACATTTATGCGCCTTGAGCGGTGGCTGAGGTGCGCAAGCTTCGTTTTAAGATTAGGAATTCGCCCTGGCCAGTTTGGCTCAGTGGATAGAGCGGCGGCCTGTGGACCCAAGGGTCCCGGGTTCAGTTCCAGTCAAGGGCATGTACCTCGGTTGCAGGCTCCTCCCCGGCCCGGGCCCTGGTCAGGGTGCATGCAGGAGGCAACCAGTCGATGTATTTCTCACATCCATGTCTCTCTCTGCCTTTCCCTCTCTCTAAAAATCAATGGAAAAATATCCTCGGGTGAGGATTAAAATAACAATAACAATAATAATAATAATAAAGAACAAAAACCACAGTGAGGACAGGGAGGCCTGCTACCATCAGCCACAGTCTCTAACAGAGCGGCCCCACCTCAGCTCCGCCACCTGCCCCCACGTTCGCCCCCGGCCCAGGCCAGCGCGCAGCCAGGGTGGAAAGCCCAGGGCAGCGTGGACAAACACAGACAAGGACACACACGATGGACAGCACCCCCTGTAGGCTGGACAGTGGCCCGGTGTCACCGAGCACAAACACCAGGGCCTGGTCTCAGGTGACGTCTCGCGGGGATGGTCCACGGAGAGGAAGGGAGGCCGCGCTGGGCCACATTTCACCGGCTGGGGCGTGTCCACCAGCCACGGCAGCAGCAGCACTTCCCACGGTGTCTTTCCTGGAGGGATTTTAGGAAACGTACAAGGTCTCTCTTCAATAAAGAGAGACGCTTGGCAACCCGCACAGCTCCGCCCACGGGAAGGTCACGGCCGCAGCCAGCTCAGCACAGAGGGCCAGGCCAGGGCCCGCTCATCCCGTGTCACGTTCCCTTCCCGCTTCCTTCCCAAACACGTTATCCCCTGCGAAGGGCCCCTCGCTGGTCGCTGTCGTGACGTCACTGGGTGCGTCTCCCTCTCATTCCAGCCTCCTCCGCAACTCAGCACGGCGATCCCCGCTTTCCCCGGAACACGCGGCCCGGGAAGCCGCTGTCCGTGTCCTCTCGACGCTCAGCGCGTCCGCCACGGAGCGTGAAAGCCAGGCTGTGCTGCCGGCTCTGCTGCGAGGCGGCCTGTCGGAAGGACGGCGACAGAGGAGCGGCTGCAGCGGCCACAACCGCCGGCGCACACGGCCGGGAAGTGCGCACATCTGGATGGCTTTGGCAGGGAGCGGGCGAGTGTCTGCAGCCACGTTAGCCATCTGTCACTCACAATACCTACGTTTGTTTTAACATGCCAAGGGCTCAAAGTCCTATTTTCTGTTTCTTCATAAACATCCCAGCTCTCCCTCAGACAGCAGGCAGGTGAGGGAACACACTGCTCAGCCTGGGGGCCGGGCACACCAGGGGGCGTGGGCTTCTCCCCACCAGGGGACCCTGAGTCCAGAGCTCAGCTTCATGTTCCCGTTTCACTTTAGAAGGCGGTTGAGAAAAATGCCTTCCTAGACACCGCTACGGCCGGCCCACACGGAGCGGTAGCCGTGTCACACGGAGCGGTAGCCGTGTCACACGGAGCGGTAGCCGTGTCACACGCAGGGCGAGGCACGTGGAAATAGTCCGACGGTGTCTGCTTGTAATAGGAAAAGACCAGGTTAAGTTTCCTTTTTCCTGCTGCCAATGCCTGACATCATCTCAACCCTCAAGAAAGGTCTTCTCGCTTCCAGTCGCCTTGATGAAAGGAAAAGCCAGGAGGTGGGAAGGTGGCCCGGACTCGCAGTAACAAGCCCTTCGCCGGGAGGTGCCGTCAGCAGGAGGGAATGCGGCCGGACCTGCAGGCGCAGGGCCCACCTGGCCACCTGCACGCGGGCTCCGCGGGCACCCGGCCCCTGCAGAGCTGGCGGGAACGCCAGGATCCACCTGGGAGGCGGGTGGGGCCCCTGTCCAGGTGTGGCCTCCAGTCCCCCAGGCGATGCTCCGAACACGCACGCTGAGTCAGCCTCTCGTTAGCGGGCCATCGGCAGCGTGACCATCGAGGAGCGTCTTTACTCCAGACCTAGATCGTAACGTTCCCCAGGGGTGCGGGGGACACCTGGTCTCTCAGTCACACGGGTCAGGGTCCTGGCGGACGACCCGAGCCTCCGCTACAGGACGGGGACGCGGACGGCACGCACCTCAGGGGGCGGGGAGAATGAGTGGCCTAACGCTTCGTGCACATTTGAAAATGTTGGCTGAGATCATTATTACTCCTTCTCTCCTTCTTAAAGCGACAGGCTGGGACTAACACAGCTCATAGACCGCAGATGGCCAATAAAATGATGTGAATTCCAGAGAAGGCTTACCAACAGCTGAGACGAGGGGAGAAGGGAAAAGAAGAGAGAGACCGAGGAGGAGAAGACACTTGAACTGTGAGGCTGTACCTGCTCGGTCAGGTTTGATGCAGAAAGAACTGGGACCACGTGGGTGGGACGTCTCTCCCCGGTGGAGAGATGTCAGAAGGGCTGCGTGGTAAGAGGAGGCCCCGGGCCCCAGAGCTTCCCGGCCCCCCAGGGCGAAGGGGTTTTAATGAACTGAAGCGAAGGCACACACAGGACAAATCTCCTCTTCGTTTCCATCCTCTCTACTTGACTATATAAAGCCCTGTTCTCAAGTTTTACCGGATCCAATGAGGTTCCAACAAAAAATACGTTTAAGCAGATAAACAGAGAGCTCTTCATTACCTGAGTCCATCTGCCACAGTCAGCACCCGAGGTCTCAAACGGCAGCAATTTTCACAAAGTGGCGTGTTTTTAGCCCGTTTCCCACGCCCTGTCGGGGTTTCTGACCTCCTGGGGCACAAAGGTCTAGAATGTCAACTTGGCCGTCCTGGCACGGGAAGGGACCCTCGCAAGCACATGGGAAACACCTTCGGGAAGCTCCCGGCAGCCGGACAGGCCACCTCGGCGCTGACAACAGGACGGAGAAGAGCCGGTGGCCACGGGCCTCCTGCTGTGGGTGAGTTAGTCTCTGGCCCAAAGGAGCTGCGAGAATCAGTCATTCAGACCAGTGGTCGGCAGACTGCGGCTCGCGAGCCACATGTGGCTCTTTGGCCCCTTGAGTGTGGCTCTTCCACAAAATATCACGGCCTGGGCGAGTCTATTTTGAAGAAGTGGCGTTAGAAGAAGTTTAAGTTAAAAAAATTTGGCTCTCAGAAGAAATTTCAATCGTTGTACTGTTGATATTTGGCTCTGTGGACTAATGAGTTTGCCCACCACTGATTCAGACGGTAAACATCAGCGCTTAGGACCTTTGCCACGTCACGGAGAACCAACACGGACGGCTCTCCCAGCCCCCGAGGCTGT
The DNA here is from genome assembly GCA_025583905.1 of Ia io. Lineage (NCBI taxonomy): Eukaryota > Metazoa > Chordata > Mammalia > Chiroptera > Vespertilionidae > Ia > Ia io. The sequence goes on along the minus strand of JAJQQW010000010.1, from coordinate 1,592,475 downwards.
CACCGCCGCCACCCAGCAGGCCCCGAGGACAGGACGTGCCCTGAGAAGACGGGCCTCACGCGGAAGCACACGAGGGGGTAATCACACGCCTTCCTGATGCTCCCACGCGGCCACTTAGGCTTTCAGTCCCAAGGCGGCCAGAATAAAAATCCGGACCTAGTTAGGACAGAATATTGTGTGGGTTCACAAAATACATTTACTTTTAAGTAAACTAAGATATATTTTATGTGAGGCTTCACAGCCATAATTATTTAACCTTGTATTTAGATTGCAAGCCTAACTTTATCTTATTATTTTATATGATGACAGTGCATTAAGTTATATTAAATTAAGAACTTAAGCACATAGAAAACGTGGTGAGTGATGAGAACACACTAAGTAAGGGCCTGCCCCCTGGAAATGGACAGACGCAGATCCATACACTGACTGCAGTTTGTCTTTTTTTTTTCCTTAACGATATGTCTTCATTGATTTTTAGAAAGACAGGAAAGGGTAGAGAGACAGAAACATCGATGAGAGAGAAACATCGATCGGCTGCCTCCTGCACGCCCCCTACTGGGAACGGAGCCTGCAGCCCACGCATGTGCCCTGCGTGACCGGGAATCGAACCGGGACCTCTAGGTTCACAGGTCAACGCCCAACCCTGAGCACGCCGGCCGGGCTGCCGTTTGTCTTCCAATACATTACATTAGCTTCCTGATATCTAACCATAACAACTCCTGGATCTGGATGGATGTGCGCGTGCATTATTTACACACGTGTGCGCACACGCACACCACAGGGTTGGTAGGACCTCACACAGCCCTGAGCAGATACTCAACAGCAAACCAAGAAATCAGGATGGTCTAGAAGTTAATGTGATGGAAATGTGCTGATGCATTTCACGATTTATATTCAAATGAAAGCCTTTTTGATCAACGCTTTGACGCGGTGACAAAGAACAGATGACACACTATCTCTGAAAGGCGGTCCCCGCCACAGAATTAAGGCCCAGTGAGAAAAGGAATCTTGTGAAGATCACTTTCCCGAGGCCAAAACATCGCATTTTTAGTTGACATCTTTGTTAAAAGACAGAGCATTCTAATAGATCCTTCAGGTCTATAACTGCAACACACGGAGATGAAACTGAAAGAACAGGGAGACGGGGTGGTGCCTGGGTCCGAGGTGGGCGTGGCGGCCCTGGTAAACCCTCCGGACAGGAACCCCCACCCGCAGAGCCGCGCTGCTGCCCTGAGGAGGGTCCTGCACTCAGCGAAGAGGCCCACCCGGCGGTCCAGCGCCACCCACTGGCGGGTCCTAGCAGCTGCGCGGTGCGCATCCCCACGAGCTTCCCGGACACTAACATGCTCCATACATGAGGGAAGCTTCCAGTGGCCCAGGGACACTAAGTCACGCTTCAGCATCACAACACGGCTCCGCGGGAGGAAGGACGGGGCCTGATTGTCTGTCTCATGCCTGTTCATTTCTGCCATTCGCTGACTCGAGTTCTTCCAATGCTGACCTTCCTTCCGATGGAATGCAAAGAATAAAGCGATGTTTTCTCCAACTCAGAGCTTAAGGGTGTCTGCTACTGACGGAAAAAGCAATGCGGCAGGAATATCTTGAAAATTACCCAGAAAGCACGGCTGCAAAGAAGCAACTTGGAACGTGTCTTCTCGGGTTCTCGGGCCAGATCAGAAATCCACCCTGTCGGTCCACTCAACCTCTCAAAGGTCAGCCAGGTGGACGTGGGGACCGCTGACCCCAAGGAAGGATCAGCCCCTGCAAAATGAACTCATAAGCCTGCGTGACTACGAAGAGCTCACAGCTGAGCGGCCCACCCTCCAAACCGCCAGACGTGTTATATTGAAAAGGGCTGAAAAAATGGACTGTCCATGTCATATGGGGGGGTGAGGGCCTGAGTGGGGGGTGGGGAGTGGGGGGCAATGGGGGGATAAGGACACATATGTAATACCTTAATCAATAAGAAAAAAATTTTTTTTAAAGAACTCAGGTTTTTGATATCATGAAAATATTAATTACTTTAAAAAAATAAATGATGGTCCAAGATAAATAGCAAGTCGTATGACAACAATCGTAATTGTAAACGACAGTTTATATGAGTAAGACGACTGGGAGGAAGTCAGGTGCCAGACTTCCCAGGCGTGGGTCAGTGCCGATACCGCAGCGTTACTTCTCGTTCCTGACAACGAGCTGGCTTCCTGTCACCTTGTCACTTCGCTGTGAGTCAGTTCACTGGATAATTACGCCCTGAGGTCTGCTCCTCAGAGCACCCGCTGCGAGCAGAACCCACACCCGCCGACCCCCCACCACAGAGTAAAGAGCTGAAGGAAAGTGGGAACCAAGCACCACGCAAGGAGGCCCCCGAATCCAGCCTGGAAATCACTCTTCTCGCGGCAGACCTAAGAGCAGCAACACTGTACAGCGCCTTCCGAACAGCCTGCTTCTCGTGTTCAGATGTGGGGGGATTCGGAAACGCTGCTAAGACAGCGATGTCACAAACCGCCCTTCGCAGGTACTCTTCCTAAAGGGATCGGAGGAGGGATACAGATGGGGAAACCTGACAGTCAGGCAAGACTGTAAACTTAAAACTCCAAGTCAGGCCGTGGTCTCGCACCCTGCGGGCTTCCGTGGGCCGGTCCTTCCTGCTGACGCTGAGAGGCAGGAGGGAGAGAGGGCCCGGTGCAAACACCCGCTCCTCCCGCGCCCCCCGCGCCCCCGGGCAAAGCCGGCCCGCCTCCCACGGAGCAGTGTCCCCGGGATCGGGCGCTGCAGAGGAGGGGGCGCTGACGACTGGAAGCAAAGTACCCGTGCCACTTCATTCCAGACTCCGAGGGGCGCCACCCCTGGAGAGAAGGAAGAGACGGGAGAAGGCCACACAGCTTCCTATCTGAGAGCGACGACGCGCGGGGACGCCGTGGCCATGGGAACAACTGCGGGGCGTGGGACAGTGAGGACTCCCCCTGCCCCGTGGCTGTGCCTGGCGACGGGACTCGGTGTGTCAACGACGAAGCGGCCTCGCTGTGTTCACGCCTGAACACGGAGGAGAAAGGGAAGGGGCGCACGTGCTCTGTGGGCGTCTGTGGAGCCACGGGGCCACGTAGCTGCTCGGACCGAGGGGGCCGGAGCCAGGGAGAGCTCCTCACGGGACCGGGTGGCGTCCTCTAAGAGCTGTTCTGGAGCAGCCTGTGCTGTGGGCACAGTCCTCAGGCGCCCACCTGCCGCGGGGCTGGCTGCATGGGGGGTCAATGCCTCTGGGATGGACAATCCGTGAGGTGAGCCTGGACAGACTTAAAGGTGACACGTTTTGCAGTTCAGGCCACAGCTTTTCCCCGAGAAGAGGTCTCCGATTGCAGCTGACATAGCGGCCGTCTCTCCTCCTGGAGCAGCTTCAGAGACGCATCCACTGCACCGACAGGCACCGTGCACGGCGGGTCACGCAGCCGCCAGGCCTCCAGCTCGGAAACGGGCCGTGCATCCAGGGCTGTGACATCACATGACCGAGGAGAGAGCCATGAGTCTGTGTCCATCTCGCCATCCCTGAGCCCGTTGCACGGAGGCTCCTCTGTCCAAAGGACAGCGTTTCAGGAAAGCTGTCACACCGGTCACTCAGCCAAGACTTCCTACATGCGCTCCGTCTGGGGAGCGGGCGGGTGTTCTGGGACTTGGTCCCACAGATGAGAGATGACCGGGGGTGGGCATGGGGTGGCCGTCCCCACACTCACACGGATCACCCTATAGCCAGGGCTGAGTGTCCCAACGGGGAGATGCCGTGTCTCGGGGGGCAGCGGGGGGGGGGGGGGGGTCAGAAGGGCGGCAGGCGACCGGCCAGGCCGGGGGAGGCCCTGCGGGCTGCAGGCTCCCACACCATCACCTCGGCGAGTGGCCTGGCACCCCTGTGACCCCACCCTCAGGTCTGAGGCCTGCAGGACAGTCAGCCTGGGGCCGAGTGCCTGCACAGATGGGGCTGCTGGCGGGGCAGGCGCCTCCTGGTTCAGCCGTCCTGGGATCCGACTCTCCCCGAGGTGGGAGCAGGAGGCTCCGGGCCAGCACCACGGTGCGGACTTTCTCTGGAAAAGACCCAGAGGCTGGGACGGACAGAGGTCTGTTCCAATTCTCTTTCTCTCTTCTCTTAGGAGGAAAGTGCAACAGAAGGAATGATCCCGTGTCCGCCTTCCGTCTCAACCCCAGCTCCCCGCACGCACAGAGCCGGGGCCTGGCCCTGCCGCCCAAGCCGCATGGTCGGTGACAGCACCGCTCTGCGGGGCGGGGGGCGGGGCGGGCCCGGGGCCAGAGCGCTGATGCTCAGTGCCTGCAAGCTCGGCCAGGCCACCACGGCCAAGGGCGGGCCGCTCTGGCAGGGGCTGCGCTGAGTTCACTCCGCAGGCGCGCAGGGGCGAGGGGAGTTGCAAACATCACCGGGAAGCTGCGGAGGGCGAATCGGGCGGGAGAGGTCACCTTCGAATCCGTAGTGAGGCCGCCTCACGGTTCAGATACGATTGCCTTGGCCAATGTCTGAGCACATGTATCCTCCGGTTTTAATAAAAACCATGAACTGGGAGGAGCTACCTCAGTGACATGACAGAACCGGCTATCCCGGGACCGCTCGGGGCCGAGCTGTGCTCACTGGCGGCTGCAGCGCACGGGACGCCAGCGAGGAGGACGCCAGAGAGGAGGACGCCAGAGAGGAGGGACGGCTTCCCCGGGTCTTCAGAGGCTTGGGGAACATCGGGGTCACCTACACCACAGGACAGTCTTTGGTTCTGCTTCATCGCATTTCACCGCCTCATGGTTCCATTCATCACATCATTATCCCTGCACGTTACTCCCACCGACCCGCTTCCTTCATCTTCCCTGTAGCCTAGAGCAAGGCTACTCACGCTGAGCCCGGAGGACAGGACCGGCCCACGGATGTGGTGGCACAGAAATGGAGCAGGCGCAGGACCTGCCACGGCCACGGGACCTGGCCACGGCCACGGCTTCCAGACATGTGGCCAACTCTCATCTCACTGAACACGTGGACCGGGAGTACGGCTCAGCGATGAATGCGGGGGGGCTGGGGAGTGGGGGTCAGTCCTTCACCACAAACAGCCTGATGAGCACTGGATTGTTTCATTTCATTTTATCTTTAGTGACTGAGTTGAGCGAGAGAGAGATGAGTTGTTCCACGTATTTGTGCACTCATTGGTTAATTCTGACCAGGGATCGAACCCATAACCTTTTTTTTAAAATATATTTTATTGATTTTTTTATAGCGAGGAAGGGAGAGGGATGGAGAGTTAGAAACATCGATGAGAGAGAAACATCCATCAGCTGCCTCCTGCACACTCCCTACTGGGGATGTGCCCACAACCAAGGTACATGCCCTTGACCGGAATCGAACCTGGGACCCTTGAGTCCGCTGGCCGATGCTCTATCCACTGAGCCAAACCGTTTAGGGCCGAACCCATAACCTTGGCCTGCTGGTACAATGCTCTTATCAACCGAGCTACCTGCCCAGGGCTTCGATCAGTGCTGGTTTAAAACATTTGGTGCCCAGCCCATGTGGCTCAGTGGCTGAGCAGCAACCCATGAACCAGGAGGTCACAGCTGGATTTCTGGTCAGGGCACATGCCCAGGTTGAGGGCTTGATCCCCAGTCAGGGGCGTGCAGGGGGCAGCCAACTGATGACTCTCTCTCATCATTGATGTTTCAATCTTTCTCTCGTTCCCTCTCTCTTCCTCGCTAAAATCGATAAAAATATATTTTTAAAAAATTTAGAAATTGTATTTAAAAATCCCCACCATTTAGCCACACGGAAATCTCTGCACAATGTATTAGACACACACGCTCTAACACGTCTGCTCCTGGGTATGAATAAAGAGACCCTCAATCTTTGGGACACTCCGGTGGCCTCCATTCTCTTTGGAAGGTTTTCACTAGGAGAACGGTGGGTGCTGGTTCAGTAACCACGACTTTAAAGACCCAAGAAGAGGCTGGTGGGTCTCGGGGCATAGCTGTCCGCACCCCAAGTGGCCGGAGGCTCTGGGTACCACACACGAGCCTCATCATTGGACACTTCAGACCCGCCTGGGTCAGGTCTAAGGACTACGTGGACACATTATCTCTTTGGAACTTACAGGCTTAAAATAATCCTAGTCTAGGGCTCTTTAGTGCTAGAATTCTGTAAACACAGCCCTGCCCTGCTCCCGGGAGCCTAGGGAAGTGTCTCCTGACCTTAGAGAGACCGCCGAGACACACGGACGGTGAAGGGCTATGAAACAGATGCAGTTCGTGCACATGCAGGCGGTGGGGGCGCCGATGCACACGCATCGCCTGGAAATGTCCTCTGGCCTTCGACTGAAGGGACGCCTTACCATGGTAGCTGTTGACCCTGACTGGCTGCATTTTGTGACCTCTGCCGACGGGACGGGGAAGCACAGAATATCACCCCCACTCCGCCACGCAACACAAGCTCATGCTGACACTCTGGGAAACAGGCATGGTAATTAGCCACAACATACACACTCCCTCCCTGAACAAAAGAATCAGAACAGGAAAGAGAGGAAGGCGACTGGCCTCGCGGTGAGTGCGAGGAGGCGGCCTTCAGTTTCCGGGCTTTGGGTTTGCCTTTCACAGCAGTGGGGATGGAGGCCCCACAGGGATGGCTTCCTGCTTCAAAAACAGAGGGACCAGCACAGTGTGAGGGAGGAAGGAGGGATGTACACGGGCAGAGTGAAGACGTATTATATAGCCAAACACTTTTACACTTAAAGCTAGAGGTCTGGTGCACGAAATTCGTGCACGGGTAGGGTCCCTAGGCCTGGCCGGTAATCAGGGCCTCCAGGGCCTTCTGAGTGCCGGCCGGGGCCTTCCTTCATTCTGCACCGCCCCATGGAGGTCAGCGCACGTCATAGCGAGCGATTGAACTCCTGGTTTCCTGGTTGAATTCCCAAGGGGACACTTTGCATATTAGGCTTTTATATATAGAGACTAGAGGCCTGGTGCACGAAATTCGTGCACAGGAGGGGGTGTCCCTCAGCCTAGCCTACACCCTCTCTAATCTGGGACCCCTCGAGGGATGTCCAAATGCCCGTTTAGGCCGATCCCGGTAGGATTGGGCCTAAAAGGGCAGTTGGACATCACTCTCACAATCCAGGACTGCTGGCTCCCAACTGCTCACCTGCCTGCCTTCCTGATTGCCCCTAACCGCTTCTGCCTGCCAGCCCGATCACCCCCTAACCACTCCGCTGCCAGCCTGATTGATGCCTAACTGCTCCCCTGCCAGCCTGTTTGCCCCTAACTGCCCTCCCCTGCAGGCCTGGTCCCCCACAACTGCTCTCCCCTGCAGGCCTGTGTTCCCCCCGCCCCAAATGCCCTTCCCTGCAGGCCCAGTCGCCCCCAACTTCCCTCCTATGCCAGCCTGGTCACCCCCAACTGCCCTCCCTTGCAGGCCTGGTCCCTCCCAACTGCCCTCCCCTGCTGGCCTGATCGCCCACAACTGTCCTCCCTTGCAGGCCTGGTCCCTCTCAACTGCCCTCCCCTGCTGGCCATCTTGTGGCAGCCATCTTGTGTCCACATGGGGGCAGGATCTTTGACCACACGGGGGCAGCCATCTTGTGTGTTGGAGTGATAGTCAATTTGCATATTACTCTTTTATTAGATAAGATGATCCTTTTCACACTTTGCTCAATGCCAGAGTCATAGATTACCTTCCTTTTAAATTTGGTCAGCAGAGCCGTGGTGGAATTCAGCCGTGTGACCCCAGAAGGCACTGCTCACGACGTGCGGCGACCTCCAGGGTCCACGCTGAGCCCTGACACCCCGCTAACTGAGCAATCTCCCTGCAGCGACACCAGAAGCACCAGCCCCAACGGCGGGTCCCTGAACCCCACCTTCAGGAAGCAGCTCCGGGGAGCGGGCCCGGCTGCAGCTGCGTTGCCACAGACACTCGTCTACAGAGCCCGGCGTGTGACCCGTCCGGCTGGCAGGTGCCTGGTCACGGCGCCCACAGAGGAGGACGCCACACACATGCCAGCAGAATGACCTCGATGGCCCCGAGGTCGTGGGCACAGCCAGGACACTGTGCTCTGAACATTGTCCGACTGACTGTACAGCCCAGGCACCGCCCACAACCATCTCCACGTGAACGTGGCGAGACGCGCGGCCTGTGACGTGGCTGCTCCCGGAGGCCTTCGGAAAGTGGCCCTGGCTAAGCGTGGATGACAGTGCGAAGAAGCACAGACCTGGGAAAGAAACCCTCACTTCCCAGCCAGGAGCCGCCCGGACGGGGCCGCCAAGTCAGCGGTGGGCGCACGCGCCCCACACGGGGAGCCGGGGGTGAGGGTCGTCAGAGGAAAGGCAGGATGCGGCAACTCACACGGAACCCGGGTCCGTGCGCACGTGGGACCTTTAAGCAACGATCACGACAAACCAGCTGCTGTGGCCCCTGGAACGTCCGGCCCGCTCCGGCCCCTCACGCAGCACGAGAACGGCTTCTCGGCCTGCTCACAGGGAGCTGAAAGCACGAGGCAAACACACGGCCAGCGAGAGAAAGAACGAGCCTTCTTATTCCTTCCGGCCCAGGACCCCGGGCCCAGCCATCCCGGGTCTCAGCTCCCAGGAGCGGGAGCCCTGCGGGCAGGTGTGAGCCAGCGGGGCCCGTCACCACTGCGGTGCCTTCGCGAGTGACCCACACTGTCCCTCAGTGACCCACACTGCCCCTCAGTGACCCACACTGCCCCTCAGTGACCCACACTGCCCCTCAGTGACCCACACTGCCTCTCAGTGACCCACACTGCCCCTCAGTGACCCACACTGTCCCTCAGTGACCCACACTGTCCCTCAGTGACCCACACTGCCCCTCAGTGACCTACACTGCCCCTCAGTGACCCACACTGTCCCTCAGTGACCCACACTGCCCCTCAGTGACCCACACTGCCCCTCAGTGACCCACACTGCCCCTCAGTGACCTACACTGCCTCTCAGTGACCCACACTGTCCCATGAGCCCTCTTTCCCGACCAGCCTGCGCCAGGGAGCTGCTGAGGGAAGGGCAGCCGGGGATCCGGGGAGCTCACTGTGTGGCAGGAGCCTGAGCACCTGAGCTGGCAGCCAGCAGACTCCGAGGGGTTCGGTCACACGCGGGCAGGATGTCCCCCGCACGGCGGCATCACGGGGGCCGCTGGGACCAGTTGAGAGGCCAGGCAGCCGGGCACTGGGAAGGGGAAGCCGAGGCCGCGTCGCCGAGAGAAGGAGCGGCAGTCAGCCCGGCCCCGGGGCGCCGGCCCGGACTGCAGACACAACGGTTCTCGCCGGCTGCACGCAGAGCCCATTAATGCGGCAAATAATTACCATCTCCCTTCGCGGCGTCCATTAACTTTCCTTTCATCACGTTTTGTCTCCGTGCTGAGACTGGAGGTTAATTAGGGCAGGAACTTCTGACTTCCCGGCTGCAGCCGCCCCGTCCAATCGGACGCCAGGGCGATGAAGTGTTAGATAATAAAGCCAGGCAGCTCGCCACATCAATAGGTTACTATTAATGGGGTGCGGGGGGAACCACATAATCCGCTCCATCATTATCAGAAAGCGTCTGATGGGTCTCCACCTCCATTCCTAGTCACACCCGCCTCCCCACAGGAAAGGACCTCCTCCACATGCCCGCCCTCACCCTCCACTGGAGTCAAGGCCTTTAGCCACGTGAGTCCCTTCGGAAAGGAAGCGCCAGCGCCCCATCCCCGGCAGTGAGGTTGACACACCTGCACTGAAGGGCAGAGGTCTCCCTTGACGGCCGGAGACCGCGTCCACACAGGAAGACGGAAGGAGGCAGCAGGACACGGAGAGGAGGAACACGGGCCTTTGTGCTGAGATGAACACACGCGGAGAAGTCAGAGGATACGGTAAGTCACCACCGTTCACGCGCTGCCAGCTTCGCCAGCTACAGACGGCAGCACACGAGTATCAATGCCTCATATCCCACAGCAACCGTCAGACGGCCCCACGGCGAAATGCAAGAAGCCCGACAGGACGTCAGCGGAACAGGCTCCAGGCAGCTCCGAAGGAGGCGGAGGGTGTACTCATACGGGAACGACACCCCTCGGGATGGACGCTGGTGAGATGGTTGTGCACGCACACAGGAGAGGCACGCTCAGAAGGTCACGGCGGAGGTGTCTGTGAATCCGAACCGTGGGCATGTCCCCAGCAGGACACACAGGGACGTCCTCACAGGACCGGCACGGGGCAGCGAAGAAGAGACGGACACAGCCTCCGAGACGAGCACGCGTGAGTCTCACCAAGATGGTCAAGAACAAAAGCAGAAAAGCCCAGAAGAATACATGTCGCGTGACCCCCAATCTACACGGAGTTCAAACAGAGGCACCGCCGTACCACGGACCTTCGTCTCCGGGCCCATGAACTAAGTGCGTACCACAGTCCTGTGGCACACCGGGAAACACATCTTTTGCCGATCTGGCAAAAAAAAAACAGGTATGCTTTGATTCACCCACGCCGGGGCCACTGCGCTGGCTGTTGTCAGCTCTTTACTCGGCGGCCTCGGGGGGCAGAGGTCAGGGGGCAGAGGTCAGGCCCGACTGAAGAGCCGGTGTCCACTGCATGTTGGAACCTGCTGCACACGCCGGCTGCCACAGGCGTCTGGGAATATACACACACGTGGCAGCGGTAAGAGAGGCAAAGAAATGGTAGCGCCAAACTCAAGACGGTGGTTCCCGTGGGCTGGGCGGCAGGGGAGGCGCACGGATGAGGGGTCAGAGGCGACCGAGGCCCTGCGGGTCCATGCGCCCGGTGTGGGCAGGAGGGCACTGGCCTTTACAAGCATGTTCCTTAAGCGACACACAGCACGCGCTACACTTTTACATGGTTCATGCAGCTCATGGGAGGGAGGGAAGGGAAGGGAAGGGGTCGCAATCAGCCCCGACCTGCTGAGGACGAGTAAGGGGCCGCGGCACCCATTCGCAGGCGGGTCTGACGCTGCCGACTCACCCGTAAGCCGGCGCGGGAGGCCGGGCCCAGAGGTGCCGTGGGCCCTTTTACGGAAACGCACGGGGCACTGGTCGTAACACACACCGTCCGTGGCCGGCAGGCAGGACTGCGAACACTGGCATTTCCTCATTTGAAAGCAGGTTCACTGGCTTCTGTAAAAAGGACTTGGAACCAGATGAACCCACTTCCACATTTCTCCAATCATTCGTAATAAGACAAGGAAACGGACCGGACCACAGAGGAAACTGCGTCTCCGACACTCGGGGAATCCGAAAGGCGCTGCGTTTCTACACGATCACCCCCACAAACGCCCCAATCCCGCCGGTGCCCTGCCCGCGGCAGCCCGCTGCCACCAGCCCCCGCCCGGCAGATGCTCACAGAAAAGGTTGCATAACCTGCATTTTAAAAAATGAAGCTTTATTGTTGAAAGTATTACAATCCCCCTTTCCCTCCACTGACCCCCTCCTGCTCTGCCTCCCACCCCCCACCCAGGCCCTCACCACCCTGTTGTCTGGTCCATGGGTCATGTACAGACGCTTACAATGCGAAACCTGTGTTCTCACGGTCACCATCGAATTCCACAGCGGCACCTGCCTTTGTGTGTAAGCCTCTGTCCCCTGTGCTGATCGCCGGGGTGTAGCTGGGACACCTCCCCGCCACGTGCAGGGACGAGCACACTGTCGGAGAGCCGCTCTGTCCCCGCGTGGCCTCCGGCGCGGCCGCCATCTGTCGGGAGCGAGCCGTCCCCGGGCGGCCTGCCCACCTGTCTGACGCTGGGCGAGCGCCGCGGAGAAGGCGGCAGAAGCCTGGGCCCCGGCCTGGAGCACTTCTGCCCCTGAAGGCTGAGCGAGTCCTGAGGTGAAGGCATGAGGAAACAGGAGAACAAAGCGCGGCCTCGGAGCAGCCTCGGCCAGGCGTCGGGCAGGGGGCGCGAGCCGGCGGTGCCAGCCTGCCTTCCCGGCTTGCCAGCCCTGGCAGGGGTTCCGGGAACCCAGGCGGCCCCAGTCAGACGCGATCCGTGCCGTCCCGCCCCCGGCTCCGCGCTGGGACAGGCGGCGGACACCCTTTCTCTCCCACCAACAGGACGAGGCGGCAGCACTGCGGACACAGCGGGGAGGGCTGGAGCACGCGGAGGAGCCCCCGGGGAGGGCACCCGGCGCTCTGCCTCTGCCCCGAGCAGGGCTGTCCCTGTGGTCCTCCGGGACCGGGACGCTCGGCTCCAGCCTGTCGCCGGGGCGGGAGCAGGCGCTCAGCAAGCAGACCGAGTGGGAGACGAATGAATGGCTGACACCAACACGCACCGTCCTTAGACAAAGGCAAAATGAAAGAACGTTTTTGTAAATCCTCACCTGAGCATATTTTCCCATCGATTTTTTTTTTTTTTTTTTTAGAGAGAGTAGAAATGAGGAAGTGGCGGGGAGAGAGAGACACACACGTGCTTGACCGGGGCCAGGGATGGAACCTGCAGTCCAGGTACGTGCCCTTGACCGGGACGCGAACCTGCGACCCTTCAGTGCTCGGGCTGGCACTCTAACCACTGAGCCACCAGCCAGGGCAAAATGGAAAATAACTTTATAAAAATAAGCCGAAACCCCAGAGGTCTTCCTGTTGGGCTCACACCTCAGGGGAGGCGAGGAGGGGCTGCTGCCACGGCCTCCGCAGTCACCCTGACGGTGAGGCTCCCCCATCGGCCCTAGAGCCCCTGCCTCAGGCCCTGCAGCTTACGCTCCTCCTCCTGCCCTCGCAGCCTCCTTGCCTCCGCTCCCTCCTGGGCCTCCACAGCCTCCTCGCCTCCGCAGCCTCCCCGGCCTCCGCAGCCTCCTCGCCTCTGCTCCCTCCTGGGCCTCCGCTCCCTCCTGGGCCTCCACAGCCTCCCCGGCCTCCACAGCCTCCCCGCCTCCACTCCCTCCTGGGCCGGTTCCAGGCCTCAGGCAAAGTCCCTCAGGCGCCGCCAGGCCGGCCTTGTCCTGCCAAAGCTCACCATGACACCATTTTCAAATCAGATCTCTTTTCGACAGGAAACGAGCCCCCTCAGACCACGCCCACTTCACCACTTTTCCGGACACAGTGCGTCGTGGAATCCAAGGCTGCACTCCGCAGAGACAGCATTCAGACGCCGGCGTCATCGTTCCCTCCCACCCACATACACACCCTTCACAGCCACACCACGCGCAGCCACGGAAAGGAGGGTTCCGGAAGGATGAGCGCCGGGCACACGCAAGGTTAGAGATGCGCGCTCAGTGCTGGGGGACCTGGGACTGAACTCGGGTGGTCGCTGAGAACACGCTATCGGGGAGCACCGAAGGGTGCTCTCCTCCGCACACCTCAACCTTGGATCTCTCCTGGGGCCGAGCCACACACGGGGCCACACACGGGGCCACACGCGGGGCCACACGCGGGGCCACACGCCGGGGCCACACGCCGGGGCCACACACGGGGCCACACACTGGGGCCACACGCCGGGACCACACACGGGGGCCACACACGGGGCCACATGCAGGGCCACTCGCCAGGGCCACACGCCGGGACCACTCGCCGGGACCACTCGCCGGGACCATACGCCAGGGCCACACGCCGGGGCCACTTGCCGGGGCCACACGCCTGAATCACACGTGGGGCCACACACCGGGGCCACACGCCAGGGCCACACGCGGGGCCACAAGCCGGGGTCACACACGGGGCCACACACCGGGGCAGGGTGTTCGCTGCATCCAGACGCCCACTGAGACCAAACAGCACCCACCTGGCCCGGCGGGGACCGAACACACAAGGCAGCAGTGGCCCGGGGCAGGGAGGCCATGGGTCTGAACCCTGCACACCCGGGCCCACCCAGCAGCTCCACTGGGTCCCCGTCCCCTAAAGGAAGAGGGGGCTTCCTGCCACGGACGTTCGGGTTCTCACTGTCCCCACAGGAGCAGGTACGGGAGGCCCGCCGTCTCCTCCCCACTCAGACACGAGTTACCAAATCTCCTGAAATAAAAGGGTGATTTCTGGGAAATGTGCAAAACTGACGTTAACGTACTCTATTCCCTCCCAGAGTCCACAGGACGCGGTCTGAGTGAGCTCTGTGGGCGGGGAGCTCAGGCCGTGCTGTGAACGTCCAGGCTGTGCTGTGACAGATCATCTAACTGTGGATTGACATGCAGCCTTACACGTCTGCATCGGACGTGCACGTGTGCTTCCCGTGTGGTCTCAGGAGTGAAGGGTCCTGGGCAGGGTTTAGTCTGTGGAACAATTAGTGGAACACATGGCAGGTGTTCCAGACAGCTCCCCCGAGACACGCGGGCCCCCTGAGCATGTCGATGCGGCCTGACGTTTCCCACCCGCCCGGCACTGTCACCCCCGTTCACCGTGACGCTCACCAAACACCCCGCCACCTGGACCGGTCTCCGCAAGCCTCTTCGTTAGCTCTCCTGAAAACGGCCGCATTTCGCCACTGCGTTACAGGCACTTCCGATTCTCAAAAGCGTAGACAAGCAAGTGACCAAGTTGCCAGTCACAGGAACAGTCACGGATGTGCAGCACCGGGAACAGGCCAATAATATTGTAGGAACTTTGCATGGTGCCAAGGGGTACCCGCCGTATGGGGGGACACTCTGTCAGCTGGCATCTGTTCTCTTTCACCTAAAGACTACACAGCAGTAAAATGTGAAGCACACAGTGCAGCCGACGTGGAGGCGAGGACGGTGCAACAAATGACACTGACTGCATCGCGAGGGCAGGGACGTGGGGACACCGCCGTGAGCACATGGCCACCCAGACACGCGTAAGAGCAGGGCCCCAGGACCAAGCCAAAGGCTCCCTCCAGGTCCCGGGGCTGGACTCCACGAAGCCATGCCCTCCCCATAGCATCGCCCTCCCCATAGCATCACCCTCCACATAGCATCACCTTCCACAAAGCCACGCCCTCCGCATAGCATCACCCTCCACGAAGCCACGCCCCCACACCTCCAGGGAGAAGGCCACTCACCTCAACAAGGGTTGGAACCAGGGCTTAAACAGTGCAAAGGCCTGCGCAGCGTTTAGCTTCTCTTTCGCACCGAGCTCACTGTACCAGGGACCCTCCCACAGAGGTTAGAACTCACAGCAGCAAAAATGCGGGGGGCAAAGGGGGGTGAAAGGGGACGAAGGAGACTTGACTTGGGCTGGTGAGCACCCAATACAATACACAGATGAGGTACCATGGAACTGTGCACCAGAAACCATACCCTTTTATTAATCATGTCCCCCCAATAAACTCAATAAAAAGTTTATGAAAGGATCCAGGGCCCCAGGATCATTCATGAGTACCTGCAAGGCTGCGGGCAGTCTCACGCTGCCCTGGTGGCCGCGTTCACGGGGAGTTAAACCCACCGGGGAGTGAATGGCCTGGAGATCAGAGGCCACGATTTCACCCTCTGCTTGAACGGCGTGCCTGCAGCTGCCTGGCTGACCTGCCGGGAAGCCCATGGGGCCGACTCACGCGGGCGAACAAGCCTTTCTCACACCCGCCCCCGCCCCCGCCCCCGCCCCCACCCGCGGCTCTGCCCACAGACACCGCCTCTCGGCTACTGTCTCGCGTCCGTCCAAGCAGGGAAGTGGTCCCTGTAACCCTCGACACTGCCCGTGAGACCACAGGCCGGTCCAGGGAAACCGCCCGTCCCCGAAGGACGGCTCGACTTCAAACTCTGTCCTTGTCAGTGAAGAAAACCCCGAGCGGGGCCACCCAGATCAATGATCAAAAGAAACTGCACATGGAGGGGAGAAGCGCACACACACACACACACACACACACACACACACACACACACACACCGTCAGGGGCACAGGTCTGATTTACGAGCAGGAATCCGGGGGACGGATGCTGGGTCTTCTCTTATGCCCCGTGATCGTTTTGCGATTAAGGAATTTGTTTCCCTAACGGTCCTCTTGGTTGTTAAGTTTGGGGCTTTCAGAAAACCTGCCACTAAGCCTTAAAACCACACCCCCCCCCCAAGAGAACACAGTCCAGGAAACCCCATCTTCAGGGGGACCCCTAAATATTTCCCAAAACACTTGAAAAGCAATAAAAGGAGTGCCAAGTCAGCCGCTCTGAAGGCCCGAGAAGACGCTGCTGAAATCCGAAAGCGAGCACGGCCGTGAGGAGCGGCCTGGGGTCAGCCAGGGGCCCGGGACCTTCCGAGGGGGGACGCGGAGCCTGTGGTCACGCAGGAGAGACCCGGCGACAGGCCACACCCCAGCTCTCGGGGCTCCTGGGGGCTCACGGAACCCAGAGGTCTGCAGGCAGGGCCTCGGCTTGTCCAAGCACCGCCCTCGCTTTCATGGCCTCGGTCCGTCTTTGAAGAGATAAGGCGACACCTTCGCAGCACTGCAGAGCGGGCCTGCCGCGGGGAGGCCGCGTGGCGGGCGCGGGGCACTGTGAGCGACAAGCTTAGCGTCAGATTTCAGAAACGAAAGTCACCCCAAGGTCTGCTTCTCCCGGCTTCTAGAAGGAAGCACATTTTCCCGGCTAATGACCTTTAAACGTCCCTGAAGCGAACTCTGCGCACATGAAGGGCCGTGAAATAAACCGGTGTGTCATTTCACAGACGCCGCGGGGCGGGGTGGGGCCTCCGTGGCTCTTGGTTCGCCTTCCTGTTTTTCTCGTGTTTGCAATTACTCTTTAAGCACCTCAGGAGTACGCTGGGCCACCCGGGACTTTTCAGTTTCATTTTTGAGTATTTAACAAGCATGGCCGTGACACGGGACCAGACACGGTCACGAGTGCATCCCTGAGGGCGGGGAGGGAGGCGGTGAGGGGCAACATCAACATGGACGGAGCCCCCCCCTCGGGGCCTCACTCACCCCATCTGCTCTGAGGCGGGTTCTAGAAGTACCCCGGGTTACAGATGAGGAGGCAGACTGACGTTCAGCCCGATGCTCCTCGGCTGCAACAGTGAGAGGGGTCAGCTCTGCCTTCTCACCTCAGCGTCTTGCCATTGGCATTTCCGAACGCTACGTGCCACGTCACACACCCACCAGGTTAACCGGGGTGCACCCTGTGACCCAGGGATTCCCATTCTGCGTGGGCCTGCCCGAGCACGGCTTGCCTGCACACACCAGGAAACACAAAAGAGATTCGCTAACATTGCTTGTAATCTCAGAAACCTAGACACAGCCTCGGGCGTCATCGCCGAGACAAATGAAGTGAGGCCACAGGAAGCGAGGACGCTGGGCTTACCGATGGGGTATAAACACGTCAGAAAATAAAGTGACGACAGCGCCACCGAGGCAAATGTTTATCACAGGAAGCGCTGCTAGTTTATACTTGGAGTCACGAGCATCTGTACTAAGAGGGTAACAGTGTGCATTGAAAGTTACACACCGACTGGAAGATACGCTCGATTCTGAAGACGTCCAGGAAAGGGGCTTTAGGTGCATCTTTAATAATTTATTTCTTTAAAAAAAAAAAAAAAGGAAGGCCTGAGACAAATATGGTAAAAATGTTTATCCTTGCTAAAACGTGGGTAATGGCTGGATGGGTTCCTCTGTGTGTCATTTTCTGTACTTATCTGTATGTTTGAAGTTTTCCACAAATAAAGCATGACTCCGTAGATGCGTGTCTACATACAGTTAAATAAGTCCTCGTGAAATCAGGATGTTCCCATAAACCCCTTCCTTCATGTGACTCAATAAACTGCTTAAAACCCCCGACAACAACCTAGAGACTGGATTACTACAGTCGGTTTTCTTGAAATGGTTATAGTTTCCTATTGCAAGTATCTTAGAAGTACCACCTTGAAGATAAATGTGCTCATTAATACATAGTCCACATTTCATTATGTTGTTAAGGAAAATTCAGTGAAGTGGTGTTTTTACCTCTGAGCATTCCAAGTGTTGTAACACGGAAGCGGGGCTGAAGGCTGGGCGTGGTGAGCTGGAAGGAACGGGGTACAGGAGGCGAGAAGGAAGCACCTGTCACTGCGTACGTGCGCCTCCTTAAAGGCGTGCCACGTGGTGTGACTAATCACCCCGACTGTCAGCTGGCGTGAGGCTGAGTGGGCTGTTAGAGATGACGTCACACTCCCCGGCAGCCAAGTGAGTGGACAATGGGTGTCTGCAGGGTGCTAGCCGTGCGATCGAAATGGACCGGGATCAAGGATCTCCACGCACCTCGCGACAACCGTGTGCCGATCGGTGGACAGACCGCCCTGGAGAAGATGGTGCCTCTAAAAACTAGTCCAGTGAGCCCGGCCCGCATGGCTCAGTGGTTGAGTGTCGACCTGTGAACCGGGAGGTCACGGTTCGATTCCCGTCAGGGCACTTGCCCGGGTTGCGGGCTCCATCCCCAGTGTGGGGCGTGTAGGAGGCAGCCAGCCGATCCATGATCCTCTCTCATCATGGATGGTTTTCTCTCTCTCTCTCCCTTCCTCTCTGGAATCAATAAAAACATATTTAAATAAATAAATAAACTATCTCAGTGACAGTGACCCCAGGAATTACAGCCGCACCTCCCGCTCTCACACCTGAGACAGGGACATTGTTAATAACACCCACTTCGTCTCGGCTTCCCTACGGCTGAGGAGCCGGGTGGCAGCAGTGGGACCAAGTAGAGTCCAGGTAAGAGCGAGTTCGAGGGAATGGCCGTTCTCGTATTCCGCTTTCCCAGGTAGATCTATGACAGCGCGGGCTCGTGTCCAGTGTTTCACTACGAAAGCGGAGCCCAGCGTCTCCGATGAAGGGAAACGCCCTCTACTTCCGGCATCGACGCTGCTGGGACTGACGCTCAGTCATCACAGGGAGGGCAGCGCACCCCGATCACACAGCCAGGCTGCGTCCCCGGAGCAGGAAGGTCCGCTGGGAGTTCGACTTCATGAGAAAGAAAAGGCTTCGGGGAAGGGTAGGGGAATCGGCTCCATTAGGACAGATGCCCTGCTGACCGGCAGCGCCAGCGATCCGCGGGTCTTGGGTTTACCTCACAGCCTCATTCCCCTGAAAAAAAAAATGAGCTTACCTTGCTTATTAACATAGAAGTTATTAAAAAGCCATTATTAATGAAGGGAGAACGGAGAGATGTCTAAACTTGAGCTTTCATTACAGAACAACATCAAAGTCAATGTAAAAATAGGGGAAATTGGTATTTTTTTTATTGCCCCAAACAGGCAGAAACGTGCATTTTGACACCTGACGCGTCTCTACCCACACACTTCAATAATGCAAGTATTTAGACTGGATTTTCCAATAAGTTTGACAAGTACCATTTTACATGAAGCTAGTCCAGAACCGGGGACAACGTGACTCTTTATATGTAACAAGAAAAGGGTATTCTTCACAGTAATGTTTCGGAAAATCAGGGCATTTGTCTGGGCCCAGTGACCTGCTTTGCGTAACACTAATAACAAAACCAGCAACAAGGACGCCAGCGGTGCAGGGACGTTACACACGCCGACCTTGGCTCTCTCCGGCCCACTGCGCGGGGTCCCTCTAACCACTAGTCAGTCTTCTCGCCAACGCAGGTCTGTCCCTCCCAGCACCCACCACGCCCCATTCCCCAGCCGGCGGCTCCGAGGGGCCCTGCCCGGCTCCTCTCTCGCCGTCTCTTGGTTCTCCTCGCGGAAACTGTACACAAGCCGCCCGGACAGTCCACTGGGGACAATGAAGACTCGCCTTGGGGTGGACAGCTGATTAGTCACAACCACAGTCTACGCGGAAATCGCTATTACAAAGTCCACCTGTTAACGTTATACTGTCCTCGCAATCTCCAGATTACTCCACAGTTCACAGAGAACCCCTCCCCCGGGGCTTCCTAGTCTCACTGGTCACAGATGAGGACAGCCCCAGTTGTTGTAGGGAGCTGCGTGCTGTCTAACCCCGCACGGGCAGCCCGCCGCGCACCCTGCCTGGCTCGGCACCACCCGGCAATGGCGTCTTCCCCGGCCTCAGGGCTCAGCGGTAATTCATTGCTCCAGGCACCTCCCCGCCTCCCGTTCTCCCAGGTCCCTTTTGTTTCATTTGCAGTAACATGGGGGGATGTCCTCTTTAGCCCTGTCATTCACATCTTCCTGGCAGTGAGGCGGGTGTTCACTTGACTTTCAGACGTTTGCCTGTTAAAATGTATCAAGCCCTGACCGGTTTGGCTCAGAGGATAGAGCGTCGGCCTGCAGACTGAAGGGCCCCGGGTTCGATTCCCAGTCAAGGGCACAGCCCGGGTTGCAGGCTCCATCCCCAGTAGGGGGTGTGCAGGAGGCAGCCAATCAGTGATTCTCTCTCATCATTGATGTTTCTCTCTCTCTCTCCCTTCTTCTCTGAAATCAATAAAAAATACATATTTTTTTAAAGTGTCAGTATCCCTTTATCTACGACCACTGATGACAACCTTTGCAGCTTCCTGGAAGGAACAGGGCTCAACAGTCCTGAAGTCTCCTTTCTAAAGAGTCACCTAAAGAATCGTCCCTGAAATAGTCTCGTGGGCGGTAATTTATGTGATTTAATTCTATTTACTCCCCAGTGACCACTTTCCATTTTTGTAATAAAAATTAAGTTTGCCTATTTTCTTCCCATAATCACGCTGTATTGCTTCTGGCATACACAGATCATTCATTTAAGCTCTCTGCAACTCAGAAATAATGAACTAGGAAGGGTTCTGACGATGTAGAAGCCAAAGCCGACGCTTGTAGAACCTTTTCGAACCACCTATCCTTACTCCTCCGACCTCGCTTGAGAAATTACGTAAGAAATACCCAAACTACTCAAAACGAGTTCCGATGCTTCTACACCAGCCAGCGTTTATTTTTCTTTAGGGAGGAGAATCAGCAAACACATGCCTGGGTCTATTAAGAAAAAAAGAAAAACAACCTTCCTTGTATGATGTCTCAGATCCTCCGTTCGGGGTAAAACCAAGCCGATGAACCCCTCATTAGCCCCAGCCATCCCAGTAACCAAAGGTACTTTTAAGCAGACACTATGTAATAACAATAATGACAATAATTATCCTAATGATAATAACTAACGCTTATTGTGCTTTTTATCTTCAAAGCGCTTTACTGACGTTAACTCTGTGTCTATCCTCAAATTAATTTAAATCGACAAATGCTTTATTAACTTCATAAGCGGTGGAATGTGCGGTTAAACTGAGTTTTCTGTTGCTAAATAAACAAACAATGAGAGGAACGGAGGGCGGGGAAATGGTCTGCGAGCTTCCGCAGAGTCGGGCGCTGCCTTGTCGAGTGAGGGTTAATGAAACACTGACCTTTTACAAAACACAAAACTGAAATACGGACACAGAGGGTGAACTTCACCGGCATTTCACTCAAATGCACATTGTGTCAAAAAGGCCCAGGAAGAAGTAAAATTATATTTTACTTCGATATGCACAGGAAGGAAAAGTGGTAAATGGGAGAATTTTTAAAATCCTTCTAAGTGTCACAAATGTAATAAGCAATTTCGTTCAATACAAAGCACAATTTGTTTTATTCAATGGAATCCACGGCTTTAAAACCACTCCCCGCATGCTCCCCGGAGTCTCCCTGTAACCAGCCCCCTCCGCCTGGAAAACAGAAGCGGTACGAGCTCGGCCGCCGGCCGCAGGAGTGAGCTCCATGCCGTGAACATGTAGGTGACTTACAAACACCGATTAGAGGTCCCACCGCTTTCTCTGAGGCCTCCGGGGAAGAAACCAGCCACCGGTGTTAGCAAGGCCCTCGCGCATTAACACACACGCTCTGGGCGCCGCACGCGGGCCCGGAAGGCAGCTGAAGGGCATCCTGGTTTCCGAGATGGGCACCGTGGAAACCGGCTCTCCCCGGTCGGAGCAGGGGAGGTAGCGGAAGGGGAGCTCTGGGGATGTGGCAGCGGGAGCCCCGGCGGAGAACTCGGGCAGGGGAGGGGGTAGCGGTGGAGGGCGGGCACAGAACCTTCTTGGCAGGGAAAGCAAGCGTCAGACCTGCACGAGATCCCCAGCTCCGCCAGCTCCGCACAAAACAAGACAGAATGAGGAAGCTGGGAAGCCACGGGGTCTCAGAGGAGGATGTAACGGATTCTTTGGGGCGCACAATATTATGTTTTCCAATCACTGCTTTGTCACCCCACCTACAGACTGTGCTTGAGAGAATGGGGCTGTCTTATGTAACATGTTCTTCCGTGGGCGGGGCCCGGTATAGAGTCCCCTCGGATGGCGGGATCCAAGTGGCGGCTGGATTTGGAATCAATGAAACCAAACATACAAATGAACGTTCCCAGGGAACGCGTGTAAAAACTCCCGCGCGTACAATGAACACGTGCAAATTCTCTTCTCACACTTATTCTTCTCTAGACGACTCTTCTCTCGGCTACAAGTTCCTCTGTGAAATACAGAAACGACCACTCCGTCCGCTTCTCCATCGAGCGAGTGCGCGTTTCCACCCACCCAGTCACTCGGCAGGAAGCTGACTTCCAAGCCCCTGATTGTGTCCCCCAAGATCACCCGGCACCGAGCGCGGCCCATCTGTCCGGAGCGGACAGGAGTAATCTGCATCTCACATCGCCTCCGAGCGAGCGTGCATCCCCGGAGGGAGTCAGCACACTGCTCACCGGATAGGCATGCACGCTGCTCTCTGTGAATCCGCGCCAGTCCCCGCCGCTGCCAAGAGGCAGGTCACGATCCTTGGAAGATGCTGGAGGTTAAAGTGCATGAGCTTTAATGATTATTTTGCAAACATACACACACGTTTCGCTCCATATGCAGAAAGGAATGTTACATGGAGCTGAGTATTCCGTGTGATGTACACATGGCTTTGCATTTTCTAATCAAAACTTTGTCATGGAAAATCAGACACTGGCTGCTTAGAGAGCTACCACAAAAGAGCTGCTCACTGCCACGCAGAACATAAAAAAAAATAAAATAAACTAGAGGCTTAGTATTTACCGACAACACTGTCCCGCATTTCTAATCCTTCAAACCTCTCTCTGACCCTTTGCAGGAAGGGGGGAAAGTACACAACGTAGAATTATTTATCGGTAAACAAGTAATTATGATGAAGTGTAGTAGTTAAGTAACATACATACATGCCAGCACACTCTCCAGAGACGCTTACAGACGAAGAAGTGAGAGCAGGAGGAGACGTGAGAACTACATAAACAATGTAGTTCTATTCACAAGGCACCGAGTATTGAAAGCATTGTTCAAAAATATGAATGTTCATAATCAAAACAAAACACGCTCTACAAAAGTAATGTTTATAGCATGACAGAAACACCTGCAAACGCTCTTCTCACATCTAGACTCTCGCCTGCCAGAGCACACATTCCCTGTCCATCACACGGCAAACCGCGTCACAGCTGCATGAAAACGGACAGGCGCGTGATCACAAATCGGCACCTTCACGCAGACGTTCGACTCGAGGCTGGGTTTCCCAGGAGCCAGGGAAGCAATCCCGTCATCCGACCTCAGACCCACTTCAAGACCCACGCCGCACAGTTTCCATTTCTCACACTCGCGTTAACGAAACACGGGCCACGGTTAGCGCAGTGCCTCTGAGAAGGTTAAGTAGGTCTGGGCGCGGGACATGGACACATGTCCAATGAGATGACACTGCTGGGGGAGGAGCTCCTTCCTCCATGTGGACAAAATGGGTCCTTTCAGAAGACGCAGCGATGCCAAGGAAAGGACACTCAGCCTCTGAGAAGCCGGCGGGAACGGTCTCCCGGCCGGCCGGCCACTGTGCGGCGGGTGGGGAGAGAGGGCTACGTTTACCGGCTTCTATAGTAACCTCCCTCCCCATCACCGCCTCCCGACCGCGCCTGTAACTTCACAGCTGAAGTATGCTCTCCCGTGGGGGCTGTAAAACAAAGTGGACACAATTACGACGCACGACGAGTAAAACATCCTAATTAGCCTTCGGATGATTCCCATTTCAAAAGTTTTTTCGCTGAAGCCAGGGCCGGTTTCCCTCATGAGTGAAGTGGCCACAGGACAGAAGTCTCAGGTTTTCCTGTCATATTTCCTATAGAGAAAACGAGTTGATTAGGAGTAAAGGCTGGAAAACTGTGCTAACCACACCTCCCCAAAGTGGATACGAGAAACATCTGCGGCAAGAACTGCTTGGCTTCCTGACAGGGTGTACAGGGGTTCTTTTTCCCAGTGTTTTGCTATCGAAAAAATAAATAAAAAGCTGATTTGTGGGGGGGAAAGTTCTACCATCAATTCTCCAGACATTAAATCTCGCCATTCTGCGAGCTGAGCCAGGCGGCCGCCAGGTGCGCTCCAGCGGGAGGCCGGCCGCCCACCAGGCCCCGCTTGTTACCAAAGGGCAACGAAACCATCGGGCACGCGGCCCTCGGTCTGCGGCTCACGAGGCGGTTTTAACCACTGTCTCCCTGTCTGAAGCCGGCTCTCCGCCCAGACAGAGCCGAGCTCCCAGCACAGAGGCCGGGACTGCACACAGACCTGGCTTCCCACGGCCTCCGCCCACGGGAGCCCAGCGAGGGCTCAGCTCTCTCCCCTCCGGGTGCGCTGGCTTCCCCCGCCTTCGACACTCAGGATCGGGGATCCGCAGGAACCACTAATGCATTCTTGGCGTCTCACTCGGGCGTCGGGATAAATCATGGCGAACGTTTTGCATGAGGCACTGAGCACCAGAGGTGATGACTCCGCCGGGAGGAGGGAAGGATCGGCGAGCCGGGACCCGCCTTTGCTCAGCGGCATCCGAGACTTGGCTCGGTGCGTTTTGGTGAACTCAATGCGTTTTCCTCGATTCTGAAAGACCGGGATTTTGCCCCAAATTCACAGGGATTGTGCAGAATAGAACACCATCTCTTTAGCACCTGGAGACTCTACAAAGTGCACCCAAATGAGCAGGTACACATGAATAAAAGCGTTTATAAGCCACAGAGCCCAGGACATGGAACACCTTCATGATAAGGGGGGGGGCAGTAATGAACAGATGCCCACGTCTCCACACAGTGCAAGCCACGTGGGACTCCGCTCACCTTCCAACCGCTCCCCCCTCCTCCCAAGCTAGGCCCAGCCACCCCAGGCCGCTGTCGATAAAAGGTCTAGCCTTCAGAGTCACAGTCCCGCTTGTGTGCCGACCGTCAGGGAGTGGTTTAACTCCTGACACAGCCCCGGGAGTTCTCAACGAGACATCGCAGAGGATGCTGAGCAACCACGACACCCCAGCCACGGAGAGAGAAGGAGGCTGCCCACCTGCTTCCCCCGAAACCCGAGTGTGCCCCTCCT
Organism: Ia io; assembly: GCA_025583905.1. Classification (NCBI taxonomy): domain Eukaryota; kingdom Metazoa; phylum Chordata; class Mammalia; order Chiroptera; family Vespertilionidae; genus Ia; species Ia io. Next base: position 1,567,326 of record JAJQQW010000010.1, on the reverse strand, counting down.
TCGGCTCTGACGGGCTGGGGCCTGTGGACGGGACGGAGCGCTCACCTGCCCGTGGCGTGACGTGTGTGTGCACCGACAGGGACACCCACGCCAGGCAGTCTCAGCGTGGCAGCTGCCAAGGCCGTGACGAGCCGAGCTGGGAGCAAAATCCATTTCGATGGACGAACAGAGTTCAGGCCGAGTCCCGTGCCGCGGTGTGTCCGCGTGTCGGGTCTGATGTTCAAGTCGGGCCTGTGCTCATCCTACCCTTGGGGTCTCTCTTATGAGAAGACGGGCCCCAGGGACGGGTGCCCTTTTCCTCGGAAAGCCGGCCGGACCGGGCACCGGGCACCCCGGAGCCATGACTGCCGAGCGCCCCTCGCTCCGCGCCGGGCGAGTGCCCACGAGGACCACCCTGACCACACTCGGGTGTGAAGAGCACGTGAGCTTCCGTCCTACGCTGTCCGAGCAAAACAGTCAACAGCGCTGACAGCTAAGAGAACGGAAGTGCGCACAGCTGCTGCTCACACCCGGAATCCAGTGACCTGCAGCTCCAGCGCCATCTGTGTGACCGCTCCATGTCTCATGGCATGTGTTTTATCACAGGTTATGCTGTCCGAGCACCCTGAAATGCACACATGTGCTGCATTACATGCTTCCCATCATGACCTCGTCCTAACACTTTCAGCAACGCACCGGCTAATCAGAAGCTAGGTTACCCCTCGCGACTCCCGCCACCACCGCGCTCCCCCCACGCCAGAGAGCACGGCTGGGCCGCTGAAAGCCCCCGCGGCCCGGGACGGAGCGGGGAGACCTGCACCTCGAGGGTCCTACGAGGGAGGGCTCCCCACGACGGCTGCCCGAGGCAGCGCGAAGGACGGCTCTGCCCGAACCGGAGTCCTGGCCTCACGGAGGGGCTTTCTGAACCGAAACGTCGCTGTGCGCGCTATCGCTGGCACTCAGGACTTGACGCTTCAGAGTGCGTGATCCAACCAGTGCGGCCACTTACGACAAACCAACGCCTGGCTCCCACCTTACCGGTGAGAAGGGCGGGGCAGGGCTGCGGGCCGCAGGTCCCCACCCCTCAGGGGAGGGGGGCCAGAGGTGGAACGTGGGCGCCCTCAGCTTCTCGGCCACAGTCCACACTAAAGCGCGGAGTCGCTCCTACCAGCCACCACGCCGGTGAGGGAAGCGCAGGCTCGGAGGCGGGCGCACATCCTGAAAGGGATGGGGAGGGCAGAGGGAGGGCGGGGAGGGGGGCCCTTCCTCCTGCCAGGGCCAGGTGGGGATCTATGACATCACTCGCGGCCCCACACCATTATCACCTAACTATCAGCTGCTCTCTATGGTCAGACGTTTAGTGAACTCAGCCCTAAGGCCTCGGCTGGCCTTACTCGGCCCGCGGGCCGCACGTTCCCCACCCTGGTATGGAGGAACACACCACCTGTTCCATGTCACCGTGCTGAGAGTAAGACTCGCTGCCACTGCAGCTTCAAAAACCATTTACACATCTTAGCACGGGGTCCCCTGGACCAGCAGCCCTGCTGAGCGAGACAGATCATTGGCCCAACTTCATCTCGTGCTTCGCGGGAAAGGTACGGGCTGAGACAGGAAACTGAACAAGGAAGATGGGGAACGCACCCCGCGTGACACCGATTCGCTGGCTCTGAACCTGCGGGACCGACGTCAGCGCGCAGCCTGGCTGGTTACAGAACGGGCCCACTGTGTGCAGGCAGCCTCCGCGCCCCAGAGGGACAGGGCGCCACCCGAGGGCGGGCGAGGCTTCAGGACCCGAGGATACCCGCCCCCAGGGGAGGAGGAGTCCCACACGCCGGCGGGGGGAAGACGCGTGGACTCCCGAGCAGCAGTCCTCACCCAGGTGAGAACACCCAGGGAGTCCTCGGACTCCGCCCGCCTCCAGAGAAGGCAGCCCCTGCTCTCCGTGGGCTCAGCGGGGAGCTGCCTGCCAGCACGGACCCACGTGGAGAAAGCCCACATCGGCTGGAAGGCGGCACCGCCAGCACGGCCCCAGGACAGGCACCTTGGCGGTGAGCGTGGACGACCGAGACGCCAGACCGAGACAGAAGACTGAGACAGCAGACCGACAGAGCCCGTCGGTCCCCGGGACGTACCTCTTGGGCGGAGCGGGCGGCCGGCTTGTCCTGGTGGCTGGCGAGGATGAGGAAGGGCAGCGTGCACAGCTGCGGGTGCTGCAGGGCCGAGTGCAGCTCGTTGCGGGCCGTCTCCAGGTCGCCCTCCGAGGACGCGCTGTCCAGCACGAAGACCACGCCCTGGGAGCCCTGGTAGTAGCGGCTCCAGTACTTGCGGATGTGGTCGGCCCCTGCGGACACATACACCCTGTCAGGCCCGGCTCCACCCTGCAACGCGTGCCCGGCAGAACCCCCCGCGGGACCCCGGGGGCTCTTACACATCCACTGCGGGGACCACGGCGGATGGGACAGAGAAGGCATTCGGGCCGGCAGGCGGACAGGTGCCCGTGACCATGGGGGGACACACAAGCTCACGGGTCACTCCCTGTGCCTCTCTTATCAACATGGGTGAGAGAACCAGGACTCCTCGGCCTGGACCTCGGAAGGATGTTTGCAGATCTTGCCCGAGTCCCGCCTGAATGACACTCCACACCCTCGGTGAGAGCAGCCCGCTGCAGGGGGAGGGGCAGCCGCCCCGGAGAGCAGCTCGGCGACATCTCCCAGGAGCTCTGACCGCCACGGGGCCGCCTGGTGTCGCCTCTGCTAGAACGCGGGGACGAGGAGCCACCCATGCGTGTGCAAGTGCTCACGTCTGTGACAACCCAAAAGCGTGACCTCCGGGGCAGGGCATGACCCCGCCGGGCAGTGAGCACCCGCAGGGCCCACACAGGATGGGGTGTTTATAAAAAGAACAGAGATCCTCGCCCGCAGGGGCGACGCCCCACACCTCACTCTGAGTCCGGGATCCAGCGCGATGCGGGACTGAGGAGGTGGAGGGGCGAGGGAAGGAGTCACACTCGAATTAGCGCCCTGGGATTTGGGACTGGAGGGACCGCGGAGATGACCCAGTCCAGGTCTCTGGGGAAACTGAGGCCCGGAGAGAGGGACGAACCGCCATTCATGTCCGTAAACCACAAACTTGAGATTCGCTATTTGTGTGTTTGGGGTGGGCTGAGGGCTTTGCCGGTGACATAACGAAAGGGAGGTACCGCGGTGTGTCCCCGTTTAGTGCACATGACCCCGTCTTCCCCGTGAGTCAGCTACAGGAGACGCCCTGTGTGGGGGACTGGGGCGTGAGGAGTGGGGTGGAGGGGTGCATGCCCCAGCTCTGTGTTCAGGGATGTCGTGTGGGAAGCTGGACAAGGGCAGGGAGGTGGGCTCACTGTGACACCAGCAAACTACCCATCAGGTCTTGTCCTCCCCCAAAGGGCCAACACCCCCCTCCCGTCCCGTCCCCCATGACAATGAGCAGCTCAAGGATTTCTGGGAAAAGCAGAAAACCCCAGACTATCACATGGCACAGTGAAGCGTGGTGCCTGGTCCCCACTGGCGCTCGGAAGCAAGACCACGGCATCTTACCCACGGGGGTGAGTCTCTTAAAGGAGCAGCATCAGTAACCAGACCGCTGCCCTGTGTAGGCACTTCCCACGGCCCAGGCAGTGCCACGTGCTTTCAAAACAAGAGCTCCTGCGTGGGCCTAGGAACCAGGAGGTCACGGTTCGATTGTCGGGCACATGCCCCAGGTGCAGGCTCACCCCGGTAGGGGCGTGCAGGAGGAGGCCGATCCATGATTCTCTCTCCTCATTGACGATTCTACCTCTCTCCCTCTCCCTTCCTCTCTGAAATCAATATAAATTAATTAGTTAATTAATTATTGAGCATCTGGGCTCAACGTGACTGAAACAGAAGGATGGCTGAGCAGAAGGACGAGGCGCTGAGTGAAGAATCCACACCGTCAGGAAGGAGGGTGGGTTAGAGCACACGGACCCGCAGCGACCACAGCCGGCCATTGGCTGACACTTCCAACATGAAACACGGAGCAGGCAAATGAAAACACACAACAGATTCCATGCCTGAGTGCGGCCCGGCCGGACACCTGGCCAGAGGTGCCACGTGGAGAAGTGGGGTCAACTGGGGAAGGCCACGTGAAGCTGTAAAGACTCCTGAACGATAACGAAGACGGTACCTGGCCTGCACCAAACGATTAAAATGCCAGGAACCGCGCTGATGTTTGGGAGCAGATGCCTTTTCGTGTATGTTGCCGCCGTGGCGTTTTATCATTGTTTCCCCCTCAGCCGCCTCCTCTGTGGGGCCAGCACGTGGCCGATGCAGGGGACAGCACAAACACCTTCCCCATCGGGCGGCTGCTCGGGCTGGGGGAGCGCCGAGCCCGCGGCGCAGGCCCCTCTGGAAGGCCCGTAGCTGGTTTGTGGGAGCAGCCGCTCACTCTCTGCATAATGAACCTGTCACACGTGTTCCTCCGATTAATCGAGTGCTGTGTTCCCAGACAGGCCAATCTGTCTTCTTGAATTAGCACGGAGATTTTTTTTTGATCTACACATTAAATTGATGGATTTGATAGCATCCCGGACTTACAGCTTCAAGGGTTTACATATTTGACCTGAATAATCCAGCAGCACGTAAGTATCCAGAAATGGGTATTTTCCTTCCTGAGCCTTCCCCACACCCGTGATTTTTTTTTAAACCACACACGTTAACTTCGCCTATTTATTTAAAATAACTGCTCACTGGACAGCAACCCAGGCAATGGGTGTGGGTGCTCCATAAAACTCATTTCTGATGAGCTGTCACCTGAGGTGACTGAAAGAGGATGTTCTAATGTCTGAGGGGATAGGCTGCCTTCATAGCTTCACGTGATGTAACTGACACACATAACATGTGCATATTTAAAGTACGCAGTTTAAGGCTCAACGTATGTGTGCAGCTGTGGAACCATGAGGACAATCACGATAATAAGTGTATACACCCCTCCCCAAATTTTCTTAGGACCCTTTCAGCCCTCCTGGCTACCCCTCCCTCTGTCCCTGTCCCTACCCCGCAGGCAATCACTCAAGTTCTCTGTCACTCAATACGAGTTTGCATTTTTCTAGAGCTTTATATAAATGGGATGTGAATTTACCCATGTGGGAACCCTATGTCATGCGCTCCATTTCGCCTGGCTTCTTTCGTGGGCATACCTATTCTGAGCTTCACCCATGTTGTGGCATGTACCAACAGCCCATTCTTTTTTATGGCTGCATCCTACTTCACTGTATAGCTATACCACGGTCTGTTCACCTGCTCACCAGCTGATAACATGCGGGTTGTTGCCGAGCCGTGTCCTATTACAAATCAAGTGACTAAGAACGTCTGGTTCAGGATTTGGTGTCAGCCTGAGTTTTCATGTCTCCTGAGAGTGCAATTATAAGGTCAGTCTGCATTTGCCTCAAGAGCCGCCAACCTGTTCTCCGAAGCGGTGGCAGCATTTCCCACTGCCCCTTTCACACTGAACGCGCCAGTCCTTCCACGTCCTTGCCAACGCGTGATGTGGCCGGGCTGTTTTATCGTGGACGTTGGCTGTGTGTGGTGATCTTAATTCCTTTCTCCCTCGGGGCTGACCACGCTCAGCATCTCTGCACGTGCTTGCTTAGCTTTTGCAGGTTTTCTTCGATAAAGCACCTGTTCAAATTGTTTGCCCAGCCAAAACCGGTTTGGCTCAGTGGATAGAGCGTCGGCCTGCGGACTGAAAGTTCCCAGGTTCGATTCCGGTCAAGTACCTTGGTTGTGGGCACATCCCCAATAGGGAGTATGCAGGAGGCAGCTGATCGATGTTTCTCTCTCATCGATGTTTCTAACTCTCTATCCCTCTCCCTTCCTCTCTGTAAAAAATCAATAAAATATATTTCAATAATAAAAAAATTGTTTGCCCATTTGTAAGAGTGCTGTTTCCTTTCTTGCCATTAAATTCTGTGTACTCTTTATATATTCTGGATACAAGTATTTCATCAGATAGATGATTTGCAAATAACGTTTACCTAGCCTATGGCTTGTCTTTTCAGTATCTAACAGCCTTTCCAAAATCAGACATCTTTCAATATCATAAAATCCAACTTCCCAACCTTCTCTTTACGGTTCTGCTGCTGGTGTCTTACTCAAGAAATCTCTGCCTCACCGAAGCGCCCCAAACTTCGCGCCTGTGTTTTCTTCTAGCTCTTTTGTTTCAGGCTTCCTATTTAGGTGTAGGATCTATTTTTACTTTTTTACATGGTTAATGGTTAGAGTACTTTTAAATCTTGTTTCATGTGTCATTATTTTTGTCTATTTGCTATTAATTTCTAATTGCATTTTAATCAGAAAACATTGTACATGGTCATGCGTGTAAAGATTTCATGTGTATTTCAAAAAAACATGATTTTCTATGTGAGTATAAAATAACATAATTATCAGTGAGATCAATTTGTTAATTGGCTAGTTAAGTCCTTTACATATTTTTGTTTATTTGGATCTGTTGTCTTCTGAGAAAAGTATGGCTAAATTTTCTACTAATTATGGATCTGTTGATTTTTTCCTTACATTTTTCTGTTTTAGCTTTATGTACTTCAGAATTACGTAGTTAAATATGTAAAAGTTTATAATTACTCAGTTACCTTAGTCTATCAATATGAAATTCTTGCCCTAACAGGTTTGGTTCAGTGGATAGAGCATTGGCCTGAGGACTGAAGGGTCCCAGGTTGGATTCCAGTCAAGGGCATGTACCTTTGTTGCAGGCACATCCCCAATAGGGGGTGTGCAGGAGGCAGCTGATCGATGTTTCTCTCTCATCGATGTTTCTAACTCTCTATCCCTCTCCCTTCCTCTCTATAAAAAAATCAATAAAATATATTTTAAAAAATATGAAATCCTTTATTCTAGTTAATATTATTTGCTTTGAATTTCATCTCATCTGCTATTAATACAGGGTAGGGCAAAAGTAGGTTTACAGTTGTGAGTATGCAAAACAGAGTTTATTCTTGTATTATTTATTAACTAGAGGCCCGGTGCATGAAATTCGTGCGGGGGAGGGGGATGTCCCTCAGCCCAGCCTGCACCCTCTCGCAATCCGGGACTGCTGGTTCCTAATCACTCGCCTGCCTGCTTGCCTCATCACCCCTAACCACTTGCCTGCCTGTCTGATCACCCCTAACCACACGTCTGCCTGCCTCATCGCCCCTAACCACTCGCCTGCCTGCCTGATCACCCCTAACCACACGCCTGCCTGCCTCATCGCCCCTAACCACTAACCTGCCTGATCACCCCTAACTGCTCGCCTGCCTGACTGATCACCCCTAACCGCCTCTGCCTCTGCCCCCTCCGCAGTGGCTTCGTCCAAAATGACGTCTGGAAGGTCACTGGGCTGTCTGGTCTAATTAGCATATTATGCTTTCATTATTATAGATTATTATATTATTTCCCACATGGACAACTGCAAGCCTCCTGCTGCCATGCCCTGTATCCCTCCAAGTGTGTTCTCTTCAATGGTCTGTCCTTAGAGTATCTCTCATCAGATATTTGCAAATCATACGTCTGAGGAAGCAACAGACTGCAAGTTTTTGTTGTGCAGTGTCACTCATCACCAGATACAGCTGACTATGTTATAACCATTTTCATGCCACCCATATTATAAAATGGGAATTTAATCCATTTACATTTGTTGTGATTACTCATGTAATAGGTATTACCTATTTATCATAACTTTTTGTTGGTTATTTTGCTGTGCTGTTTTTTCCATTCTTGTGTTTGCTGAATTTACCAAATTAAAAAAAAAAAAAATCTCTTTCAAAACACTTCTCATGAAAAAATTCACGATACATATATAAAAGCCTAAGCAACCATCCGACCATTCAAGAGGTAGCTATGATGCGCACTGACCACCAGGGGGCAGATGCTCAATGCACAGGCATGGAAATATAGAACAGACTGCTGAATCTCAGAGGGAAGGGGGTTGGGGGAGGGCAGGAAGAGATTAACCAAAGATCTTATATGCATACTAGAGGCGCGATGCACAAATTCATGCACTGGTGGGGTCCCTTGGCCTGGCCTGCGGGGATCGGGCCAAAACCAACCCGGTGCATGGATTCGTGCACCAGTGGGGTCCCTCAGCCTGGCCTGCAGGGATCGGGCTGAAACCAGGAGTCCAACATCCCCCAAGGGGTCCTGTATTGCGAGAGGGTGCAGGCCAAGGGACCCCACCTGTGCATGAATTCGTGCAACGGGCCTCTAGTTTTTTAATAAGTAAAATGAAAGAGTGCAGTTTCTGAAATGGCTCTCACGTTACAGTTCTTCAATTCACACAAAGGGAAACAACGTTTATGTTACCTAGAACTCATGACAGCCTTTCAGACACACATAAAGAGGAGGAAATGTTTCTAAGAAATGCAATCTCAAGGGCAAAGGTAAAAGGATTCACCTCTCAGCATAACAAATTGCTAGGTTTTAACGACAGGGATCACGTTAATGCCAAGTGAGGGAAGTTGGAGGGAGACACAGAAACACTTAAAATGCTATACCTCCGAGTTCCTTGACATTCAAGACGGCATTCTGGAAGGGCACTGCCTTTATACTAAAACCTAAAACCAGAAAACAAACATAAAACAAGAATTAGCGACAACTTCTTAGAATGCACCAGATGCTCACACCCTTTTTTTGTCAGATTAAGTTATTCTTCTTAGCTCATATTAACACTAGAAACACAATTTCTAAGATACACCGATAATCTGATATTATCTGCTACTGTTTTTCAAAACATAGCTGTGTGTTACAGCAAAATACAACCCTTTTCTTCAAAATATTGTCGTATTTTTAATATATAATGTCACTTCGAAAATTAAGCATTTGGAAATATAGAGAAACTTCAAAGAAAATATTAAATCTACTGGGACCTTGGCATCAAACTAATTCCTAAAATTTCTCTCACGTGTAACTCAGCAACCCTAGAGATTAGGGTGTCTAAGGTAGAGCCTTCTTATATTAGAATTTCAGAGTATTTATGCTAGTGTTCTTTTAAGGATGTGGTTAATGTCATACATATATTTTTCTTAAAAGTAGAATCAATTATGTATACAAGATAATTATTTTATAATGCACATAATAAATGACTTCTGTCATTTATTATAATAAATGACTTTGGTCATTTATTATATATTCAGAGTGTGGTTTTAGGATTAACTACATATTTAGGACCTACCTATCATTTAAATCAATTCAGTTATAACATATGTAACATATGTGCACATATTTATACACTGACATACACACATGTGAACAAGTGTACACACAAAACACTTCTGAAAGGACCCACACGAAGCCAGATTCTGGGAGAACTGGGGTATTTGAATTATAACCAGGACAAGATGCTTCCATCTCACTTGAATTTCTCATCATATACAAGTCCCCCTTTTCCAATAAACAGCCCCACTAATTTTTGAAAGTTAACGGACTCCAATTTCCTGAGCACCCAATCCATTTAAGATTTCAAGCATTATTTAACACTAGAGGCCCAGTGCACAAAATTCGTGCACTCGGCAGGGGGGGTCCCTCAGCCCAGCCTGCACCTTCTCACAGTCCGGGAGCCCTCGGGGGATGTCTGACTGGCGGCTTAGGCCTAAGCCGCCAGTCGGACATCCTTAGTGCTGCTGTGGAGGTGGGAGAGGCTCCCGCCACCACCGCTGCACTCAGCAGCGTGAGCCCGGCTTCTGACTGAGCAGTGGTCCCCCTGTGGGAGTGCACTGACCAGCAGGGGGAAGCTCCTGCATGGTGTCTGCCCCCTGGTGGTCAGTGTATATCACAGAGACCAGTCATTCTGCTGGTCATTCTGCTGTTCAGTCTATTTGCATATTAGCCTTTTATTATATAGGACTAGAGGCCTGGTGCATGAATTTGTGCATGGGGGGAGAGGGGGTGTTCCCCTCAGCCCAGCCTGCACCCTCTCCAATCCGGGACATCCCTCTCACAATCCTGGACTGCTGGCTCCTAACCGCTCACCTGCCTACCTGCCTGATCACCCCTAACTGCCCCCCCGCTGCTGGCCTGGTCACCTCTCACTGCCCCCCTTGCCGGCCTGTTTGCCCCTAAATGCCCCCTCTGCCGCCTGGTCACCCCATACAGCCTGCTGTTTGGTCATTTAGTCGTCCCTCACTGTCCCCCTGCCAGCCTGGTCGCCCCACGCAGCCTGCTGTTCGGTCGTCTGGTCGTTTCGGTCATCACAGCCCTGTGTTGGCAGGGTTAAAGAGAGTGAAAGGTTAGATTCCATGTTCCCAGCAGGACAGTCAGGAGGCGATGACCTCAGGTGGGCGGTGCTTCCTGGGAGGGTGAGGCCACCAAGGGGGTGAACAGTCGGAGGGATGCCAAGGTCCAGCCCCCGATGCGTGCTGGCGGGAGCTGAGCGCTGGACGCACCATAGCTCTGGCTCCACGGCTAACGCCCAGGTTCACATGCGGCTGTTTGACGCGCTGACTTGGAGCAACTGACTGACCCCCCTGGGCCTCCGTCTCCGCATCTGTACCCGAGCGTGGATGGCCCTCGGAGCTATAGGTGTGTGTGTTTAAATGAGCAAACCTGAAGATCCAGAAACCAGGGGTCAGCAAGTGGCTTGTGGATGCCCTCACCCAAGCCCACGCGTGGCCTCGACACGGGCAGCTCAGGACAGCGGCGGGGAAACCAGACCCGCCGTCGCCACCATCAGGCCAACGCTGGGCGAGGGCTTCCGCCACCACGCCTGCAGGCCCCCCCGCGGCCTCCTCCCGTGCCGGCCGGCAGCTCTGCGGTGTGGGACGAGGGGCCGGTGAAATCCTTCTACGATTTCAACGTCACAGACGGAAACCTGCTCCGCGGGCACGTAGAGAACACCGTCCGCATGCACATACCCGCGTCTCCCGCTCTAACTCCTCTCGTGTGGCCTCCACACGTGCCCTGCACACGCACGTCACAGGGATGCCTCACCCGAGTGTTTATGGAATCCTCCTCTCTTTCCAGCGACCGTTTTCCTTTTTAACTGAATGACATGCTACCCGACAACGTTTCGGGTGCAGAGCCTGCTCCCCAAAAAGATGTCCTCCATCCTTTCCCATTCCCAGTGTGACTGCTCTGTGTCCTGTCACATCCATCTATCATCTGAAGCCGGCACCGTCCGTGCCTCCGGGTTTAAAAAAGCAGCTATTTCTGTCACCACGGGTTCACAAGGCCTTGTGCCCACAAAGGCCCGAGCGGCAGCCGGGGAACGCGCTGGCCAGGGCTCCCTTCCGCTTCCAGACCAACGTGCGAGCTGCCCGATGCCCCTCCCTCCACCTCCAGGGCCTGCGCTCCGGAGGGAGCTCTCTGCGTTCTGATGATTTAAGTGCCTTTTTTAAACGACGTCAGAGGTACATGATGGCTGAAGGTAACGGCCCAGTGAGTTTAGGCTCCCTTTCCTCTGAAGAAAAAGCAGGCGTTCTCGCCTCGCCGAAACGGGACAGGCCGTGTTTCCGTTTTAAGAAACCAGGTCGGGTAGATTCTCTTTCCAACTGGTGCAAGCGCTTCCGACAAATATCCATCCTGACCGGCGTGGTTCCATCCAGACATCGTGGAGGAGTAATCTTCAAGAGGAGAACGCCACACGATCCGGCCGTGCTGACAAGGCACGTTGTTGCTTTTATGTTCTTTTACAGTTTTCTATTCGAAATTAGTCTTGCATGCTTTCATCTGAACAATACACGTTAATTTAATGTTCCTCTATTGACGACTGGAACGGTTATAGATTGGGAAATATATTCCATCGAGGTCCCACATTTTCATTAACAAACTCCCGTGGGGCGGGACGTTGAAATCACTTCAAAGTTTCTGTTACATGAAACGTTGCAGAGGATCACCTCGTGCCTATGGCTTTTTGAAATCACACGCTCAAAATAAACTCTCAGGGGCCCTGCTGCTACGTCAAAAAAACGAGAATGCTTCGGTCACCTTTGGCTTCCATGAGTAACTGCTTTCCAAGGAAAGGGGCAGGCACACCATGACAAACGCCACCACCGGGAGCGCGTGGCCACCACCACCGCCGTACCCGCGCTGCACGGGGTCACAGAGAAACAAACCTGGTAAATCTAGGTCTAAAACTAACATGTTCTTGTTTATTCTCTAGTAAAGTTGAGCTGTGAGTCAGTTTAAACCTTTCCCGTTTATTTGTCTGCCACTGATTCTTCCTGTGAGTTGTCTTTTTGTGAATTAGCGTAATTGGTCAATTAAATCCTAGACACCGTGTACGCGTGTGACTGAATTCCCAGCGGGGCGCCCGTACACACGCGTGAGGACCTATTTCTCAGCCGCGTGTCTGCAGTTTACCCGGTAACTCTGAGCTGTGTGCCGCTCAGCTCCCGGCCTTCTCCTTCCTGATTATCCTCCCCAGGCCCCGGCAGCGCTCCTCCCTCCTCCGCACGGAACGCTCCCCGCGTGGCTTTCCGACACCCTGCGCCCCCTCCGGGCTGCCTTCCCTGCCGCGGGGCGTGGTCACGCACCTCCTTTGTGCTTCAGTCACACACGCCAGCTGTGGACACGGCAAGAACCTGGGACTAAGCTGGAGCACGCCGGCGACGCCGACTGGACGCTAGCGCTGATGGGCTGTGGTGGGGCCACCGACGGCTGAAATCGGTTGGCGGGGTCCTGCTCGGCGGCCACCTCTACCTCCACCCTCTGTGCCATCACAGATGTTTCTCCAGCCTCCAGCCCGCCTGCCGCAGCCGCAGCATACACAGAGCCAGCCAACAAGCACCCACCTCCCTTCTCCCCTCTGTTCCCACTCACGCCGCTCACGCCATCTCTTCCCTCGGTCCAGCCACAGAATGAACGGGTGTGTCCTTCGAGGAACTGGTCTGGGGGAAAGGCTGCTCCACTTTATATATAGACACTGAGTGGCCAGATTATTCTGACCACCCCATCAGTACTTCGTTGGGCCACCTTTTGCCTTCAATACTGCGGCGATTCTTCTTGGCACTGACTCCACGAGATGTTGAAAGGTGATGCGAGGAATCTGACACCACGCCTGATGAATAGCACTTTGATGGTTGTGGAATCAGCTGCCTGATGGCTCTTTTAACTTCGTCCCACAAATGCTCATTTGGATTGAGATCTGGTGATTGTGGGGGCCACCTAAGCAAGGTAAAGTCTCCCTCATGTTCTTGAAACCACTCCTGCACAATACGAGCACCGTGGCATGGCGCATTGTCTTGTTGGAAGAAGCCATCTCCATTGGGATACGCCATCAACATGATAGGATGAGCTTGATGAGTAACGATACTTAGGTATGTTGTGCTATTCAGATGTTGTTCCACACGAATTAAAGGGCCCAAATCATGCCAGGAAAACATGCCCCAAACCATAACACTGCCCCCACCAGCTTGAAGGGTTGTACTCATGCATGTGGAGTGCATGCTTTCATGCTGTTTCCGCAAAATTCTCACTCTGCCATCTGCATGATGCAACTGGAAACGTGATTCATCGGACCACATGACTTTTTTCCAATGCTCGACTGTCCAATCCTTGTGTTCCTGTGCGAATTGGAGACGTTTTATCTTGGTAACTGCAGACAGCAAAGGTGTTCGAACAGGCCTTCAGCTTCCATATCCCATACGATGCAGTGTACGGCTAATCTGCCTACAAACGTCAGGTGGTCATAATAATCTGGCCACTCAGTGTATATTTTATTCATTTCAGAGAGGGAGAGAGAGGGAGAGAGAAACATCAGTGATGTGCGAGAATCATGGATCGGCTGCCTCCTGCACGCCCCCTACTGGGGATCAGAGCTCACAACCTGGGCATGTGCCCTTGACCGGAACTGAACCTGGGACCCATCAGTCCGCAGGCAGCCGCCCACGGGGCCGCCGTCAGGGCGGCGGGGGTGGGGAGCACTCACCGGTGGTGGACACGACGTGCTCAGGGCTCTCGCTGCAGAGCCGGGACAGCAGGCTGGTCTTGCCGGAGCCCGTGAGGCCTATGCAGACGAGGTCATACTCGGGGCGCGCGGGCGGGGGTCCTTTGCAGCACAGCGCTCGGAACACTGCGGAGGAAGCGGCAGCTCGTTAGGCGGGGCGTGGATGGGGCGTGGACGGCCCACAGCAGCCAGTGGCTCTAAGGAGCCATTCGACGACCTGCTGCTCAGGAGGGGAGGGGACTCCAGAGCGGAGACGCGAGGACAGCACGGAACCACAGACCAGTTTCCGCCCCAGCCGCGACGCAGACGCACCGTCCCCTCCCGAGCGGCAGGTGCGCCGAGGGGCGCGGCCCCACCACTGGGCCCCCCCAGGACCGCACCCTGCACCTGCCCACGAGGACGTCCGGCAGAGCCAGTCGGGGAGACGCCGGGTGCCGGCCGGGTCTCTGACCCCAGTGTCTCCAGGTCCAACACCGGCTGTGCGTGTTCCTGCTTACAGATGGTGAAGACACACGATCCATGTGCATATATGTGTTGCGGGTGCATGCATGCCCTGTGTGTGAGATGTGTGTGTGCATGCATGTTGATGCATGTGTGTATGCATGTGTGTATGATGTATTTCCCCAAAGAGCACCCTTGCGGCGGGGACAGGGGTTTCATGCTCAGCAGCAGAGACAGGGCCCGGATCCACAGAGGGACAGCCTCTGAGACCGAAGGGGAGAGGCTGAGCCGAGCCACCAGGCCCACGTGGCCCCAGCCTGCCCATGGCCATCCCCCGCCGGAGCCGCTCACGTCCTGGTCTTAAAAGTCAGTGCACGTGTCTGGCCATTAGAGTTAAAGAGACCCGAACCTGAGACCCTCATCTATTCCTATCGGCCCAGAACTCAGGGCCTCTCATCCTGGAACTAGGTCCAGGGGGTGAGTGTGGGGGTTTTTGTTGTTCTCTTTTTAACTAAGAACCTCAGAAAGGAAGCTAAGTAGAAAGTCACCGTCTTTATTTTTAAGACGTAATTCTTCCCTCATCTGCCGAAGCGGAATATCTAACTTTTAAACAGCAACTTTCATGATGACAGACTCATCCAGTAAAACCGGCAGGAAGCCCCCAGGCATGACCGCCCGTGCTGAGCGCCGCGCTCGCCCGCATCTTCACGAGCACCCGGACCAGGGCTCCCACGGCTCCGTCTCAGGCCTCGCACTCTCCTTCTCCAACGAGCGAAGAGACCAGTGCAGCCGCGAGCGACGAGACATTAACACGCTTCTCATTAAACCTCTTCTATGTCCACTGTCTGAACGACGCTCCTGAGCAGAAAGCGGGGCCTGCAATGGCAGCACGGTTCCTGGTCCTTAACCGGGGCCTTCCCGCGTCTGTGCACTGAGCCCGGGAACGAGGCCCTTTAGAGCGGGGCCCGGAGACCTTGGAGGTGTCGGTGTCACCTGACCCCCGCCCGCAGGCTCCCTGCTCTCGGCGCCGTGGGCTCTGGGCCGGGAGCCTCGTCACAGCCGAGAGGAAACATGCTCGTCCAACTGAAATGTTCCCTCTGGCCTCTCCCTGGCAGGCCCACTGCGCGTCGTGGGAGACAGCAGAGCGTCCGCTCACTTAAACTCCAGGCTCCGAAGGAACGGCGCTCGGTCCACCGGTCCCGCACATCCAGCGGCCACCAGTTCCGGTCACCCTGCCGGCGGCCTCGGCCACTCTGGCCCCTCCCGCCGAGGGCCTCGCTCAGCCACTGCCTCCGGGGGACCCTGTCTGTCTGCTACCTGTGCCCTCGGAGGCTCTCATCCGACTCCAACCACCTCCCAAATGCCCACAGGACCGACCACCGCCCGTCCAGGCCCTCCCGTGCCGGAGGGTCTTCCCGTGCCCAGGCCGTCCAGGCGAAGCCGGCTCCTCATCCAGGCAGCCACCCTCTGTAAGGCCGGCCTTTCCCGGCCTCCCCGGCCTCCCAGGCTGGCCCGGGGGCCACGAGACAACGCCTGGAACCTCGGGAAAGCACCTCAACAGCCTCGGGCGCATAAAACATAACTCGTGACCATTGTTATGATTTTCCCACCAGACCCGAGGCCCCACGCCCACGCGTGTGCCGTTCCCGACAGACCGTCTCTCCCTCGCGCCATGCCGTCAGAGGGGCCGGGCCTCGGACTGCACCCCGTCCACCACCTCCCCTGCCGGCTCCCCACCGCCCCTCAGAATTCAGCGCAACAACCACTGGTCCCGGGAAGACGTCCCATGCCCTCTGTCTGACTCGGATGGCCTTCGTCGGGCGCCCTTAACACCTGCCCTGGTCCACGGTCCCGACGCTCACCATCTGCCCCGTGCCGCGGGCCTGCAGCCTGTCCTCCCCTGGGCCGGGCACCTGACCCGACAGGACGCCTCACCCGACGGTGGGACCTGCTCTCTGACACGGCCCCTTCACGTGGAGGGATGGCTGCCCAGCAGTCGGGCACGGCCTCCACGCGGAGGGATGGCTGCCCCCCAGTCAGGCACACGGCGTCCATGCGGCGGAATGGCTGCCCCCCGGTCGGGCACACGGCGTCCATGCGGCGGGATGGCTGCCCAGCGGTCGGGCACGGCCTTCATGGCATGCAAGGCAGGACGAGCCTGAAACCGAGCCGACTGCCCCCTGGAGAGGTCGCTTCGCCCCAAGCTTCCTGGTTGAGAAAGCACAGCTCAGCGCGGAGGAGTGTCGGGGTGTGGACGAGACGCTGTCTACCGGGAGCTCGGACACCGCTCAGTGAGTAGATGTGAGCACATCACGAACCTTATTACCACATCACCAGCTTCTTCACTGAGGAGGGGTCCCGGCCCGACGGCCGGGCTCAGTGGTTGGGCGTCGATCTATGCACCAGGAGGTCAGGGTTCGATTCCCGGACAGGGCACGTGCCCGGGTTGTGAGCTCCATCCAAAGTGGGGGGCATGCAGGAAGCAGCAGATCAATGCTGATGTTTCTCTCTCATCAATGTTTCTCTCTCTCTTCCTCTCCTTTCCTCTCTCTCTCTAAAAAAAAAAAAAAAAATCAATAAAAAACATTTTTTTAAAAAAATAAAGTGTTTTCCTAAAGGAAACTGATCCTGTGACCACCAATGGGATTCTCCTCAAGTGGATAGTGAGAGGTGACCCGGGCGTGGCTTTATTTCACTGCCTGCGCTCCCAGGGCTGACATGACGCACCGACTACACTGCGCTGAGGGCCCGTGTAGTCCCTCGAGGGCGATAACGAGAACGGTGAACGGGCCGGTGACGCCGAGAGGAGAAACCGCTTTTCGCCACGACGGGTCCTCCACCGCAACCCCAGGCCCTCTGACAGGGCGCCCCGCGATGGCTGAGCAGCCAGACAAAGCCGCACGTGCACCCCAAGTCCCGGGCTCTCCCTGCTGACAGAGCGGACAAGGACGAATGTGCAGGGTGCACCCAGAGCCGGGGCCGGAGCCCCCGGGACACGCTAGCTCGCCCCACACATCGTACACGTGCCAGCCGGAGCCCCACAGCCGAGCCTGTCCGTCCCCGGCGGCGAGGAGAGGCAGGGCGGGCAGCTGGGCCGGAGCCACCGCTGTGCCGCGCGGGCAGCTGCCGGCCAGGCCTGCTCCCCGCTCCCGGGCTGCGGCTCATGAAAGACGCATGTCCCCCAAGGCCGAGTGCAGAGCGAAGGCCGCGCACAGACGCACGGCTCTCCTCGGGGCCCTCTGAGGCGCCGACTGATCCTGTCGGCTCCTGACACGCCTCGAAAATAAAATACCAGCCAACATCATCTTGCGTTCCCTCCAAAGGGCAAAGGGCGCATGGATCTACCTGGTGTTGTGAATGCTTTTCCTGTGGGCTTGATGTTATTCCCGGGGTTCACGCAGGCCCAGTGCTTAGACTGTGCTCCGAGACATGCACAGAGACAGCGCAGGCACCTGAACAGGCTGGCGGGGAGACAGGGGGGAGGGAGGCCCAGGGGCCTGACACTGCACTGTCCTCGCAATGAGCTCATCGACGTTAACCAGGAAGGGGAGCAGGGAAGCCTGACCTTGCGGGCTTGGTCCCCGGGAGCTCAGCCTCACCGCATTGCTGCTCCAGGGCTTAGCACCCCCCTCCAGTGCTGGATTGCTGGGGGGCGGGGGGGCAGATGCACAGAAGTCCTGGGGCGCAGCGAGGGGCCTGCTGTCAGTCTAGCCTGGGGACAGGGGTGGGCTGGGGGTGGGCCAGCAGAAGCCGGGAAATATGGGAAAGTTAACTGTTAGTCTGAAGAACCTCCAGGTTGAAATCCCAGACAGCAGGCCGGTGCGGCTTACCGGCTGAGCTTACCGGCTCAGGTCCAAGTCTCTTTTGTGTTTGTGGCGAAGGAGCCCACATTCCTCCACCCGCAGGCAGCCCGCCCGGCACGGTCACCGCTACCGGCACCGGCTCCAGGCCCCTCTGCTCACAGCGGGGCTTCAACCCCGGCAAACCCGTGCCTCTCCCTGACCGCCTACGGACCTCCGCCACGGAGACCTGCCTCGCCGGCGACACGGATCAGCGTGTGGCTACAGGGCATGTACAGCGTGGTCCCTGAGAAAGGATGGGGGCGGGGGGCCGCGGGCGAGGCCCTTCCCGAGGATTCCTAGCATCGCAGCTCCCCGCTCTCATTCGAACAGATTCCGGACAACCTCCCCGTAAGGAAGGCCTGGGAAAGCCTGAGCACACGGGGTCCGTTCTAGGAAGTGGCACCTCGGGGTGATCTCCATGTTCCATGTCACACACACAGCTTCCCCTCCGGCTCAGTCACGCCGACGGAGACTGGAAAGAACCTGAATCACGGTGAGCCTGTATGTGGCCGTGGACCAGCGCCTCCGGCCCCTCGGCACACGGGCCGCTCCCCAGACCGGTCTGTGCTCTGAGTCGGTAAGGAGGCCGTCAGGGGCCCACCGTGGACGGAGGAAAACAAGATGGGGCTTTGGTTCCACCCACCCCGTCACCGTCACTCCATCTGGAAAGATCTGTTTATTCAGAGATCATCACCGGCTTCGGGGTACAGGGGCGTCTGCCCGCTGTGCCAAGTGCCGGGGCCGCCGGGCCGCTGCCCTGAGGCGCTTGTTGGCCGAAGAAAGCACTCCCTCTCCCGGGGAGTTGGTTTGTTTTCAAGGCGACGGTTCTGTGAAACCCGAAAATCCAGAAGCTGCCCCGAACAACCGCAGAACGGCGAGTGGGAACGGCTCTGCTACAAGTCCTCAGCCGCTTCCGTTTGGAGAATTAAATCGAGGTCTGTGTTTGTCGAGAGTCAACCAAACCGCAACATGTGTTCCTGTGATAATTACACGCGTGACAGCGAGGGAGACAAGGAAAACCCGACAGACTCAAGTTCCCGTCCACAGCCATGAGCACGGATGACGGAAATGGAGTCACTGAGGACGGCGGTGGACACCAGGCGCCCCCTCGACGGCTCCACCCGCTGCACGGATTCCCGCGGGGCCCTGCAGGCACCCCCCCCGCCCCCCGCCGTTCCGGGAAAGGGGCGCGCACTGGCTGGCCTGGCCGCCTGCAGGGACTGTCCAGTCAGAAAAGCGAGAGAAGGCTCTGAACAAGGGACCGTCATTTAGGTCCACCTTCCAACGCTGCACGAAAAAGAGAGGGTTTTTATTTTACTTCATCGTATTTCCCGTGGGGATGTTGTTTTTGTTGAAGTGGATGCTGTCTGGGATATCGGAAGATTCTGAGAAACAGATCTCTTTGCAGTTTTTCTTCCTAAGAGAAGCTGCTTTAGTTTTTAACCATTTTCGTTGTTATTGAATGGATTGGGGTGACACCGGTTAATGCGATTGCATGGGTTCCAATGTGCGGTTCTGTGACACGTCATCTGTACATGGTGCCGTGTGTCCACCACCCAGTCAAGTCTCCCTCCCTCACCATTCACCCCCCTCACCCTCCCCCCGCTCCCCTGCCCCGTACGTTTATTCTTTGAGAAAGAAACGAGCAGACCAAAGTGGAGCTGAGCACGCGGAGGGAGGGGGCAGTGCCCACCGCCCCGAGAAGCTCCGGAGTCCGCGGCAGCCGAGGTCCCTCCCAAAGGGGGAGAAGCTGGGGCTACGCACGGAGGATCAGTTCGGAGCCCCTGAGAGAAGGGCTTGGGGTCCTAGCCCCTTCCTCCACTCCCCACCCGTCCAGCTGCCCGGGCCTGCTGGGGGCTGTCCACTCCCCGGGCGGGCGGGCGGGCACCGCACTGCACTGCGGTCGCCGGGCCCACGTTCCGGGCCCCCGTGTGCGGAAAGAGGAGCTAAATACTGCAGCGCAGTGACACAATAGTCACATCTGTTTCCCTTACAACATTCTTACAGAATTATGGGTGCAGCCTGTGTTTTATAGCATAGGTAGTGCCATGTTACCGTTTTAAAAGGACAATTTCGAAGTCCTCTTTGGTTGGAAGCACTTTTACTGGAGAGAACTGTTCACCTCTGGCCACGTGTCCGTTCCTGCGGCGGCCGGACCCGCGGCGTCAGAGGCTGATGGTGAGGTCGTGTGCAGTCAACCTTCTCCCCGCCTTTACACCGGCGGCCTCTCCTATTCCCATCCGTGGCTGCTGTTTTAATTTTTGTTGTTGTTAATCTTCTCCAGAGGATATTTTTCCCCCATTGATTTTTAGAGAGAGTGGGCTGGAGGGAGGGGGGAGAGAGGAAGGAAGAGCAAGAGAGAGAGAGAGCATCGATGTGAGAGAGAAACACATCAACCCGTTGCCTCCTACACATGCCTCAACCCAAGCTGGGGTCAGGCCTGAAACCCAGGTACATGCCTTTGACCGGGAATCGAACCTGGACCCTTCGGCCCTCGGGCCGACACGCTAACCACTGAGACACTGGCCAGGGCTTCTCTCCATCTTTTATTTATTCACAACCTACCTTCCCCTCAAAGAAGCGAAGCAGCTATCTTTTCCTTACATTACAATTTTCTCTTAAAAACAGAAAGACACAGTGAGCGAGCGCGTTAAAGGATGTTCATTAGAACGAACTTTCCAGAATAGCCAAGAAGAGAAGGAAGGGAGTGAGTGGTAAAAAGAAGATTACTTGTTCGTTGTGTCTCAATATTCAGCTTGAGCACAGAGCAGCGTTTCTATCCCTTTACGCCTCCTGCGCACCAGGAGGCCAGCGAGGGGAGCCAAGGAGGCAGAGTCCGGAAGCCTCCCCCCCCCGTCCCCGTGGGGCGCTCGCGGAAAAGCAGGGGCGTCGGAAGGCACCCACTTCCCAACGGGCCAGCTCCTGCGGCACGGCACTGGTCATCACACCCCAATCCAGGGGACACTGTCTCTCACGAACGACAACGGCTCAGGCGGGGCAGGCCCAGGACGAAGCCACGCGGCCGGGCACAACGGCAGAGCCCCTGTGTCTCCGACAGCCGGGTCCTGGCACATGGCTGCCCCCCATCACCCCGCGTTCCTGCGGCCAGAGGGCCCCCGGCGGCCGGGCACCCAGCGAAGGGAGCGGCCACAGGGACCTCTCTGCTTGTCCCTCCCGGCGGCGTCCTCTGCTCCGAGAAAACAAAACGTGCTTTCCTGGCGCCCGACACGTTGGTCCAAGGGAGACTGAGGCAGAGAGAGCAGCAGGAGGGGAATGACCACATCAGTGGCTCCGCCTCAGCTCCTGGCAAGCGGGGATTTAACGGGGAGTCGGGAATCGGGACGAGCGCATGCTCCTCGGCCCCGACTCGGGTGGAGCACCCTCTCCGCGCCTCGGTTTCCCCAGCTGGAAGAGAGAGGCTGCCCAATGAGACGCTCTGTCAGGCCCAACGTTCTCAAGCTCCAACGCCCTGCGCCTCCTCTAGGTACGCTGTCCGGTCGGGCGGAGCCCACAGCCGCAGGGTGCGGGGTGTCCCCTGAACCAGAGGCGCCCGGCTCCCCGCAGGGCCCCGCACAGAGCCCCGCCCGGGAGAAGGGCACCGTGCTAAGACACCGCACGCCGCCCGGCCCCCCCACTCTGCGAAAACACACGTGCGGGGAGGGCAGTTAACTTTTTAAAACACCATAAACGTGTCTTGTAAAAATTATACTGTTTCTTACAACAAACTTAAAATAGTTCTCGAGTCAAAATGGCAACTGCTGTAGCTAGACGACTAAGTTGGGGTGCTCCCCGCCACCCCGCCGCGATCCCGAGGAAGCTGCCAAGGCGAGGAGGCGGGGACACACTGCCTGTGAGCGGGGACGTGCGTGTCCTCCTGGGACGCCTGCTGGTGCTGCGCCCACGTCCCGGGCTCGGCAAACTCTCTCCCCGAGGTGGTCGGAGCCCATGGAAGAGACCCCCCGCTCCGTGAACGCTCTGACGGCAAAGAAATCCGCGCAGGAAGCTTAGTCCAGTCCAGCGCCTGTCAGCCGACACTTAGACTCCAGCAAGGGCAAAACGGAAAACCCATTGCTTTACTATACTGTAAAGAATGCAATTTGTCGATATTTAATTTAATTAGCTGAGCACAAATCACATCATTTTTTGTTACTACCGGTAAAATACACCTACCGCTAAATCTGAACACATACGGGGGTGGGGGTGGGCCGACGTGGGTTCATAGTTCATTCTGGCGTTATTATTTAGTAATTGTTGTGTATTTTCCAGGCAACAACCCCTGTGCATGAGCGAGGGGCCTTTAAAAGGGCCCCAGCCCGGCCGGCGTGGCTCAGTGGTTGGCATCGACCTACGAACCAGGAGGTCAGGGTTCGATTCCAGTCAGGGCACAGGCCCGGGTTGTGGGCTCCATCCCCAGTGTGGGGCGGGCAGGAGGCAGCCGATCGATGATCCTCTCTCATGGTTGATGTTTCTCTCTCTCCCTCTCCCTTCCTCTCTGAAAGCAATAAAAATATTAAAAAATAATAAAAGGGGCCCAAAGAAGAGGCTATTTAAGGATTACTGTTCTGGCCAGAGCACAGGCGCTTAGAGGGGAGGGGGAGGGGAGGGGAGGGGAAGGGGGAGGGAAGGGGAGGGGAAGGGGGAGGGAAGGGGAGGGGAAGGGGGAGGGAAGGGGGAGGGGTGGCGGGGACGGGGAGGGGGACAGGTGGTGGGGAGGGGGAGGGGTGGCGGGGAGGGGGAGGGGCGGCAGCGAGGGCAGCAGGCAGAGATGCAGGGGCTGTGGGGTGGCAGGAGGCCCTAGGTCCAATGTGCCTGTCATAGAGCTTCACTCAGTGACAGTCACCCCTGCATGTGCCTGTCCCTGGGGAGAGAGTCCCTGGGGAGACCGTCCCTGGATGTGCCCGTCCCCGGGTGTGCCCGTCCCGGGTGTGCCCGTCCCTGGGGAGACCATCCCTGGGTGTGCCCGTCCCGGGTGTGCCCGTCCTGGGTGTGCCCGTCCCCGGGTGTGCCCGTCCTGGGTGTGCCTGTCCCGGGTGTGCCCGTCCCTGGGGAGACCATCCCTGGGTGTGCCCGTCCCGGCTGTGCCCGTCCCGGCTGTGCCCGTCCCTGGGGAGACCATCCCGGCTGTGCCCGTCCCGGCTGTGCCCGTCCCGGCTGTGCCCGTCCCGGTGAGGCCACAGGAGCAGGAAGGTGGCCTGTGAGTGATGTCCTTGGAACTCTGCCTGCAGTGACCAGGAGAGCTCTCCGCGCTGACACGCCCAGGGGGCCCAGGGGGTCCCCAATGCCCCTCCCTGTGCTGCCTCCTTGGCCACGGGCGTCTGGGCCCCCCAGCAGGTCCCCTCACCGCCCTCCCCAGGGAGCAGCTGCAGAGGCGCCTCGCTGTCCTGCGTGGCCAGCCCCCCGCAGAGGGCTCCACAGGGCCGCGTGCGAACAGCCCGCCAGACCCACTCGGGCCGAGGACGCCTTGTGGGCGCCGCCTCCGTCCGGCAGCGGCAGCGACTGGGAAAGGGGGCTGGGGTCAGGCTATTTATTTATTTATTCTGCGTCCTCCTGCCGCCTCCACCTGCCCCCTCCACGCAGGCAGGCCAGAGGAGCTGACCCCGAGGGGCAGGAGGCAGATCAAAGGCGAGGAAACACAGCCCTGGGCGCGCCCCCGCGGCAGAGGTCACCCAGGCCCGGACAGATCGCATCACCCCGGGGGCGACATAAAAGGCGTGGCTCTCCTCCGGGCACAGGGGAGCCGCCGCCCTCCTCTCCTGCCTGCGCGGGGGTGGGGGCCTCCCTGATCAATGGCTCCGGCAGCCGCCCACTAACGCCTTTCTCTTCTCCTTTTCATTCGGAAGCAGCCCATTCAGCCCCGGGTCCGTCTTCGGCTCTTTTTCTAGCTGAGCGATCGGAGCGAGGTGCGGGGAAGACAGACACTCGGCGCGTAAATCTCCGCGCCCTGACGGCCCGGCGGGCCATTACCATAAATCTGACAAACGCTAATTTGATGGGTGGCGGTATCTGTCTGCCGCGCGCAGTCTAGACAGGCTATTGAGGCCCGGAGCGCGGCTGTCTGCTCGGGAAGGCCATCTGGATGCGGCGGGAGCGGCCCGCGCCTTTCAGGCGGATCAAAGCGCATGCTAATGCGCCCGCAGTCACACACACAAATGCCGGGCACCAGGCGGCCGGCTCTGCTCGGGAGGAAGCCCCAGGCCCTGCACGTAGCCCGGCGCAGGGAGGGGAGGGGGACAGGGCGAACTGCTCAGGGTTGGGCCTGCAGGGCAGGGGGCCCCGTGGTACCGGGAAGGCTCCTGCCGCACTGGGCAGGGTGCCGTGGGGTGACCTTGGCCATTACCTGTCCCAGCCGGGCGGGGCGGGGGCGGGGTGCTGGCGGCACAGGAGGGGCGGGGAAGGAGGCCCCTTAGGGCAGACCCAGCAGGCAGGGAGGTGGCCAGGGCACCAGACTGGGACCACCTTTCACCCCCCCACGCGGGGCTGCGATGGAGGAGGGGCCCTAACCTTTGAGTGCGTCACGCAGCAGAGCAGCGCTGTGCGCACAACACGAACAAGGCCCCTCTCCGCCCGTCCGGCGGCCGGGGAGACAGGGAGGAGGGCGCCTGTGCCAGTCCAGGGAGAACCCGACTCCCCAGGACGCAGCAGCCCAGGAACAGGGTCCGGGAAGTCAGGCTGACAGCGAGCTCCCCGTCCACACGCTGCCCCTTCCGGCCCGGGAGCTGCCCGCCGCCTGGCTCAGCGGCTGAGCGTCGACCTGTGAACCGGGGGTTCCACTCGGGTCAGGGCACAGGCCCAGGCTGCGGACTCGATTCTCAGTGAGGGGCGATTCTCTCTCATCACTGATGTTTCTCTCTCTCTCCCCCTCTCCCTTCCTCTCTGAAATCAATAAGAATATTTTAAAAAGCCAAAACCCGGACGCTACGCCTGTGAAACGTTATCAGCAGTGACGGCAAACCCCCTGGGGCCGCGCTCAGCCCACACCCGAGCCCGGGGTCCGGGGAGACAAGCCTTCCCGCACAGGCCACCCCCACGGCCTCCCCCAAACCCCCACCGGTGAGCTTCTTCGAGAAACCTGGATTTACTGGCGTCTCAGCTGGTCTCCGGTGGGAGGACATCATAAAGCCAGCTGATGGACGTGTCATTATACACTCGTCTGTTTGCCGAGACACGAATTATGTTCTGTCGCAGCCGTGTCACCAGTTCCCACCGACACAGCTCGTCTCGCAGGGGTTGCACAGCCGTTTCTACGTGTGTGTGTCTGAGTGTGCACGCACACACACATCAATGGGCCTTTAACGTGCACTCATCACGACACGGGGTGACAACGGTCAGAAAGCCTGTCGAGAACCCACGCTCGCCCTGGAGCTCCAGCGCCACAGGCTGGGGGTCTGCTGTGAACCCCAAGTTGCTGTGGTCCGGGGACTGCTGGTGGGCCCCCACGGCTGAGCATAAAACAGCTGGAACAGAGCCTTCTACCCAGATGGTGTCTCTCTCTCCACGCTGCCTGCTAACGCTTTAAAAGTAAGAGAGAATAAATCATTATCGGCCAGTTTTTAAAGTGCCTGGAAGTTAAAAAACAAAAACAAAAAAAAACAGATTAACTGTAAATTCAACCACTCAACATAAGATACAATTGCAATTTGGAGATAAGAGGATGTGCCCGGCTGGTGTGACTCAGGGGTTGAGCGTCGACCTGAACCAGGAGGTCAGGGTTCGATTCCCGGTCAGGGCCCAGGCCCAGACTGCGGGCTCGATCCCCAGTGGGAGGCGTGCAGGAGGCAGCTGATCCATAATTCTCTCTCATCATTGATGTTTCTATCTCTCTCTCCCTCCTCTTCTGAAATCAATAAAATATATATTTTTTTTTCCTTTTTAATGAGAAAATGTCAGGTAAAAGTTAAGCCATTGTTTTCTTAAAATTCAGTTCAATTTGAAGACTTCTCCGGAACTAGTTCCCAACAGAAAATGTATTTTTCTTCTCAAATGGAATATTAGTAACGTAGTGTTTGTTTCTTTGAAAAGGGGGGAAATTACTAATTTTGCCCTCTCAAAGTATAACAAATCTTCCATGGAAATACCTTAAAATAAGAAAAGTGCAGGCACTATGTTAACCGCCAGTCGACGGCACAGGCCTCCGTTCTAAACGGTGAGCGCCCGTTGTTACTTCGGGGTGAGCGTAAGGCGAGCTGGCGATCACAGCCTAACCCGGTCGCGGGGAACAGGGGTGCAGCCCACGCTTCCGGACCGCATGTTTGCGTAGGGAAACGGCAGAAAACCTAACGTGAGCAGGACCGATGCTCCCCCGCGGCCAGCCTCACCCCCGGACTCCCAGATCCATCGCCGCTGCGAGGCCAGCCGCCGCCCGCGTCTACAGCGTGAGTCAGGACACGCCGCGTCCCAGCCAGACTGACAGGGCTTCACCCCCAGGCGCACGCCGGGGCCGCGGGGACCAAAAGGAAAACGCACCCCAGCGGGCTCGGGTGATCGCCCTGGCGATGCGCTCTCACCCCGGCGAAATAAGGGGGTGCAGCGGGGGGGGGGGGGGGGGGGGGGGACCGAAACAAATACGTGAAACATTGTAACTGTTCTTGCTCGCCATCTCAAACGTTCCCGTAAACTGATTTTACAAATGGGATTAAAAGCCCGCATACCACTCCCCACGCGGGACACACCGACCTACAACTGAAAGCATGCCCAGCAGTCATGGCTTTCTTTCAGGCCGCGGTATAATTCCGTAAGTTTAAGGGGGGCGGGATCCCCCAAACATTGCTGAATGCAGCTAATCCAGCATTTTCACAATCAGGCTGGGGATGGGATGAGGGGGGAGGCAGCCTTTGCAGGGACACACAATGCT
Source organism: Ia io (assembly GCA_025583905.1). Lineage (NCBI taxonomy): Eukaryota > Metazoa > Chordata > Mammalia > Chiroptera > Vespertilionidae > Ia > Ia io. The sequence continues at coordinate 1,540,290 of JAJQQW010000010.1, read as the reverse complement.
GCAGTGGAACAGTACTGCCATCTACTGGCGGCTGCGGGGCAGTGCCCGCAACGTCCCCGGCTGCTCCTTCCCTAGAGCTGGCCCCTCACTATCCAGGGGCCGGCCGGCAAGAAATCTGAAAAGCCAGATCATCACAGTTTTCCCTGAGCCTTTAAAAAGGCAGGATCTGGCCGTGGCCGGTGTGGCTCAATGGACAGAGCGTCGGACTGCAGACCAAAGGGTCCCGGGTTCGATTCCGGTCAAGGGCACTGCCTAGGTTGCAGGATCCTCCAGGGCCCCGGCCCTGGTCA